>JANRMT010062792.1:105100184-105142969 GCA_026402145.1 Polypterus bichir lapradei | reverse complement strand
ATATAAATACATATTTATATATATATATATATATATATATATATATATAGAGAGAGAGAGAGAAACTGTAGCAATCATTAAATAAAAGAAAACCAAAGGGATAGATGCCTACCTTACTGCTATAGCAATAAAAGAAAGAAAGTCCTACCAAACTCAACACCACAGGTGAAAGAATAGAAGTGAAGTGAATGGGAACTAAGGTTTTAACATTGACAGTGCTACACACCTCTGATCCTCTAAGATTCTTAAGAGAAGGTTTTAGAGTGTGTAGCCAGTTAACCATCAGATAGGGTCTTTGACCGTAAGCACAGGTTCACATTAATCATCTCATGTACTCTTTCACTCTCTGACAATTGCTACTATTATAGCGATCTATTGGTTAACCTTTGAAATCAACCAAGGATCCCAGTTAGCCTAACCTGAACTTATAAAGCGATCAGGCATCACATTCAGGATAGGTGCCCCCAAAAACATACATCTCGTAAATTTTTTGAAAACTGTCACAATGATTCTGGATTTTTGGGGACATCGCATCTTTCTGATCTGCTGATTAACAATAGCAATAGCAAGAACGACAATAATCATATAAATGTTTATGCATCAACATTTTCCTGCAGTTAACGTTAAAATGGAAAAATGAATTCTCTTACAAAGAAGCCACCTCATGTTTTTTTTCTTGTCCCAGCCTAAACAGTAACATTCGTCTCAGTCTGTGCTGGCTCTGTTTTTTGAGGCTACAATAGAAAGCACCCATAACACCCTCCATACCACTTTGGTGTGGTGAAGTATGTATTTATTCATAGCAAAAAAAATAAAAATATTGTTAAGACAGCAGATAAGACTGTGGGTCAGAAACAGCAAGTCACATCTAAGATCAAGGAAACTGGGTAATGTCAAATGTATTTAATGTTTTTTAGTTATTCCATTTCCATTCATCCATTAATTATAAATGTATTTTGATCTTTTTTAAGTTCACAGTTGCAGATGGCTAGTGCCTATCCTGAAAGCACAGGTAGCATGACAGAAAAGAAACCCTTGATGGGTCACAAGTCCATCATAGGAAACATTCAGTTGGACCTGGACACACATGAGCCCACAAATATCAAATGTTCTAATTGTGGCTAAGAGTAGATACTGTGGGGACCTTCATGTCTTGATCTGATGTTATTATGAAAAATCTAGTTGAATAGGATGGACAACCTTTTTGGGCTGAGCGCATGTTTTTGTTACAATTGTTCTAATGTAAGTATAGTACATAGTAGTTGTGGTCCCCGGCCGCGAGGGGGCGTCTGTCCTGGTTATGTTGGGGGCCTCAGGTAAAGGGCTTGGAAGCCCAGCCCTGTAGGGACCCGTGGCCACCGGCAGGCGGCGCCCCGGTGCCTGAATATCCCGTGTGGTACCCGGCCGGGGCTGGAGCCCAGCCGGGACGCCCAGGAGGACCGGAGGAGGGCTTGTGCCTCCTCCAGACCGCGAGGGGGCGATCGCCCTGGTTGTATTAGGGGCCACGGGTAGAGGGCTTGGAAGCCCAACCCACCACCAGGCGGCGCTCCGGTGCCTGAGGAACCCTGAAGCCCAGCACTTCCGCCACACCAGGAAGTGCTGGGGGGAAGAAGACAGGAGACACCCGGACGGCTTCCGGGTGCACAGCCAGCACTTCCGCCACACAGGGGTGTGTCCAAGGGGGAGTGCCGGGAAGCAGCTGGAGCCCATCCGGGTTCCTACTTAAGGGGCCGCCTCCCTCCAGTCAGCAGCGAGAGTCGGGTGGAAGAGGACGGAGCTGAGAGAGAGAGGACGGGAGGCGGCCAGGAGAAAGGCATTGGACTTGTAAGGCCTGGACAGTTGGGGGAACGGTGCGAGAGGCACTGGGGGTGCACGTGAGCACAGTTTTGTAAATATTATTGTAAATAAACAGTGTGTGGTGGATCCTACGATGTCCGTCTGCCTGTGTCCGGGTTCAAGTTCACATAGTCCATCAAAGTAACCTGTACATTTTTATTTCTTTCATGTATCACCAAAGAAATAGCATTTATAACATTGTCCACTTTTCATTCCAATAGTTATTTAATTCCTTCATTCAAATTTAACTTTAACTTTCAATTTATGAGGTAAATTGAGCATAAAGAATAAACATATTTAATCCAATACAAGGTTACAAGAGTATCTGAGCCTACCACACTCAGTTCAAGAAAGGAAATGACAGGGATGAGGTCCATTGCAGGACACACACACCTACACTCATTCACTCATACACAATAAGCATTATTTGAGTAGTGCACAAGACTTAACAGATCTTACATTGTTTTAGTCAAAATGGTAATAGCTTCCATTAAAAACAGAAAAATGTATTTTGATTTTATTTCTTGCCCCATAATGAATTGAAGATAGAAAATGTAGAAGCTGCAAAGGATGAAAAATAAAATTGACACTGGTGTATCAGAAAGATTAAGGTAGTCTGGATATGATGCACTGGCTCTTCTTAACCAAATAAAACAACAAAGACAAAAGTTATGTGCTGCTTCTGAAATATTCTGACTGAAAGACTCATGTAAGTTTACACAATGATAATTTCTTTTATGTCAACTTACAATTAGATAAATATTCATTTTGAACCACTTTTGGGCACTCTGTCTTAACATTCAGAAGACAATGGTCACTATTGGAGTTAGTGCTATAGTCAAGACCACCTTTGCTGAGACCAGGACAAGTCCAATGCCACAACAAGTCAAGATCCACTCAAGACTAACTCTAACAATGGATTGAGACCAAGTCCAAATTAAGACCAACACAGAAAAAAATAGAGTCCTCTTTAAGAGCAAACCTTAACTAGACTTTGGGTCCAGCAGCATATTTTCTAATTCTGTGATTGGATTAATTCAACTGAGGACGGTAGGAGGAAGACTTGTTTATTTTTGTGTATTGTGGATGGTCTTTGGAAAGGTGATTGTTGGAAACATTCCAGGGATAAATAAATATGTGTTATTTTATCTTAGAAGTGTGTCAGGTATTACTGTGTCTTGGGTTTGGGGCTCGATGGTGCCCCCTGGTAGTTACAGTGTGAAACTGTGGTTAAAGCATGCTTTATGTCAGTCAACAAACTAGAAATTCTTCAAGTGCTTATAGCATATTAAACAGATTACGTTTATGGATGGGTGTATCTAATTATATAAGCAGTGCCTTTTTCTTTTTCATGATGAAAAACTGTCAGTATTCTCACTGAAATCAATGTTGTCTATTGATATCATTTATACTGTATGCAATCTTTGGAGTCATGTTGATGTTGGTTTCTTTTCTGTATTATTTTATGAAGCACAAACAGTCTAACAGGATCACATGTGAATTATTTTCTTTTTTTGAATGTTTCCTTTTTCTGTGCAGATTACAGCATTTATGAATAGAAAAAGGCATCAATCAACATCTTCACAAAGTGAAAGCTGATACTGGGAAGAATAAAAAAAATGACACTATGTAAAGCATTACACTCCTGAAACCAACTAGCAAAAAAGAATATATTTGAACATTTGGCAAATGGTATAATCAAAGCAGGAACTTGAGTAATCACTAAAACTGCATCCTAATCCCTCTATTAAAAAGCTTTTGACATTATTCCATTTGCCAACTAAGTATTTGTGATGATTTTGTAATAGCTGGATAAATAATCTTTAACTCAGCGTTTCTCAACCTTTAAGTATTTGCGACCCAAGTTTTCATAACAGTTTTAATCGCGCACCCCCCCCCCCAACATTTTTTTTGAAATGTAGATGCATATTTTATTATACATACTTAACTTTTATCGACATTTATCTAACTCTATATTTATTGTTCTAGTATCAGAATGTAGTTTAAGTTAATTTGTTTTGGTTTCAACAGATTTTTTTTTCATATTTTTGCTTATTGTTTTCTTTTTTTCACATCTTTGTGCCCCCCTTTTTTTACATCGCGTCCCCTGGGGGGGCGCCCCACAGGTTGAGAACCACTGCTTTAACTTCATAATGAGCAGTACCTTGGCACCAAGTGAAGCCCTGCTGCCTATGTGGAGCTTACATGTTCTCCCCATGATTGTTTGTGGTTCTCTTTCCTCCACATACTTTTTTTCATTCAACATCTTTACGGCATACACATTGGGTTGACTGGTGACTCTGTATTTGCCCAAAATCCATGTCATTATGTGGGCTAATACCCCTCTATTGGATTCCCACACCCATTTAAAAATGAAAGACTGGAGTTAACACACCTCATTTGAAACATAGGATCAATCAACTCCTTGGTGAGAGTACACAGAAATCCAGGATCAGATGAGCTGTGACTGTAACCCACATTACTTTAAATCAGTACTTTAAACAGAAAACAGATATGAAGATGTTTGACCCATAAAGGAGTTCAACTGTAAGCCCGTGAAATAGAACAACATCTGCTATCTGGGAATGAGGATCAGAAATATCTTGGAACAATATAGCAGTACATTAGAGTTCATGTCATTTTTGATTGTGATTGAAAACATCCTATTATGAAAGTCAGACATGAAAAAGGACCATTCCACAGAAATGACTGTAGTCACCATTGTTGACATGTTACTGTTGGCTAGAGCAACCAACATGTCATCTGTGCTCATACTGCAAGTCTCTCCTCTGCCAACAATCAGATCCTCCTTGCCACCCTCTCTGACCCAGGCATCACTGGGACTGCACTCAGGTGGTTTGAGTCCCACCTCTTGGAAGATCCAACTGTGTGTACTGGCAAAAAGAAATATCTTGGCTGTACCAGGCAAAAATGGGGGTGACCCAAGGATCAGTGCTGGGCCCTCTTCTCTTCTCTCTATACACCTCCTCACTAGTCCCTATAATCCTTTCACATGGTTTCTCTTATCAGTGCTATGCCAATCCAGACGACCACAAGGTACCAGCTAGATCATCTGTGTGTGTCTAACTGAAGTAGCATCCGGGATACAGGAGTGCCATCTCCAGCTCAGCCATTGCAAAATGGACCTTCTTGTAATACCAGCTCATTCAGCACCACATTTCCGTTCAGCTCAGCTTATTATTGCTAACACTCGCCAACTCTGCACACAATCTTTGGGGTGGTGATCGATGTCCTTCACTGACCATGTTGCAATGGTCTCTTGTTCTCCCAGATTCACACCATACGACATCCACAAGATCAGACCATACCTGCAGCACAACTCCTAATCCAGGCTTTCATCTTGCCATGTCTAGACTACTGCACTGCTCTGCTGGCAGGAGGAATGGCATGTGTCTCTGGAGATGATATAAAATCGTGTTCAACTGTCAGAGGCAGGCACATGTCACTCCTCTCTTCAGATCACTACATTGGCGCCTGTAGCAACACACATTAAGTTCAAATCCTTAATGCAGGCTTACAGACTAGTCAAGGGGTCGGCACCAATGTATATGGAGACACTTGTGAGGTCTCATGCTCCTTTTTGCCCACTCATGTCTGCTGATGAATGGCATCTGGTGATACCACCTCTGTGCAGCATGAAATCTCAATACAGACCCTTTTCATGTATAGCCCCCAGCTGGTGGAATGTGCTACCCACCTCCATTCAAACTTCTAAATCACTCATTGTGTTTAAGGAGCATTTGAAGATTCTTTTGTTAGAACTTTGTCAGTCACTTGTGATGATCACAATTTTAGCCTTGTCCTGTAACACTTGTTTTAGAACAGCCCTCCAAACTATTTATTTGATTATGTTGACCGCTTTTGTAAATTGCTTTGGATGAAAGCGTCTGCTAAGCAAATAAATGTAAATAATATTGTTGTAGTAAGGAGAGGACTGAAATGAATCACAAAACGTTTAAGGAGATGACAAGAGGAATGCAGGGCTGATATCACCTGATATGGTATCTATTTTTACTTTAAATACTGTAGCTCCACTCACTGTAAATATCACCCCAAATCACTTAAATAAAGTAAGTTAGGGATAGGGTTAGGGTGCAACTAATCAACTTTTTTACTTATCAAATTATGTTTTATTAGTAACAGAAATAAATTCTCTTTCAGCATCTTTTTTTTCAGTTGTCTCTCTTTCACATATTTATATTAAATAAAACTAATATTTAATATTTATGTGTTCATAGTTAGATTGCATGGTGGTGATGTGATTAGCATTGTAGCCATATAGATCATTAATCCTTAGTTAATTCCCATTCATGACTGCAGAGTTTGCATGTACCCCATTTCTACATGAGTTTTTTGTGGGCATTCCTCTTTTCCTCTTATGGCACCAAAGACATGTAGATTACATAACCCATGGTTATGTATCGTGTATGGCCATGTGCATGAAGGGGCAATGCTAGTAGCCCACTAGTGGCCCAATATAGATGTATTAGATTCTGCCCCTAAGCAACGCAGAATTGAACTGAGTGTTTTTGTAAATGTTATGTTAAATTATGGTCCTACTTATTTGTAAGCTTTGCTTACTTATGTTGCTGAAATCTATCAACTCATTTTCTAAAGGCACTTCGAAACAGTTCAATATCTTAGGAAGCTGGAGCTTATCTCAACAGAGACAGGCACACAGCAGGAACCAACTCTGGATGGGATGCCAATTCAATACAGAGCAGCCTGACACTTGCACTTACTCAAATCAGGCCAATTTCCAGTCACCAAACAAACTGTCAGATTGCCTTTAGACTGTGGGAGGAAACTGAACTTGCCAGAAAAAAGACCTACACGAACACAGAGAAAGTGCAACACAGAAATCCAAAAATCGAATCATAGTTCAGCTGCTGTAAGGCTGCAATGCTACCCGCTGTGCCTCTGAGTCTTATTACAGAAATCCAGTTTTATGAAGAAAAGTTTTCTTTGGTTCTTGAGGACAGCTTGCTTTTTTAAAGTGAAGTTATGAAATAAACATCATTGAAGATATCACTGAAAGTTGCAAATAAACTATTCATCCTGAAATGATAGTCTGCATCTTTGTGCCTGAGTCTAACAGATGTCCCTCACAAAGATGGTCTTCACAGAGCACAGAGTACAGAGTTGCGATGCCACAACAGCAGAGGTCCCAATCTTGTGCACAGAAAAAAAAAAAATCAATGTTTGTTCATTGAGAATTCTCCTTCAAGCAAATTAAGCTAGTTTCATCAAACATGGGGAATTTTGTTCCTTGTAAGTACATACAGTGCCTTCAGAAACTATTCGGACCCCTTCACTCTATAAGTTGCAGTCATGTGCTAAAATCATTTAAATTAATTTTTTCTCATCAAAGAATACTCAATAACAGAATGGCAATGTTAAAGCAGGATATTGGTAATTTTTGGAAATTTATTAAAATGAAACAGCTGAAAAAAAACATTGACACAAGTATGCAGTCCCTTTCCTATGACACGGAAAATTGGCACAGGTTTATCTCAGCTATTGATTATCGTTGAGATGTTTTTGTGTTTTGTTTAGAGTCCACCTGTGGTCGATCCAATTGATTGTACGTGATTAGGAAAGACACAAACCTGTCATCAGAAGGTCCCACAATTGATAAATGTGTATAAGAATAAAAACCATGAGGTCAAAGGAATTTCCTGCAGAGCTTAGAGACAGGATTATGTTGAGTCACAGATCTAGGGGAGGCTGCAAAAAATATCTGCAGCATTGAGTGTTCCCACACAGTGGCCTCCATAATTCTTAAAAGGAAGAAGTTTGGAACAATTGAATGACTCTTCCCAGACCTGGGGACCCAGCCAAAGTGAACAATTGGGGAGGAACAGCCTTGATAAGAGAGGTGAACAGGAAGCCAATGTTCACTCTGGCTGAGCTCCATAAAGTTTAGGTGATCCAGAGTGGAGATGAAAGAAACTTTCCAGAAGGACAACCAGGACTGCAAACCTCTACTAACCTGGGCTTTGTGACAGAGTAGCCAGATGACAGATGAAGGCCCATTTGGACTTTGAAAAAAGAACAGTCAGGCTAAAAGAAGCAAAATTCTGATGAAATCAAGACCAAACTGTTGGACCTCAGTTCTAAGCATCACATCTAAAGGAATCCAAACACAGATTATCACCTGCACAATACCATTCCAATAGTGATGCACGGTGGTAGCAGCATCATGCTGTGAGGTTGTTTTTTAGCAGCAGGGACTAGAAGACTAGACATGGTTGAAGGAAAGCTGAATGGACCAAAGTAAAGAGTTTTCCTTAATGAAAACCTGCTTTGGAGTGCTCTAGACCTCTGACTGGGCTAAAGGTTCACCTTCCAACAGGATAATAACCCTAAGCATAAAAAAAGACAACACAGGAGTGGTTAAGGGTCAACTCTGTGAATGTTCTTTAATGGCCCTGCCAGAATCCAGACTTCAGATCCAGAGATCTGAAAATAGCTGTCCACTGATGGTTTCCACCCTGGAAGAGCTTGATAGGATCTGCAGGGAAGAATGCCAAAAAAATTCCCAAATCCAAGTATGCGAAGTTTGTCACACCATACCCAGGGTGTAATCGCTCCCAAAAGTGCATCAAATAAATACTGAACTAAACTGTCTGAAAACTTGTGTCAATGTGATTGTGCAGTTTATTTTTAATAAATTTGCAAAAATTTGTGAAATCAGGTTTCCATTTTGTCATTCTGGGGTATTGAGCAATGCTTGATGTGGGTAATGAATGAATGAATTTAAATGATTTAGCATAAGACTGCAGCATAACCAAATGTGAAAAAAGTGAAGGGTTCTGAATACTTTCTGAAGACACTGTAGGTAACATGTTGGACAGGCTTAGCTAGCTGGTTTATTTTAGTTTACATGATTAGAATTTACATAAAAATCTATAATTAAATCATGCAATAATGTCTAGGGAACAATTATTTTTCAATGATTTCATTTAAACTGTTGCAGCAACAACACTTTCAGCAAAACGATCAGCCATGAACAACTAGCAGGCGCATGCTGCTTCAACCCGTGCTGAATTCCCTGCATTCCATTAGCGCTCCTGCTATTCTCAGCCTTTCTAGAGTTACCAATTCAGGATGTCAGAAAACCGTATTTTTTTTAACTTACAGAACATTGTCTTTGATCAATGGGTGGGGTATATATATGTGTAAACCTCCACCCTCGCAACAAATCTTTCAAACCAAAAGAATAACAAACGTCATGTTAAGTATCTGTTTCAAATTATTATTTTGTCCCAGGATTCCCCATGCACCAAAAGCACTCACCCTGAAAGTTCAACCTGGCAGTGCCCACTGTTAAACAAGATCAGGTTGCAAACTTTCTTTTCACTAACAGAAATGTAACATACAGTACATGCCCACATGTTTGAAAAAGCTGGAATTTGGGCATAAATGGGGTGTAAAGCTTGCACACAAGATGTACCAAGACACATTCAGACCAGTTTCAGAGCTTATTTGTGAAATGAGAGTATAAGGATACATTTGACAAGAGCTGCCATTCAGCCTAATATAGCTGCTTAGTTATTTTCTGCCTAAAGTTTCTCAAATCATGCCTAATGTGTTACTGTCAACTAAACTATTGGGTAACTGTTTTATATTTTTACAGTTATCTCTGTGAAGAAATGCACTATTATCTTTAGCTAACCTCATTTTACACCCCACGATCTGCCAGACCTATCTGTCTTGTTATAGCTTATGTTCCCTAGTCTACAGAGAAGTCTAGTACTTTATCACTGGACTTTTTCTGATGGTGTTATGTCCTTCTTGCATTATGGAGATGCAAACTGCACACAGTTTTCTAGATGAGGCCTCAAAAGTGCTTTATACAGCTTGAGCATATCTGCTATTGACCTAAACAGCTCACTGCTGTACATAACCCCAAATAACTCCTCACATTGCCTAATTTAGAAAACAAGATTCTTACATCAAAGATTATTGTATTCTATTATCAGTCTGTTTTTGTACTGTACTGTTTTTGTGTACTGGTGCTTGATATTTAAGAATAAGGGGGATGTGCAGGACTGTAGTAACTACAGGGGGATAAAATTGATGAGATACAGCATGAAGTTATGGGAAAGAGTAGTGGAAGCTAGGTTAAGAAGTGAGGTGATGATTAGTGAGCAGCAGTATGGTTTCATGCCAAGAAAGTGCACCACAGATGCAATGTTTACTCTGGGGATGTTAATAGAGAAGTTTAGAGAAGGCCAGAAGGAGTTGTAGTGCACCTTTGTGGACCTGAAGAAAGCATATGACAGGGTGCCGTGAAAGGAGCTGTGGTATTGTTTAAAAAACTTGGGAGTGGCAGAGAAGTATGTAAGAGTTGTATAGGATATGCACGAGGGAAGTGTGACAGTGGTGAGGTCTGCGGTAGGAGTGGCAGATGCATTCAAGGTGGAGGTGGGATTACATCCAGGATTGGCTCTGAGCCCTTTCTTATTTGCAATGGTGATGGACAGGTTGACAGACAAAATTAGACAGGAGTCCCCGTGGACTATGATGTTTGCTGATGATATTGTGATCTGTAGCAAGAGTAGGGAGCAGGTTGAGGAGACCCTGGAGAGGTGGAGATATGCTCTAGGGAGGAGAGGAATGAAGGTCAGTAGGAACAAGACAGAATACCTGTGTGTAAATGAGAGGGAGGTCATACGAATGGTGAGGATGCAAGGAGTAGGCGAAGGTGGATGAGTTTAAATACTTGGGATCAACAGTACAGAATAATGGGGATTGTGGAAGAAAGGTGAAAAAGAGAGTGCTGGCAGGGTGGAATGGGTGGAGAAGAGTGTCAGGAGTAATTTGTGACAGACGGGTATCAGCAAGAGTGCAAGGGAAGGTGTACAGGATGGTAGTGAGACTAGCTTTGTTATATAGGTTGGAGATACTGGCACTGACCAGAAAGCAGGAGACAGAGCTGGAGGTGGCAGAGTTAAAGATGCTAACATTTGCATTGGGTATGACAAGGATGGACAGGATTAGAAATGAGTACATTAGAGGGTCAGCTCAAGTTGGGCAGTTGGGAGACAAAATCAGAGAGGCGAGATTGCGATGGTTTGGACATGTGCAGAGGAGAGATGCTGAGTATATTGGGGGAAGGATGCTAAGGATAGAGCTGCCAGGGAAGAGGAAAATAGGAAGGTCTAAGAGAAGGTTTATGGATGTGGTGAGAGAGGACATGCAGGTTACCGGTGTAACAGAACAAGATACAGAGGACAGAAAGATATGGAAAAAGATGATCTGCTGTGGCAACCAATAATGGGAGCAGACGAAAGAAGAAGAAGGAGATGTCTGTTTTTGCACCTAACTCCTGGTCTAATGGTTCATAAACCTCCAGCGTGTTAGTAAGCCTGGCTCTCCCTCGTGTACAAATGGCCTACAGTTATCTTGGGCATCCCAGTTTTGTTGGTTTGTATAACTTCTTTGAGGATTTTAAGAAAAAGTTTTTTCTAGCCCTACGGCTAAATTTATAATGGCTTGTGTAGAATTCACACTAAAACATGGCGTATGAATAAAAATAGAAATGTGCGTACGCACAATAAAATCCAGATGCATAAAACTGTGCATACTCCAAATTCCACACACTTCCCCTTATATATCCCAATGAACTTTAAATTTAATGAATGTGCACAGGCCGACAACCCCAGCCTGACTCTTCCCAAAATTTTAAATATTTTAATATGCAAATCAATACAAATATCACCTTCAGTTCGGTGTTTCGTTAAAAGAAAATAGTAAAATCACAAGGAAAAAAGAAGAATTTCAGCGAATGTGAAGTGGAGGCTCGGAAAAATGTACTATTTGTTGGCTTAAGCAGTGGTTTAACCATGAAAAGAAAATTATGGAGAGATACAGTGTGGCAGAGACACTCGAAAGTTCAAGTTCAGAAAGTTGCACAGTTCCCAAAATAAAAAACAAGCAGTCAGATATCAAAGTCAACATGAAAAGGCGAGTTGCAGCCAATCTTTTTTTTATTGTTTCAGACAATATTACAGACTTTGACCCCCGGCCAATGACACAACTCCATGTGATGATGTTGCTGCTGTGCCCAGCACATCCTCAGATGCTTGCTGCACACAAACCTCTGCCTTGGAAATCACTGGGCAACCATCTGGCTGTGTTCTAAGGAACACTGTTTTGGAGTCACAAAATGCAATAGTGGTTGCTGTAAAGATGTGGCAAATGGAATATAAGGGCTGCACTATGTGATACTGACCACAGTTTAAATTTACTGGTTAAAAAATAACTACTGCAGCTGATTACCTGTTTTTACATTCTGCTAATTACATTCAAACGAAGCTATAATGCTGTATGATCTGGCTGATCATTTGGTGGGTCAGTGTCAGGTTCATCATACCACATCTCTTTCAGGTATGGGCAAGTCATGACACACTTTCTGTGGAGTATAGAGCAGCACATTAATGGAGTGGAAATGCATTCTATTTACATAAACAAATTCATTGTCTGAAGGTGCCTTCATGGTGTAGCATTGAGTGACCAGAGACACAACAGATCGATTCTCTTCTCGTTACATGGCTATTTGAGGTGACTCGCTATCTTTAGAAGAACTGACTTTTGCCGTGATAATTGGAAAAAGCACGTGCAACTGTACGGAACTGCCATTTTTATAGGTTCCCCAGCTATATATGATGCAATGCCAACTCATTCTTTACCTGATTCATCCCAGGCTGATGCAACTTGTCCAGCACCGTTTAAACAGCAACATGCGTGCAGCTGTCTGCTCCGATTACATTTGGAAAACCGGACGTTGCTGCAGATTGCGATTTGATGTTTTGCAGTTTTAACCACAGTATAAGGAAATCTTATATATCTGGATGACAAACGGATAATACCATTCTATACAGCTGGTATGGCGTGACTCTATGATGTATGTGAACTACCCAATCGTCAACAGCTTCACGTTGCAAAGCTCCTGGGGTTAAAAATCCAAGTGTGGACAGAACTTGCAAAGAAACAGGTAGAGCACAATTCCTCAAAGTCTACCCTTGTAAAGCTGGCTCCAGTTCAGCACACAGCTCCAAGAGGAAAGCTGTTGGAAATCGAAATTGACTTAGAAGCCAGATATTATCATCATTTATAAATATACACCCTCTTCTAATTCTTCCTTTTGTGATGTCTTCTAACAATGCTAAAGTAGCTATGGTAGATGGAATAATTTGCCATTCCATGCACCATTATATTGTTACAGAATGATTACAATCAAGTGAAATAAATTTGTGGACGATATGCAATAAATTTCTATGTATTTGATAAATCCTGCGTCATTGGCACTAATATGAAAAAAAAGTTAAGTGACACAGAAACAGTGGCACTGCTTTGACACTTGGTGGACAGAAACATGAGTACGCTAGGTAGAGAGATACCATGAAAATGCACATGACTTTACACCAAGTTTAGTTTTTATATATCTCAAAGTGTGCGTGGAAATGGGCGTACATAACATTTTTGTTTGTACGTACTGTTTATACATGAATCTACACATTACTCAGTATGATCTGAATATCTCCTGTAGCTACGGGCCTTTTGACCATATGTTCAATGGCAGAAAACTTGAAAAAACATTTTCAATTTTCTTATGTGTATATTTTTTTTTCCTTTACTGTTCTTCATATACTTAATATACCAACATTTTGACCATCTTTTTATAGCTAAATGCTGAAAGAACACATTGTAGTTTAGATTTGACTCTACATTATCAATATTCAATGTCTTTTAGCATTTTTATTACCTCTTTAACTGCAGCTCTTGTTCAAAAGTAATGGAGTTAATTTAACCTATAAGTGTTACTTAATCTTTTGGTCAGAACTTTTTTCTTTTTAGTACTCTGTACTGAAGAAAACATTTAGTGGACATCTGCTTCTGTTTTAGCATATACATGTCTTGCATTTTAATATAAGATTAGTTTTATTTTACACTTGGGAGGCCTTTTGCCCTTGCTTCAAAGTTCCAGGATACTGGGTCCAATCCCAGCCCAAGCACCATCTATATGTAAGGGCAAGTTTTTCAACACTTATTCGTATTTCTCCCACATCCCACAATTCAAATGTGTTAGGTTAGTTAGTGACTTGAGAACTGGCCTAATGTTACTTGTGGCGAGTGCATGTGCTTGTGTGGTTTATACCTACTGCCAAATGTTATAGGAATCAGCTCTAGCTCTCCATGATTCTGTTTTAGTATGAACAGGTTAAGGAGATGAAGGCATATAATAAATTGATCTAAATAAATCAATATTCCAAAAAAACATTGTGAATACTATTATGTTTTAATTGCTGAACAGTAATTGTTCAATAACTTCTGTATTTTTAATTCTGTCTTCCTTGTTACAGAAATGTCATATCATGACCGGCTTCCTCTTTTAATAATACTTGGACATATTGCGCTAGTACTATAAATGTCCGTGCTTTTGGGCTACGGTTTTGTAGGGTTTTTTGATTTAAATTTGGATAGATTACCTATCACCTATTGTATGCAATTGACATCTTTCACGAACATGGATCCGAGATTCACCCTCCTGACACATCTTGTGTAAGCAATCCAACCCCAGGAAGAAAGGGGGTGCTGTTGCTAGCAATATTGTCTCTTTT
Source organism: Polypterus bichir lapradei (assembly GCA_026402145.1). NCBI lineage: Eukaryota > Metazoa > Chordata > Cladistia > Polypteriformes > Polypteridae > Polypterus > Polypterus bichir. The sequence continues at coordinate 105,128,483 of JANRMT010062792.1, read as the reverse complement.
TGTTGCCACAGCCAGGAGAAGATGTGCAGTGAGAGCAACTGACTCTGTGCTTTCTGGTTGGAGGACTGCATATTCAGGGAGCTCACAGAAGGTGGTATATTCATTATGCTCCAAACCAGACTTGGTTGCTGCGGTGATGCTTTGTTTTGTTTTACCTTATAAGCGCCATTGGGCGCCATTTCTGCTTAAAGTTTTTATGCTAATTAAACAGTTTAAACTGGCTGGCGGCCCAACACTCATTGGGATCGATTTTCATACTTCGCACGACCACAACAAGTTAAGAGTTTTTTTTATTTTTTGCATCAATAAGGGGGTTTCATTTAATATATTTTCAAGATACAATAATCAGTCTGCCATTTTTGCATAATACTATTCTCTTTTTATATAGAAACCAGCACAGTTCATTTGCTAACTTGCTTAGTCCGGAATAGGCTCACAGGTTTCTGGAGCCTACCCCAACTAACATAAGGAACAAACTCCGGTTAGGGTGCCAATCCATTGCAACCCCCACACAGCCCCACATACCCCAAACACACACTAGGGCCAGTCCACCTAAACTGCATGTTTTTGGAGTGTGGGAGGAAAGTGGATCACCCAGAAGAGAACATGCAAACTCCACGAATGGAGTACCCAGTACGCGGAGTGGTGGCTCTGAGGCTAAGGATCTGCGCTGACATCCCGAAGGTTGCCGGCTCGAATTCCTGTCACTGCCAAAAGAGATGCTACTCTGCTGGGCCCTTGAGCAAGGCCCTTAACCTTCAATTGCTCCAGGGACACTGTACAATGGCTGACCCTGCACTCTGACCCCAAGGGGTATGTGAAAAGATGCATTTCAATGCGTGTTGTCTTGTATAACTATGTATGTGACAAATAAATAAAGAATTATTATTAAAGAATTATTAAAAACCCTTGTCTCCTCACTGTAAGACAGCAGCATTACCACTGCACCACCATGCCATCCTATGTTGAGTATAAATAAATTATTTTCTTTATAGCACAGATACCACAAACAATTATTCTCATTGGAGCAAGATGTGGACAATCCAGAAATGGCATTTGAAGAACTTATTACCTGTTCCTTTTAAGCTTTTCTTTTCCTCCAGAACCCTCTCACTCAACTTCTCCATCCCCAACCACATCACAGCAATGCCACCACACCACCCTGGTTCTTCTCTTCATTTTCAATTTGTTCAATGAATGTATTATTGATCATTTTTAATCTTGTCTTTACCATACGGTTCCTGTTTTGTTGTTGCTTTTTTCAAATTAATCGACAGTGTGCTCATAAATAATAAATATCATGTTTAATTTGTTTGCAAATGTAAGTGCTCACTGCATAATACTGCAAGTATAAATGAGCTTAATTTAAACTGGAAAAACTCTGCATCACTGAGTCACTAATGAAGGAGAAAGGTCACTACTCTCTTGAAGAGATGCAAATATCTTTCAGTTAAATGCTATCAAACCAGAACTGCTTTTTGTGCAGTTAAGAAGCACAACTCCAGCTTTAAATTTTGGATCCTGGAAAATTATTGAATCATCTTGACAGTAAATTCTGAATTCTGAGTCACACATCTTGAGTGTAGTTGAGGCTCTGTTCATTTCATTCATCACCAGAGTCTCTCCATTCCTTCTGTTAAATGCAGAAGGCCTTTGACATTTCTCATCTTGTTTGGATTTATCCAACCATCAATTCAGTGGCCATCATCTGAGGCATCAAGAGGCTACAATGAGTTCACTAGATTCCTGATTAAAATTACCAATCATGTTCCATTCTGCATATCCAGCAGATTCCATGTAAAGGTTATCCTCTGGCAGGGTCAGCCATCTTGAAGTCTTCATTACACAAATCTTAGAAAATATTCACTTATTCATTTTTGGAACTCTGTAACTTTGTCTGTTCTTGAGTCTCCATCACCTATCACATTTAAATGAATGCTGAAAAGCCCACCATTTACTCTTGTAGAACTGTTGCTGTTCTCTCTCATTTCAAGCTTTACTAGGGTTCAGGTGTTTATGTGTCAATGGACTTTCCTATTCCACTATTTATTTTATATTTTCATAAAGCACCCAATGTCACTTGCTAGGTATTTTGGTCTCACTGTGGATTGTAAGGATTTCCTCTGGCGACTCTATTTTAATACCAGAATTCAAAGACATGATAGTTAAATGACTGTGTGAAAGTCTCCCACAATGGACTCCAGTCCTGCTGGTTTCTGCCGTATTCCTGTACTTGTTGGGGTGGCCACTGGCTTAATGTAGTCCTGTAAATTTAAGAAACTGAATGGACAATAGTCATGTTACATCAATAGTATAACCAAACACCACTCTGACCAATAGTATATACTTAGAAGAAGCTGGGCAGGCCTAAGTCTTAAGAGAAATATTGGCTCCCAAATTAATACAAAATATGGAATTATTTCTACCTCCGTGTAAGGGGTTCTCAGGAGGGATGATTGCTAGGGAGTCAGAAATGGAAAATTGTGAATTGAGAATGAAAAGTGTGACATGGATTTAAGTAAAATGGCATAATGATGGGAGTTCCCCTTAGGAAAATGTACATCATACCTCACAGACTTGATGTTCAGAAGTAACTAACATTACTATCTATCCACTCATTTTCACAGCCTGCTTATTCCAGTTAAAGGGTCATGGTGATCCAGACCTTAACAGGGCATGCCAGGAAGGAACATGTCCATAGAAGGACACACAAACCCGTGCTCGCTCTCACATGGTATTTAGGGTCACCAATGAATCAAATCTGCATGTCTATGGGATGTGGGAATAAAATGAATCAGTTGGAGAAAAATTCATGAAGACATAAGGAAAACATTGAAATTCAACACATAAAGTGACATGTCTGGGTGTGATTAAGTTTGCAAAATGCACAACATGCCAGAAGGCAGAGGAGAGAGATTAAAGACCAGGAGATGGATAATTCATGAGGGAGAGAGTCTAGACATAGTCAGGGACAAAAAAAAAAAGTTCAGGAGCAGTTAAAGTACGAAATGTCAAATCAAGAACAGAAATAGTATGAGCACAAACTTGGATTGATTAGCCGTAGTTAATAGTAACAAAAAGGTAGACGTGTAAGGTTTCTTTTTCGGTCAAAACTGTAGGAGTAGGGTGTTGTACTGTATTAGCCATTATGGATGAAATGAGAAATCAAGCTAAATGACACCTTGACAATATGCAAGCTTTCGAGGTAACTGCGGCCCCTTCTTCAGGTAAGATGTAATGTGATGTGTGAAGAAAGGGCCATGAAAGCTTGCATATTGTCAGGGTGTCATTTAGCTTGATTTCTCATTAAGTCAAAACTGGAACACTAAGTCTTGCATGCAGCCATTTTTATAGGTAGGCAATAATGACATAATATAGCACATGACTTGTGTGTCATGTGATCGGCAATAGGCGTAGTAACAGTAAATAATATGGTAAAAGTCATGAAAAACAAACACAGCTAGTGGAGTCTGGAAACCAAAATAACCCTTGTGGTGAAATCACCAAAAAAATGAGAAAACATTTTAGTTCAGGCATTGCAAAAATGAATCTATTATTTATTGACTCTTATGTAACAAGATCATAATAAACCCTTTTTTGCAAAGTATCAGTAAAGTGTTTATTCATCACTGCAATGTGACATACTAACAAAACCTCACTATGGAGTGGCTTAATGGAGACACATTTCTCTTGCTATTAGATATTTAGTATAAGACCTGCGCATCCTTCATATTAACAAGTCATTTTGCCAGCATGACAATATACTACACAGCGCAGAGATAGATAATCGATCTACTGATGTTTTATAAGTGTTATGGAGACCAAAAGAAACTTTTGTTAAGATCCATCGCTGTACTACCAACATTTTGCTTTCCGCTGCATGTCTATACTGTTTGTCCCATCTTGTGTGGCATTTTCTCGATAAGTCAGTCTTTTTAACGTTCTTTCTAAAGTACTCTTGTAGTTGAAGTAGAAATATTTAAATAGACGTCTACTTTAAATCCTTTAGTGCTGAACTACATGAAAAAGTGGGACGTTTCAAAATGCATTTTTTGTCCAAAAAATCTCTAGAGTCAACATTTATTTTCTGTAGCACTTGTGGCAAAGTGTTAACAGTACACTCATTCAGAGTGGCGCAGACAGCAGTGCAGCTTTTGGAGAGAGTTTGTTTAATCTTTCTTTTTGCTTTTTTTGCCAGTCAGCCCAGAATTTTTCTCTCTCGCTCTCTTTTTTATATAGAGATATATATTGTATCAAATGGAAAGCTTTCTCTGTTCCCTTTTTTACCATCATATATACATAGTGTTCTGAGATGCTCATTTACTAAAAGGATACTTTTTTCCTTAAACTTGAAAAGTTTGGAGCATAAATCTTCATCACAAGGCATAACAAGACAACGAGAGAATATAATAAATAAAGGAAGTATCAGAAGTGTACAATGAACCAGTATTGAGCAGTTACTTAATGGAAGGTTAAAAGCAAAGAAATTTGTAATGGTGTGTGGCAATTAGCGTTTTCATAAAACTTCATTTGTTAGCTTTTAGGTTTTAATTATCATAGGTCACATTCTAGCCCCAGTCAATTAAAAATGATGTATGGTTTTATGTTTAAATAAGTGCTGTTTCTCAAGAAACATCCATCAATCAAGCTAACAACCTATCCATTTACTTTGGGACACAACACTTAAAAAAATCCCCTAATCTCATTGGATGACACCAAAGGACAAGCCAGCCCAGTCAGTGGTTTAAAAATAAAAGATTACAAGAGGGCTTTATTGATCTCAGGGCACAATTATTTAATTTACAGGCAATATAAGGTTGAAGTGGCCTAGCTTTTAGACTGCAAAAATGCAATTAAGAACATTTAGTTACTTACTGATTTTATGGATTGTTAATGTGTGTTCTAATTACGGTTCATCTTCTCCGTACTGTACAGTCGGTGTGACTAATGCCTTGTCAAAGCAAGTGATATACAGAGGTGCTAACAGAAAAGAAGTGGTGTGGCCTGGTCATCTGTTACTGTGAACACTAGAAGCAGATGACAACCAGCATCAGATATTCAGACTTCCAGTTTACTTTGCTGTGCACTCTAAATAAGTGAAAGCACCTGGAATTGGTCTAATGCTTTTTAATATGCTGAACAGCATAAAGTATATTACAAAGAAATATGTAGTGCATATTCACCTCTTGGAAATTTTCACATTTTATTATACAACAGTGGATTTAATTTGGCTTTTTTGACATTGACTAACAGAAAAGACTCTTTAATGACAAAGAGAAAGCAGATCTCTGGAAAGTGTTCTAAATTAATTTCAAATATTAAACACAAAATAATTGATTGCATAATTTTTTCACCCATTAAAGTCAGTGTTTATACCGACAACAATACAAATTTCCACACCAGAAAGGCCCGGGTTAACATTGGCTGCCACTAGTACTGTTAGCCAACAGGGTGCTGGCGGAAATTGGGCTACTGTTGGCCAAAGAAGGAGAAGAAGAGTGGGGAGAGAAAGGACATGCAGGTGATGGGTGTAACAGAGCAAGATGCAGAAGACAGGAAGAAATGGAAAAAGATGATCCGCTGTGGCAACCCCTAACGGGAGCAGCCAAAAAAAGAAGAAAAAGAAAGTCAGTGTTTAGTAGGTGTACCTTTGATAGCCATGACATCCTTGAGTGTTTGTGCACAGATCTCTATCAATTTTGCACATCTGAACACTGCCATTTTTCACCATTATTCCTTACAAAACTACTCAAACTCTGTCGGGTTGCATGGGGATTATGAGTGAATAGACTTTTCAAGTCCATCCGCAAATTTCTAATTGGACTGAGATCTGTTCTCTGACTGAGCCACTTCAAAACATTAACTTGTTTTAAGCCAGTGGTGAGCAATATTGTTCCTGGAGGGCTGCAGTGGCTGCTGGTTTTTGCTCCAAACCAGTTTCTTAATGAGAAGCCAATTATTGCTGAGGAAGAACTTATATCTTAAGTAACATTTTAATTCTTCATTTTAATTGGATTGCTTGTTAAGATTTACCACTCTTAACTGCTTAGTTTCTGACTTAAACAGCTGCATTTACTGTTTTCATTGCTCCTTATTAGGAATAAGACACAAACGACAAAGGAACCGGTTCTCCATCTCACTTGTTTCCATTTACACCTATGTGTATTCATTATGCACTACAGGTAATCATCGACGTACAACCTATGCGTCTTACGACCATTCAACTTACGAACACTACCACATCTCATGGGCAAATAACAGCTTTGGTCACACCAGCTCCGTATGCCGTGACTCATTGATCTTGATCTCAGTTTATTACCTTCAGCGGTTTCGACTGTGTTTAGTTACAGATATCTTACAATTACAGGAAAAAAGGCAATTGATCTTAACACTAAAATGAATGTGTTCAAGCAGTATGAGGGAGGAAAGAAAGTGAATGTGATTGCATGTAAGTTTAATTTATCCCATTGTAACCTGTACTGTTGCGCTTTGGCTTTGAATCCGGTTAATCTCCAAAGCGTCTGCGTTGTGACTCACAATGTGCCTCTTCGTGCGAACTGCCACATTGGGTATTGAAACTACACTGAACTCCTTTATCTGTTAATGTTTATTATTAACAAGCTGAAATGTTAAAACAGAAAACATATGAGTCCTCAAACTCTGCCTGTAAAATTCCTCCTCTCACAGATAACACAATGAACACTGGGAGAAACTCACACTGACGACGTAACATAACACAGACAAAGAAAGGACTTGTGAAGCTGTTAAAGGTTTGGTACCCATGCAAGCAACAGTAACAACGAAAGCAAAATAATTAAATCAAAATAATTTACAAAACAAAATGATAGAAAATCTACACAATGTGTTTAGAATGATGATAAAAAGGATAGAAGGACTATCCTTAATATAAATAATAAGGAAATGATAAGGATAGAAAACAAACTATATAACTTAACAAACTTATTATACTGTACTATAGAGGTTTGAATGTGCATATCTGTCTATCTTACGTCCAGATCAACTTGTGACCTATCCATCAGAACCAAATGTGGTTGTAAGTCGACAACTGCATGTATTTGGTTTAATAGAAAGAAACTGAAGAGAAAAAAGTGAAGGACTGAGAATTACTCATTTTTTTTAGGCTTCAAATCATTTGGATGGCATCCTTAGAAAAGAAAAAAATCTATGATTTAAGAATGACCTGACATTGCTGAGTCAAACTACTAACAAGCCATGAGGTTAAATAAGATTTATTATCGGCAACGATTGTTTTCTTATTAAGCAATTGGGTTGGAACAAAAAGGACCAATGTTCCTCACCCCATTTTAGGCCATTCCTGTGTAGTTTTGGCTTTATGCGTGGGGTTGTTATTTTACTAGAAAAACAAATCTAATCTCAAAGTGCAGGTTTCTTGCAGACTGCACCAGATTTTCCTCTAGGATTTCCTAGTGTTTTGTCGCATTCATTTTACCCATTACCATCAAATGTATTTCAGGGTCTGCTGCAGTGAATGCTTCATGGTGGTAATGGTGTTTGTGTCTTTTGCTTACGCCAAACATGGTGTTTAGTCTGATGGCCAAACAGCTCAATTTTGCTCTCATTGACCTTCTCCCAGCTGACTTCAGAGTCTCCCATGTGCCTCAAACTCTAGCTGATATGTTAGGTGTTTTTTTATCAGTGACTTTTACTTTGCCACTCTCCTATAAAGCTGTGATTGGTTAAGGATACGGGCAACAGATGTTGTATACAGAGTCTGTCCAATCTCAGCTCCAATAGCTTGTACCTCTTTCGGTGTTATGATAGGTCTCACAGTGGCTTCCCTCACTACTCGTCTTCTTGCACAATCACTGTTTTTCTGGACAGCTAGACTCTTTCAATTTCTGAATGATTGACTTAACTGGCCTCCAGGGAATATTCAGTGACTTGGATATCTTCTTGTCTTCATCCCCTGACTTGTGGTTTTCATAGAGTTGCTTGGAGTGTTCATTTGTCTTTATTGTATAGGTTAGGCCACCATACTGACTCACCACAAGTTGGACCTTCCAGATAAGGTGCATTTATACTACACCTACATAGGTATTCAACATTTAACTAATTGTGTGACTTCTGTAACTAATTTTCTGTACCATGATGATTTAGGCTGCGGTGGGCTGGCGCCCTTCCCGGGGTTTGTTTCCTGCCTTGTGCCCTGTGTTGGCTGGGATTGGCTCCAGCAGACCCCCTTGACCCTGTAGTTAGGATATAGCGGGTTGCATAATGGATGGATGGATATTGAAAGGGGTGAATATTTACACAATCAATTATTTTGGGTTTTAGATTTGTAATTAACTTAGAACACCTCACAGAGACCTGTTTTCACATTGACGTAAAGAGTTCTGATTGATCAGTGTAAAAAAGCCAAGTTAAGTCAATTATATTTCAATGTTGAATAGCAATAAAACGTGAAAACATCCGAGTGGCTGGACACTTTGTATATACATGTTAACTTCTGTAAGCATGGATCTGGTGCCCTGTCTGAGATGGGTTCCCTGGTATTCACCCAATTGTGTAACCATCAAGCTGGATTAACTAGTTTGATAAAATGCATAAATACTTATATTTTCAAAAACAACTTTTAGCAGGAAATAGTCTTAGTGTGTAGCTACCCTAACAAGAAAAGATCTTAGATGAGGTGACAGTGCAGCAAATTTTAAATCACCAATCCGTCTCACCAGCTCCTGAAGAAAACAATGTGGACGCAAGGAGAAGGTGCAAACTCCACATACTGGCCAAGCTAAGATTTAAATAGAGATCTGTGTCTTAAACTCTTTTGAAAGTGTAAACTCCAACTATAACTAAAAGAGCATTATAACTCAGATGTACCTTTTTTAGAACATTTTAAAATGTACAATAATAATGTAAAAAACATATTTCAGGTTCCATATACTCTATAAAAGGTCTAGGTAGCCAAATGATATTCAGAGAACAGCTGATAGATCTGCTTAGTATCCAAAGATCAGACCCACTGACGACTCAGCTTTGGTGAGCTGGCAGACAATACATTTTTGAAAAACTGCCAATGATCTGTAGAAATGACATGAGCCTACAGACGTTGTTGTCGTGAATTAGCAGACACAGGAAAGAAAGGCTGTCAGGAGCCAATGGTTCCCTACCACGACATGAGAAAGTTTAATAAGAATGTACGGCTATGCCTGGTGTGAGGAGTGGAAATAGTGACTGTGGGCTTGCTTGGCGGGGGGTGGGGGTGGGGGTGTCATTATTAGAAATTCAGCCAAATGAAAGCCATATTCCTTACAAGAGCTTCTTCAGCAAAATGACACAGACAGATTGAAATAAAAAGAGACTCTTATCTGAAGGTGGTTTTAACTTCATTCATTGGATAAACGCTTAGTGTTTTTTCCCCACTTCAATAAATCATAACCAGCTTGAGTATGTGGAGAACTGGGCCGATACCCAGCTGGCTGGGCGCTGCCCAGGATAGAGGAGGCCAAACCAGGATTGCTGTGCTCAGCTCACCACAGCTGCACCTGTTTTGCAAGACATCCAGCAGACCTCAACAGGACTGCCTAGGGTCTGTGGTACACAGAAACACAGCACACCAGCAGATTATTGAAGCATCAATTCTTTTCAGCTGGCACAAAAAATATGCATCAAAGCTTCTATGTGGTGCTGCCAGAAACCAAGCAAATGTGGCTAACAGAACCCCAAGAAAAAAAATGGATGTTATTGTAGCTGTTCATCAGCAGACATTTATAGCATATTCTGTCTCACAGCATCCCCCCAGTCTATATTAATATAATTGCCAAAATTGCTGAAGCATCAGGGACTGGCGTAGCTGCTTGAGAAGCCATGTTTTAGTCTACAAGCCATTTGCTACCTTTCCTCTTGGTGCCAAGGAAGTATCACCCCCATTTAAGAATAAAAAAAAAAAGAATGAGGATTTTATTTTATCATCGTGAAGCAATTTTGTGACTCTGACCACCTGGCTGAATTATCATTGAGGCAGCCAGAAAAGCCAAGCATCTGAAACTTGGCTGAAGCAACTTACTCCATACGCTAATCCGCCCTGGGAGACCGTTTAATTAAAATGCTTGTGCTGACAGAACCATGTCTTACTTTTCTTAAACCACCCTTCTCATACTGTAGAAAAGGAACAAAATGTAAACACCTTGTTTAGCTTATTATGAATCATGCTTTGTGAAAAGGTACCATAATATGAAATTTGAGTATTTCATTATGTTCAATTTTCATTTAAAGAACCAAGCGAGAAAATACGGTTTGAATAGTTTACCATGTTCTCTCTTTTAAAGAGGGTATGATATTGTGTCAGAAGTTAGCTGCAGTCGTTAGAATGCATTTTGTTTTCCATTACTTATAGGGTAATTCTGGCTTATTTAGGTAAATGTGAATACTGTAAATAATATTCAACAAAATAAACTTTGTCTGAGTTTTTTAACCCACCTTCTTAGATACTTGAATCCTTTACAGACACCATCTTCTCACTCCATGGCCATGGGCTGACTCATTGCGTGCAGAGAGTTGGGGAAAGGATCTTTTGGTTGGTCCCTTCCTGGAGCCTCTTGAACCCACCACTGCCAATAATGTAACCAAGGTTGGGCAACTGAGGACACGCACAAAGAAAGGGTTTGGTAAGAAAAGTGCTTTTATTAAAAACCAAACAAAACTGTATTCAAATAAACAGTGCAGTGCTTGAAGTTTAATAAATAACCCATTAAAACAGTGCTTGCTGAGATTAAAAATAAGTTCCATAAATAATCCATAAAAGTGAGGCTAAAATCTTACGACAGGAATTTGTCCTTTAAAATCAAGTCCCCGGTGCTTCCCTTCATCCTGGCATTCCCTCCCCTTATCTGGATCTTACAGGAGGGGAACATGCCCAACCAACAGTCACAGCTATCCTTATACAGGTTCGGGTCCCTGCTGTTCCATGGCTCCCAGCAGGGTTCCCAGTCTGAACAGAGGCTCAGGTCCCTACTGTCCACGGTTCCCAGCAGGGCTCCCAATCTGAGACTCACCGACTCCTGCCAGCTTCCTGGACATACATGGCGAATCACACCATCTAGAACCGCATTCCTCCCTTGCCCTCAACCACTCAGCCAGAGTGATCCACTTCAGCAGCCCCAAGCATCGGCCACACACTCCCCTCAAGGGGCTCTCGTACCGACTGTCTGTTGATCTGTTTCCTTCTGTCCCATGCAGAGTCCTTTTATCATAGCTGTTTAATTGGGTGCAGGTTACGTGAAGCCATTGATGTGGCTGGCTGACTGATCCGCCAACTTTTGAACACCAGCACCTCCATTCACACCCAGTTGGCACCTGCACCTTCTTGGGGCGCAATTACTTATTTAAAATTAGCCACCTACAGGGTGGTCCAGATCTAATTAAGCAGATCCAGATCGTCTGGATGACTTTGATTTATGAGGGGGCAATTCCAGTTCGGCGCGAAGACGATTCTTCAAGTCGTCAGTTCATTCACTTCTCAATTTTCAGGTGATTTTCTATGTAATAGACTTAATAAGTTATAGCATAATGATAATTGCATAATTAGAACTGGACCACCCTATATTACTAAGCTGTGGACCCACTGTACACCAGTTAACTAACTTGGATAAACCCCGAAAAACTGTTTTTATCCCATGGTCATCATGATGGTTACGATTTTTACATTACTCTTTGCCTATTTGGTTTTGAAGGTGTTCCTGAATAAATTTGAACTTTAGTGCATCATGCTTTTATGATTCATGCACATTTTTAATTTATTACTTATCTCTTACAGCTCTGCTTATTTCATAATATATCTGGAAATAGTTTTTTTAGGGTTGCAGAACTCAATTTTGTCATCCATTTTTGAATTAGACATTATTTTCTAATGGTTTTAGCTAATGGTTTTAATCTTCTATGGTTTTATATTTTTCACATGTTTCCAGGGACATCTTTGTTTTTCCCCAGACAGCACCATTCTGAGCATTAACTGTTATGACACTACTATGAACCAAGATTCGGAGGTGCACGGTGTTGACATTATTACTGCAAAAGGATAAAAGGTTGACAAATGGTCACTTCCTGGTCATCTGAGTTTGTGATTAAATTAAAGCAAATGTTAAGTATAGTATTCATTATTAGTGTTGCAGATGCCGGCTTTGATTTTCGTTTTTGGTTTAACAGCTTTTTTTAGACGTAAGGCGGTGCTGATTTTTGCAATTAACACTTTTCCTGACATTTCTCCTCCTGGTCACCTCAGTTATTTCTAGTTCTAGTTCAACTTTCTTACTTTTGACAAACATTCCATAAGCCTCCTCTCTTGTATTCTTGATTAAGGCTTTTGTTATGAGTAAAGAATTTATTTCTTACTAGGAAAATTGTTCTTGTTTAGCATAAAATATCCAAAATTTCATGCTTTCTGTACGACTCAGTATACACAGTGCTTCAGAAAGTAGCAACTATCTTCATTTTAAAACAAGATCTTATCACTGTAGGCTATTAAATGCAGAAAAAACTAACTTTGGAACAGAGATTTTAAAATGATTTTCTCCAACATAATGAAATATACTTCATCAAGTCTGACACAAAATGAGATGGAGCAGCTGTTTGCAAAGGTCCTCTGCAGGGCAGACCACAAAGTTAGTAATGATACCATATATACCATTCATAAAATGAAGACTTCTTTATCGAGTAAGGCTTAGTAGATTAAGTTCTGGAGGTCCTTACAGGCTTACGCTCCAGTGGTCTGATATTGGCGACATAGCATCACAAATTTTTTGAACTGCAAGCCATTGAAAGTAGACCAAAGATTTCACTGTAACTTTCAAACCATATGCTTAATACGTTTGGAACTTCATCCACCATGAAGACCAAAGCAGCCCAGAAATTTCCTTCTTAAGTGGAATAATTAATTGTTTCAAATTTTTTTTAGCTAAATGCATCTTTCAGTTAATCCAAAATTCTGCTGCCAAAATCATTACAAAAAATAGAGAGTACGACTACATAACTCCAGTTCCCAAGTCTTACACTGGCTACCGGTTATGTTTACAGCTGATTTCAAAATCCCTCTTCTTATACATAAAGCCTTAAATGGCCAAGGCATTGTGTACCTATCTGAACTTATCATCACTTCTAAACTGAAAGGTACATTAAAATATCAAGATGTCTGCCTACTACAATTTCCAATGATTAATAAAATAACAGTGGGAAGTTGTGCTATTAGTTTCAGAGCCCAGAAATGGTAGAACAATCTGCCTGTTTATATAAGAAATATCCCATCAGACTCAGCTTTTAGATCCAAACTAAAGTCTCACTACTTTAGTTTAGTACCTGCTGATTAGCTGTTCTTATTGCATCTTTGTTTGTTAGCAATTTCCACAAAATATAAGTATTGTATAATAATTCTGAACTATTATTAACGCTACTCTATTATGTTTCTCTTTTTGATATCCTGCAGTGGAACTTGTAGTCATTTTTCTATTTCCAAACTATTTTCCCTGCCATAGGATTGATGCAAGAGATACCGGGAACTTTCAAACCCAAGGATGAAAAGATTCTTCATCGGATTAGACCGACTGGCCTAGACTTCTCTGTCGAATGCATAGTAGGAGGTAGGGCAGTCAGTTGGTCTTCAGAACTCTGACTGGGACTGACTGTGTCTTTTTAACTGCCATTATAACAGACTATGCATCCACCTATCCCAGAGGTTTATTTTCTCCAGCATTGCTGCTGACTGGAGTGTTTTGTTTTCCTCTTGTCAACTGGCCATGCTTTAATGATAATATTAATGGACATGTATTGTTAGGATCCTCTCATGTCCTTCAGTGTGAAAATGTTTTATTTTATGTTTTAATTAATCCATAAATTTATGTATATGCTTTATATAATTAGTAATTTGTAAAGTTTGTAATTGTGAGCCTGAACTCAGTGAACAGTACTATACAAAAATAAATCTAAATTAAACTGAAATCAATACAGAAAACCTTGTTCAATTAAAGGATGGGCCAACACAATCTCTATACAATTATGCCTCTCTCATAAACTCAACTTTTCTCTTTCTGGAGATTGCATTTCCCATGTCATAATTTCCTCCACAGCTCATCATGGGTTGGTCCTTGCCTTGTGCCAGCAAAAGCTGTGGACTTCGAGTGGATTAGATTATTTTAAGGAGATACCAGGATATGGAGAGAGAACTGTAGTTTGTTGTTTGATATACTAGATGGGACACCAGTGGTGGCACTAGCTGAATTGGAGTCCGATATGGTGCAGGGCTATTAGGAGACACAACTGGGTTTAATTTCTATCCCTAAGAGTGACAGATGGCAGTAGCCAGTTGCTGTTACCTTCGTTTAGGTCCCTAATGGGGTGCTTGTTATTTTAATAATTAGGCAGTCAGATGGCAGCTTTACTTGTAGCTGCCAAGGGCCACTCCAGTGGAGCACCTCAGGCATTTAAGAGTTGCTGTCAGACCCTGAAGCGCTTCATGGGAGCACTAATAGATAGATGCTTGTTCGTGGAGCTTGGATCCATGCAAAGAGTTGCTTAGTTTGAATAATAGTTTAGTTAGTTTACTTAGTTTTGAAGTAATGCCAGTGAGGTTGCAGAAAGGAAGAAGGTGGCAAGAATTTGTTTTTTGTCAGGCTAATAGATAAGGGTAGATATCAACCATAACTGTTTTTAGGGAGACCAAGAGTGGCTTTAGTTTTCTTTTTTTTCTATTGTTATGTTTTATTTGGTTGACTCTATTTTTCAATCATATCAGTTTATATTTACAATAAAACAATCCTTCTGTTTTTACCTGTTTTTTTTTTTCTTAGAGTGAATTTGATGTCATTTTTAAAGTGTCCCCAAAAGTCACACAATGGACAGGTGGCTGGAAGGATAATTCCTCTCAGCAGGAGAAATGTTACATGAACTACAAATATAAGTGAGCTATTTATGTGCTTTTATGATTAGATTTAAAATAAACAGCTTGATTTCTATTATATGAAATGTGAACCTTAACTTCAAAGGAAAGGAAATATTTTGATGTTTCAACAGAATAACAGACTTGATCTTTCATTTTACAGTTTCACATGCTTCTCAAGCTCTTGTTATCCACTTTAAAAGGTTAATCAATTTCTTAGTCAGTGTCAGGGCTACACTAATGATTATTTTAATAAGTGACAGAAGTTATAAATCTTTAACCTGTTTAATTGACAATTGAACTCGCCATTTGTAATTTTTTCTGTTATTTTTTTTTCCAAGATTTAGGTAAGGCAGTAATGTCCACAGTGCATTCCCATCTCTTATAGCCCATTTCTAAAACTGGCTATCGCAGTCTCATTATTAATTGCATTGTTGTCCTGCCCTTAAATTTAAGAGGAACCCTGATTTCAATGCACAACTTTTAAGCAATGGTTTTGAATTAATTAAAAAAAACAATATTTATCAAAATTAGGAATTAAACAGATAAACTGAACAGAATTAAAAATGAAAGAAATTAAGCTAATAAACTTAAAAATTAAAAATAATATTCAAAGGAATGTTATGGTAAAGTTTATATATATAAAAAGAGATCACCAAAACAAACACCACACAATTTTTTTTGGGGGGGGATTTTGGCACAAACTTGGACCACAAAGAAGTCACAGCACTGGTTTTAATATCTTCACGCCAATGACGACACCCAGTTTACCTTTCAAAACCATGCCTCCTTAAATATGTGTTGCGGCACATTGTATAACATTGCCAGTGCCCAGAAATAAACAGGATGGGACTGTGTAAAAATTGAAATCTATTAACATTAATAAGGAAAGATACATAGAAATGATCCAAATTCCAACAAATTTTATGAAGTTTAGAAAAAATGAGTAAAGTTTAACAAATCATAATAGCAAAGGACCAAGAATGAAATAGTAAAGTCTGTTTAAACTCCATAATATTTTCCCAAAGAAAATTCAGTGGGGTTTGCTCCTCACTATTAGCGAGGTGTACCAAGCTTAGCTGTACCTATCACCGTCATGAATAGTCCAGTATGAATTACTGCATTCATGACAGCTTGCTAGTATACCTATTTCTTTTGCTGGGAGTCATGAACCAATTTGTATTTGAAATGGAGTCAACTTCACACTCCCCTGCCCACTATAATGTGTTTTTCTACCTTAAAACCACCACTGACTGAACATCACTGTGTCCCAACTGTCCAAGGTATAGAAGAATTTCTGTAGAATCTTTAGTAACTGTGGAAGGCAGGTTATTAGTCTTTTCTGAAAAGATTTATGAAGTACCTTTCAGTGCCTCAGTAAATGACATGAAGAAGACTAGCAGAACAGAAAGCAAAGACATAGTGTATTCTTTACTGGCCAGTAAGCTGACACACCAGTTCTGCGCTACCCCCACATATAGCAGAGACACACACACACTGCCAACTCTTTCCCAGCAGAGACTAACAAAGTTTTATGTGCACATGCATTCATTTATTTTCTTTCTTCCCACATTGCCTTGTCTTACTGTTTGATCTCTACCTCTCACTTTGGGCCATCTTGACAGCATGTCAAATATGCCTTACATTTTTCTTGCTCTTCTCATTCCACTATATGTGAGTATTCACAGGTTTGAAAAGTCAGCTTACTTGCATAAAAAAATTAAAAGAGTGCACAGCCTGTGTCCGACAGAAGTCTGGATTTGAACGGTAATAAGGCTCTCTGTGAATCCCCCAAAGTGGAACTGGCATTAGAGGAATTCGGCTCCTCTTGGGCTGCATTCTTTCACGATTAAAGGAAACCATCACTGTTGCTTTCAGATTTAGAGCTGTTCCCGAGATTGAAGACTTCTTTTTTTTTAACTTTTCAATTATAAAACACATACATTGAAGTATGCCTGTCATTGCCTATAATGCAAGACAAAGTACCACCGATTATAAACTGCTCATAATTCCACTTTCGGGGGTATTTGCAGTTTTCTGGCAGGGTGCTAACTCTGCATTCCCTTCTTGAGGCCCCAGACTTCCTTTAAATGACACGCTGCTTAAGGCAGGAAAAACAGCACTGCAGACTGTGAAATGACTAAGAAGTTGATTGCATCCAAAGGTAGAAACTTTTTGATTATTTTTTTTTTTTTTGCCAGAAAAGCCTTCATGGCAATTTTCTTTCCCTCTGTTTGTCGTTTCACTTTGGAACATTAAGTTTTCCACACTGCACGTTTATAAAGATTTAGAAAGCAAAGCCCTGGCCCTTGGAAAAAAGGCAAGCATTTTGCTTCTCAGGAAGAATGTCAGATTAGGTTAAAATAATCACAATCATACTGTGTAGTTACAACGTCTGCTCAGATGGCTAACCGAGCATAATTTGAAACATCTCCAATATTGGCAAGCTTTTAATTTTTAAGAAATAAAAGAACTATGCAGATTACGATTTTGCTTTTTCATGCATTCAGTACAGGTGTACATCATTTTTCTTTCTTTCTTTCTTTCTTTCTTTCTTTCTTTCTTGTTAAAGAAGAAATTAACTACATTTTCCTGAGGAAAGTCCAGAAATTGAGAAGATCCGTCATTCCCATTAATCTTGGAACCAATAGCATACTCTACATTCTACATCAACATACAGTAAAATAAGGCAGCAGATAGCAAATAGTTTGTGACTAAATCTAAAATGTTGACTGTGAACTACCTTAGGCACCACCGCCACCACCACCACATCTCCTCCTGCAGCTTTGGGCCCCAGTAATATTGTCCCTAGTGCTTGCTTGTAGTCCAAATTCTAATGCTTATACTGTTCTAGCACAGATACAGAGAATTTATCACATCTTACAGATAATGAAGTGGCTCAGTGAGGGTAGGGGGTAGAAGACGAAACAAAATTAACACTAAAATTACCAGAGCCTACGAAAAAACTCGTAGATCCGTCCCACCTTAAAACTCTTCTCACCTCTCTGTCAGCGTCTTTTGTCCTGTAAATGTGTGGATAAGCACCAAACAGCAAGTAGCTTGCTATCACATCCCCCACCCCGCACAGTTTTCTAGCTCAAGTCTGTTTACCTGCGTGTCAGTTGCTTAGAGTTGCATAGAGTGAGAGGTCAAGCAAAATGACACCTTTTATAAACACTATATCGTTATTTGGAACACTTGCATTTCATGTGTGTTCCGTGTCTACAATGATCTATGCACAGTAAACACATTGTTAAAACAGAAACATTTTTCATGTTTTAGTAATAATTGATGAAATGTAGACATGAAGTGTATAATATGTGAAGCCTGAATTCCAAATATCAAAGAAACACTTTCACAAAAGATTCAAGTATAACAGAACAAATGCACTTTTTTCCAAGACTATAACCAAAGAAAAAGAAATCAGGTTAGTGTTGCATGTTGTCCTGACTTCTTGGGTAGTATACTGGTTAGAGCTGCTGACTCCAATTCAGAAGGTTGTGGGTTTTAACGTCTCCCAAAATAAACGTTTTGAGTAGTGACCTGTTCTTATTGTTAATATTATGCAATAAAAGCATACATTTGATTTGCGTCTGTAACAGAACCTGTAAATGTATAGTACTTGTTAAAGTTAGCGTCTTTTTTTTAGTTTTACTAGCTTTACATTATTTACTTATATTCCTACAGCATAAAGTCACAAGTATACTGCAGAGCTTCCTCTGTTTGATCGTCAAGGGCATGCTCACAAATTACACGTGTAATGCCACGAAAAATACCTGCTGACACTTTAGTACATGAGCAATGGTACAAGAATGCAGTTAGACTTTTTTTGGGCACATACACCACACTAGTGTTTAGATCTGGACAGTGTAGCGTTTTTTTGCTTGACTTCTCACTCTATATAACTCTAAGCAACTGACACGCAGGTATACAGACTGGAGCTGAGAAAACTGTGCGCCGGTGGGGGATGTGATAGCAGGCTGCTTGCTGTTTGCTGCTTATCAACACATTTAAAGTACAAAAATTGCTGACAGAGAGGTGAGAAGCATTTTAAGGTGGAACGGATCTACGAGTTTTTTTGTAGGCTCTGGTAATTCTAGTGTTAAGTGAAAAATGAAATGAGGTAGTGCGTTATTTCCATATCGTCCTTTTAAAGGACAGTGGGCAGATTACAATTATATCTTGATCATTTTATTTATTCCTTTTGTTTCTCCTTGCACAATGACATTAAAAGAGACAAGCCTGGTTTATGTCCAGAATCTTGATAAGTTGTAGCACTCGTGTGTGTTGTTATTGCTGCATATGTCCAATTCATGAATCTGCCAGCATGTCCTTGGGGTTTAGCTGCTTGCCAACCACACAGACACAGAAGGTTTTGCATGTGTTCTGTTTTTGAAGCTTTTAGTAGATCACTGGACTGTTTATGATTACTCTTCATTATTAGACTTTCATATATACTGTGTATTCCTTTTGATTCCAGGAGGTTCTGGAGTGCAAGAATCCAGTTGGTTCTGTAATAATAAAACATAAAATAACATCCACAAAGCCACTTAATCCAGTTCTGTGGGACATGGAGCAGAAGCTAATGAAAATGCATTGGACAAAAGCCAGGAACCAATTCCTAGGTTATAAGGCAGTTCATCATAGGGCCCTCTCTCTCACCTACACAACCACACTCTTGTGAAGCACTAATTAACCAAATAGGAAATCTGGAGTACCTGGTGGAACACATGCAGAGAAAACCTGAGAAAATATGTAGACTGGGTGCAGGATTCAAACCAGGACACTAGAGCCATGAGGCACTAGCACTACCCACTGCACCACACTAGTGCCCAGTCCTTTCTTTTTTTCTTTTACATTTTCTAAGCAGTCTTTAAAAGTTGGACCATTTTTTTTAAATTAATCAAATCTAGTGGGAGGCAATTAAATTCATAATAATTGTTTTAGTCATTCTTTTCATTTTCTTAATAAATTCACAATTCTGTACTAAGCCGTTGCTTTGGCTCGATGTGTTTTCTTTGGGTGTATTGCCAGCTGGAAAATTCTTTCGTTCTTTCATCTTACAAACTCCTTTTTCTCCAAACACTGAGTATTTTTCTTAAATGAGTTTGCTGGCTCTTCTTTGAAAGATATAGATTTCAGTCGTTTCCATCCACTTCAAGAAAAACCCTTGGGTGCCACTCCTTTTCATATAAAATAACCCCACTTTAGGAAATGCATGCAGATTTTGTAGGATTTATTTCCGCATTAATGTTACGACATGGGGGCCTAATAAAATCATTTGTGTGGAAACAAGAGTAAAGACTAAGTCAGCCAAGATCACTTGTGTTTCTATTAAATAAAATTAATTTCCTTATTTTTGTATTTATCGTGGCACTGGAGGGTGATGACATGGTACATCTTTGTTGGACATGCAAGGAAAAAATTCACTGTACTGTGTACATGTGATAATACTACACACTACTACACTCACCACACTCAAAATGGACTGAATTCTATGGCAGCAGCATTGAGCCAAGAGGAGCAAACCAACCTTGGATGGTTTACCAGTTCATCACAGGGCCCAGTTGTAGTCAAGGTGGTCCAGGCTACCTGGACTGTAGGAACATAGTAAGAATGTGCATACAACCATGCCTGAACCAGGATTTGTGCCAAGGGCACAGGAGGTGAACGGCTGCAATGCTAAGTACTATGTGAGCCTATGTATTACCCATAGGAAGTAAAAATGTTAGGTTTGAATACACAATGGACGGTCAGAAAATCGAGTGTACACTTTATAAGAAGGATTTAGGACTCTAAGCTATCGACTTCCCGACAGTGTTCAGAAGCCATTATGAAGGCTAACAGAATGTTAGGTTATATAACACGATTTGTGGAGTACAAGTCACAGGAGGTTATGCTCAACCTTTATAATGCACTGGTGAGGCCTCATTGGGAGTACTGTGTGCAGTTTTGGTCTCCAGGCTACAAAAAGGACATAGCAGCGCTAGAAAAGGTCCAGAGAAGAGCGACTAGGCTGATTCCAGGTCTACAGGGGTTGAATTATGAGGAAAGAATAAAAGAGCTGAGCCTATACAGTTTAAGGAAAGAATATTAAGAGGTGACATGATTGAATTGTTTAAAATTATGAAGGGAATTAGTACAGTGGATAGAGACTGTTATTTTGGAGTGAGTTCATCGGGACCATGTGGACACAGTTGGAAACAAAGGTAAATTTTGCACAAACATTAGGAAGTTTTTATAACACAAAAGTAGTGTGGTAGACAGTAAGACTTTAGGGACTTTCAAAACTCGACTTGATTTTTTTAGGAAGAAATAAGTGGATAGGACTAGCGAGCTTTGTTGGACTGAATGGACTATTCTTGTCTAGAGTGTTCTACTGTTCTAATGTTCTTCTGCAACTGAGAAATTAAATATTTATGATAGTTTTTAAAGAGAACATTTTATTAGTGAGCAGTGCTGATTGGCAAAATTCAGCAACGCATTTTCCACAGTGAATATGCTGTGTTCGCCAGTAACATAGTTTGCCAAATATTTTCATGCGACTGGATTAGACAAACTTTTTTTTTTCCCCCGAGCACCTCATGCTTGTTAGGCCATGGTGATATCACAGACCTGTAACAGCCAATGTTGGACAGGATAGTCCCTTCATAAACTCATAAAGTACTTTTTCTTTCAAATGAAGTCAACTTCACATTACCTGCTCACTATAACTTGTTCTTCTCCCTAAAACCATCACTGACCAAATATATAAACGTGGCCCAACTGTTTGCTGTCTGTGATGGGCAGGTGCAGACACTGCCAATCAGCAAGATTGCATGTTGAACATGTGACATTTTTCTTCTCCTTAGGTCTGCCATCCTCAGCCAGAATAGCCTTGGTACACACTGTAGCTTCTTTTGGATTCACTCTTGTTCATTCTGTTTCCTATTAACTGCTGGGATATACAAATTCTTTAGAATATTTCTAAAGAAATCCCATGAGACCGCTCCCTCAGTGCGCTGCATGTGATTCTACTTGGATGGATAAACAAAACCAAAAGACAAAAAGCAGGCAAAAATTTAAAAACACAAACAAACAGATGAAAACTCAAGTGAGGGAAAAACTAAAAGCAAACTGGACAATCAAGTGCTGAGGTGAATGCAGCACTCCGCAAAATACTCAAGTTAATGAGTGAACTGGGCACACATGAGAGGAGAGCCACAGCTGCCAACGATGCTACAGGGGTGACAGAAACAAGCAAGGATGCTGCGCTAACTGGACTTTAGGATCCTTGTTTTAAAATGAACACCATTGTACTCCTATGCATTTCAATCTTTATACTGCTTTCTCCAGTCATTTGTTAGTATCTGTCTTCCCCTTTTACCTTGCTTTGCTGCTGTTTATTGTTTTTAAAGTGTGTCATGGACGGCTGGGGTTTTGACCCAGCCTGGACACCTAAAAGGACCGCAAAGTGGCATGAATAGCTTCCGGGCCACAAGGGGACAACCGCCCTGTAGCAGGAGAGGACCACGGGAAAAGAAAGAGAAGATTATATACCACGTTAGGACCCGTGGCCACCGCCAGAGGACACCTTAAACCTCGTGGGACCCGGAATTAGTTACTTCCGCCACACTCGGCAAGGTGGCGGAGGAACCTGCCAGGGACGTCCTAAGTGCTTCCGGTGCAAAGGGCAGCACTTCTGCCACACCAGGAAGTGCTGCCGGAAGTTCGTCATCAGTCGGGGAGCTTGAGTTGGGAGTGGGAGTAGGATGGAGCTCCCAGGAGGAGATTGGCGGCTAAAAGACTGAAGAAAAGAAGGTTTAATGGGGTGATTTATTTGCTATATGCATTGTGTGTGGTTCGGGACTTTAATCCTGTATTTGGAGGTGACAAATAAACTTGTGACTTTTTATAAAGATGTGGTTTCCAACTGGTGGTGTCCGGGCAAGTCTCACAAGTGACTTTTGCAAATTATTCAAAATCATTACGTTATTTAAAGTTTGTTTTTTTTAAATAACTGTGTTTGGCTATTATTATGTCTTTGCAATTCTTGTTCTCTTTTGGTGCACTTCTGTTGCTGCTACCTTGACTAAGCAATACCCTTAAGTTAATCTTATTAGTATTAACACTTGAAGATGCAGCACCAGTGTTTTTATCACCTTTCACAAAAATTCTGGATAACAGCTTTCACTTGTACAACTAAGGATTTTGGAAATGTTTTGGCAATGTGCACAGTCTCTATTTTAGGATATCATCCACACTCTAGAAAGAACTCCCTTTTCCCCCTCTAACAAAACCCCAAAAAAATTTAACAAAATATTTTTATTATGGCACTGGATAGAAGCAATATAGTGCATTTTGTTATACATATAGGCAATAATTTCACTGCACTTTGCACCCATGACAATACTATTGCTACTGCTCCATCTTAACTGCTATTTCTGGCAAAAATTACCTCATCTTTGCACCTTCTGACAAAAGAATGTCCTCCCTTCTCCTTCAACCATGATACTTCTAAACAAAATACAACAAAAATGAAAGCTGGAGTCACTGGAATGGTGGAGATGTAGCATTTTCACCATGTAGGCATGCAAGAGATGGTCTGTGGCATCAGATAAAATTTAAATATAATCATATCCCAGAAAGCACAGGCTCCAGTCAGGGTGTTTGTGAGTGCATTTCATTCATCAAGCTGGTAGCGTCATCATCATTAATTGAGGTGCTGGCTGATCAAGCTGCATACACAGTTAGGTGCCTCAATGGTGCCATGGAAGAAGCTGCTCATCGCACTTGTGCCAATTAAGTTGGTGAAATAAGAGGAGCCTTCACAGCAGAGAGGGGAGACAGATGAAAGATTGGAAGAAAGAGAAAGAGCAGAGGTTAAATAGGAAAGACAGAGAAGAAGGCAGTAATGGGAGACAGTCGGTGTGAAAGAGAGAAGGCAGGCAGCTGGGAGCAGAGCCCCTCAGGAGAGCTTGTGGTCAATGCTCAGGGGCTGTTGGTTAAGCGACTCTGCTACATAAGTCCAAGGAGAGGCAGCAGGAGTCAGGGAGGCTCAGAGCCATGGAACAGTAGAGAAGGTTGGCTGTGCTTGTCAGTTAGGCATGATCTCTACTGCAAGGTCCCGTGCAAGGTAAGTAAAGGAGACATCGTTTTTAAACGGCAGCACCGGGGACTGAGATTTTTAGAGAAGATTCCTGCCATGTTTTCACTTCAATTTTATGGATTTATTTGTTCTGGATTTTAACCACCACAGTTCAGTTTTTTAAGGACTATTTATTTATTCGTGAAGATGCACTGCACTGTTTTTGGATCACTTGTTTATGTCTTTGTTTTTAAATAAAGCACTATTCACTTTTGCACCTACCCCTTGTCTGCAATGTATATGGGTGCATCTGCCTAGTTCATCTCGGTTACAGTATTAACAATGCAGGAGCAAGAGGATCCCCAAAGGCAAATGGGAACATGGAGCCAACCCAGACTGTCACAAGGCAGTCAACATGCTCATCTTTTCACTACCAGACTATCATTGGAATGGCCTGCTCACTCTTTGCACTTTTTTGCGTATGAGATCCGAGTCCTTTTATTTCTTGCATACATTCTCTTTGAAAAAACACATGAAACACCATTGTTTTGCATGAAGTGCTTTTAGTTTATAATTTATCTTTATAAATTCAGACTTTTTTTGTAACCCATGGTAAATACAAAGAACACAAGAATGTTTCCAATGTTGCCATTTACTTCCTAGATTCTGCGTGTATCACACATTTTTCTATTGTTGAAGATTGCAGTGCTCTTTAAGTAGTGTATTGGGCCTTTAAATGTTCCATTCCTATAGTTAAAGTTTTCAGGGTAATGCAACACTCATTCTGCTGTTGCGCTTTAACGTATTCTCACATACTCATGTTAACTCATTTCAATAAAGAGTTAGCAATATAGCTTTTAATACACAGCTACATTAAGCAAACATGTGCAAAAAGTGGTATATTTAATACAGCATCTTTCAAAGTAAGCGTGATAATAAACAAGATTAAGGTGTTTTGTCAGAAGGCAGATTGATTTTCAGGATCCCGCAAAAGTTCATTAGCACTTTCAGCAGCCTGTATCTATAGTCGAGCTGCTGAATTAGGATAGGTTTGGTTACTCTGCATTTTTTGAGATTGAGACTGGAATGCGACAAGGATATATCTTATCACCATTTCTATTTCTATCAGCCCTTGACTTTGTCATGCGAAAGGCGATCAACAGCTAAGACATTGATTGGGATTGATTCAAATGAAATGATCAATTTGCTGATTTGGATTTTGCAGATGGCATTGCTTTTATAGCAGAAGACATCAAAGTCATCCCTGCACCACAAAGCCAGTAAGATCAGGATGTAGATTAGCATTGAAAAATTGAAAATTATGCAAGTTGGAAATGTATGTGATAGAACCAAGATACAGACCGAACAAGACTAGTTCAAGGACGTGGACAGGTTTACGTACCTGGGCAACATGATCAGCAAGAACGCAGTTATGGAGGAAGAAATATGCTGTCAAATTGGGAAAGCATCTGCAGTCTTAAAGAGGATATGTCACATTTGGTTCTCAAAGTCCATTGCAATTACCATCAAGATTTGCATTATTATACCCACGGCAATATATGGATGCAACAGCCAAGATTAAACATCTGGTAAACGTGTTCCACCACCAATGCCTTTGACAGATTCTTGACATCTACTACTTTGACCATGTTACAAATGAGGAAGTGCTTCGACGAAGTGGCCTAAAAAGGCTCCATAACATCATCCCTCACTGTCGACTATGCTTCACCGACCACAGCTAATTGGATCCCAAAAACAGTCATGACATGGAAACCATTAGGTGGTCACTGGGGGGGGGGCGACCATGAATAACCTGGCGAGAGACATAAATTGATGGTCAGAAACAACTGAATATGCCATGGGCTAAAGTGGAGGAAATCATGACCGATTGTATTTGCTGGAAACAATACATTGCCCAATATGGCAGATAAGCATTCATGGAACTAGACTACACTAGACTAGTGAGAAGGCAGGGAGTGTGGATATCCTAAGGTGGATCCTACATCATGTGAACAAGACTTTGACCAAGAATGATGGAATTATGTTTTCTTCTCTTTCATTGCCAGCTTGGCATAGTTTATATACAGTATGTTGAATTATCATTAATTTCTCTGTTAAGAAGTTTAAGAGCCTAATACAATGTATATTAATATATAATATATATTATATATAAAGTACACAATGCAGGAGGCACAGTGCCCGTAGGGGTTAGTTCTGCTGATTTTTAGATCCAGCGTTCTGAGTTAGCATCCCATGCCCAGTCATTGTCTCTATGTGGAAGCTGCACATTCTTCCCATGTCTGTGTGGATTTCCTTGAGGTAAACTAAAAGTTTCCTCCAAAATACCCCAATATGTGCAGGTTAGGTAAATTGTTAACTGCAAATGACCCCAGTGTTAGTGTGAGAGCTCCATGATGGACTGATACCCTGTCCAGAACTGCATCCTACCGTGAAGTTACGACTTCTGCAATCCAGAATCAGAACAGGTGACATTGAGAATGTTCTGTTATGTTATGTTATATATAAAACTGTCATTGAAATGTGAAATATATTGTCTTTTTAAGATCTTTGCTATCCCAAGAGATTACAGATTTAAAACTAGCGGAATCTTACTGCAGTTCAATACACTACTGTGTCCATTTTGACACCATGAAATTCACATCAGTTACTAAACATAAATAGAGACCATAACCTCAGATTTAGGAGTGAAAATCCTTAGTGCCCTTCTTAAAACAAATTTAACTTAACACTCAGAATGTAAATAAGAGTTTGTCTAAAAATACATGAATCAAATGTTACAGAGCAGTGGCTTCTGTGCAGCATTTCCAACAACTTAATAAGAAATCAAAATTGTCCTCCGAGCGTACAAAACACAGTAAGGCAAGATTGGCAAACCCTCATGACTCTACAAATATTAGTGTTGGGATACAAATTTAATTACCTTTATCAATATATGATGTCTCCAAGATACTTTATTGTAATACCAACGAAAAAGTTAAGAGTAAAATAAGGAAATAATCAAGTAAAGAAAATAAATCTTTGGAAATATCCATCCACTGGTCTGTTTTCTAAAGTCACTTATTTGGGGTTTTGGGTGATGGAGGACTGGAGCTGGCAGCGTCAAGCATAAGGCAGAAACTGACCCCAGACAGGACAGCAGTCAATTGCAGGTCTTGCACTCCCACACTGGCAAGTATGCTGGAATAATAGTGTTGATTTATCAAAATGTTTCATAGTGGAACATTTTATGTAATGTGATTTTAGAGAATTTTCGCACATAGAGAGCAAAACTCTGGACAATTTCATCTTTAAATTGTGGCAGAGTATTCAACATACATTTTTTAAAAGTGTATTTGTTTAGAGTGAACTGGCATCACAGTAAAGGGCTTTCAGAAATGGTTTGAGCAAGCTGAGGACCATGAAACAAGCAAAATTTGTTTATTATCACCCGCTTTTTTTTTTCTTTAAATCACATTAAATTATTTGTTTAAGATGTTTAACTTGACAGGAAATAATACATCTTTCTGTCAAAGTTTATTTCTTACAAATTAACAAAAACGAAGTTTCCTTTGAGAGAGGTGCAAGAATTCTTTGCAATTCACAAGGGACTTTGCAGTCTATTCCCTGGCTTCATTTATTGCCACATTCTCATTCGGAGAGTTTTACAAAGTGGGCTTTCTTGAGTAAATGAATGAACCAATTGTAGGTTTACAGGACTGCAATCATTATACAACACAGTGCACTTATCTATTTAAACTCCTTTAAACTGAATGTGCCAAATTCATATCCATATGAACAAATTGTGTACCTGCTCATTTCAATTTGGCTTTGAAATAAGGGTAACTAAAAGCATCCCAAAATCTCTTTATGCAGAAAAGGAAAAGTCTGTAAGTTTTAAATAAAAATGTCTTTGCTTGATGTGTCTGAATGTTGATCTTTCCACCTTCCTGTTGTTACTTCATATTTAAGAAAAAATTAGCACAAAAACTTATAAGACATTCAAATATTTTAAACATATTAATGATGATTATTATAATTCCTCATAACGTATTTGTCCAATGCTTATATTTCTATTGCTCTACTGTCCTGCATCTGCATCTTATCACATCATCTGTTGAGCAATTCTGGATTGCTAGCTGGATGCTCTTCTTTTTGTTGACTATAGTTGTAAGTTTCCTGTGTCCTACCTTAACATTTGTTTGCTATTTTTCCTTAATTTCGGCTTTCTTTCTAATCACTCTAATGTATCGTTTGTATTCTTATATTTTTAAACTCATCATGCATAAAAGCAAACTACACACATATACAGGTATATATATATATA
>JANRMT010062792.1:105059137-105099784 GCA_026402145.1 Polypterus bichir lapradei | reverse complement strand
TGGGCTCATCAGGTGTAAACACTCACTGCACTCCCTCTCGGGAATCGTGGCGCAGCGTTAGGGGCTTCGTCTCTAACGCTGACGTCTGAGGTTCGATTCCCGAGAGGGAGTGCAGTGAGTGTTTACACCTGATGAGCCCAGAATTAGGGCGAAACATACTCTTGTTGAAACCACTCCATGGTCAGTTGTACAGACTGACACTGGACAGCTGTGTTGATAAGAAACAGACCTTTAGCTGGTTGCATCGCTCTGAGATGAAGAGCCAGATAGAGATTCTCTTCATTTCAGCTGAAGATCAGGCACTTAACACATGCCATCATCAGAAGAATATTCTCAAGATGGATGTTGATAGCAAATGCAGCATATGCCAGCAACAAGAAGAGCACATCCGTTATGTTGCTGCCAGATGCTTAGTGCTAGCACCAAAAGAATACACTCAGCGGCTGAATTGAATAGCTAGCTACCTGCACTGGTCAGTTCTCCATGAAATTTGCTTCCCAGTGCATGATCATTGCTACCATCATCAACCTTGAAAAGGTTGTTGAGATTGAGAACACCACCATTATTTATGATATGGCTATAACATTGGAGCCAATCAACAAGACATCATTCTTCATGGCAGAAGCAAGAGGCAATGCCTGCTCATCATTGTAGCCAATGTCTAAGTCAAAACTCAGCAAACAGGACCTTGAGACTGAGATTTTGCACATGTGGAACACAAAGGCTCACGTGATGTCAAATGTAGTCGGAGCACTTGGAAGAGCTTGGCTAGGTTTCCAAAATTATCTTGACAAACTGCCAGATAAAGTGAGTGCTACCTAGGTTGCAGAAGATCACCCTCCATGGAACTGTCCACATACTTCACAGTGTCCTGAACATCAAACAATGAGAACTCATATAAAGCAACCAGCATAAACTGAGAAAAAAAGATAATAATAATACATTATTAAAGGTTCAGGCTTGCTTATTATAATTTATGTACTAGAGTCTATCTTAACAACATTGGGTACAAGAATTGAACCAGTTGTGGATGGAGTGCCAATCTATTGGAAATAATAGTAATAATAATAATAATGGTGTTCTGGCTCATAGTGGGGAAAGCTGCTGACATCATTCTCATCCTTACTTTTCCCAGCTTATGCAAGAATCAGTGCTTTAACATTATTATTATTATAAAACCATCCTTTCATTTTTTTACCTTACATTAGAGAGTTGTGAGCTGCTGGAGTCCATCCTAGCAGTATTAAGTGCAGTTCAAAAATTATCCCCATATTGGGTACCAAAAACTCAGAGTGATACACCAGTTAAGCTAACGTGCTCATGCTTAAGAGATGGCAAGAGAACCAGACTACAAACTACACAGAGATAGGGAAAATTGAATAGGGGTCATGTGGCAGCAGCACTAACCACTGAGTTACCAATGATGCTTCAAATTAAATTGTGTGGCATTTTCAGTCTAGAGAACTGCTGCAAGGTTTTCAGATAACCGAGGTTGAATTTTTACAGCATGTTCACCACAGATGCATAAAATCAAAGCTATACAACAAATACATCACCCCCCTCCCCATCCTGCCATCTACATTCATCACTTTTTGTTGCCTTTTCTGTTACAAATTTAACCTCAAAGGGTCTCAAAAGTGAGATCCCCCATAGAGTGGTGCAAACTGATCATTAAATGGTGAGTGGGCCAACCACAGGCACCAGCATGACCAGTACAAAAATGACAGAGAGAGAAAAAAAATGAGGCAATGGCAAAACAGACAAATAGGCAGCAGAGAGGTAGAAGATAAGGATAAAAGCACCACAGGCAAAAGAGAAAAAATAACAACCAAAAATACATTTTAGAAACATGCGATAAAAGAAAGATGCGGGAAAAAATGATTAGCGGGCAGGAGGGAATGACTTTCCGAGTGCTTTCAACAGTTGTGAACAGGTTGTGATCATTGATTGAACTGGTTTTTAAGGACAATTTTATAAATCATAATGTAGAAGACATTTAGAGTTTCAGTTTATAAAACGAATACACAGTATATTTAAAATCATAATTCAATGTTATTTTAGTAAATCTTGGTAAATACAAATGGCAAACTTATTTGGGCTGAATGGCCTGTTCTCGTCAAAATTGTATTAGGATTCTATTGTAACCATCAGAAGGCAGGATAGAAGGTCACTATAATGTCACAAGAGATATAAAGAGAGGTGGTGAGCTGTTTAAGAGAAGGCGGTAAGTCATTTATGTGTAATAGGTCTCTGTAGCTGTTTGTCTCTACAACCACCCTCTGAAGAATACAGCAGTGTGGATATATGAAAGGTCACTCCCAAAAAAGAAGCTCACAATTCTCCCATGACTGTACTTTGGGTCAAGGCCAAAATGCATGTGGCTGCCAAAAGGAAAAGAGACCAAGCTGTTATTGTTACCTCAGGGGCAAGTTGATGGGTCAAAACATAGCAAGGTCCAGCAAAGCTGACATGACCTATGACTAGAAGATATCACATGGATGAGCAGCTTGAGTTCCAGAGGCCAACAGATGAACGGCAGCCACATAATGTGCTTGTGACCTTTGAGTAACCCTACTTTTTCTTAGAATTACTAGGTATCCACAAAACATACCTCATTGGGAATCTCAGCCAGGAAGAAAACTAGAAGCAAATGTTGAGCAGTGAAACAAATAGCAACCAGAGTTCTGGTCAGCTAACGCTTCCCATATTTCCTGGCATAAACATAAGTAACAGAAGATATGCTGAAAAACTTATGGCGTCATATTTAAGGTAAACCTATATAGGTCATGGAGTGTATGCTGGTCTCCAAAAACATGCTCTGGAGGCTGTAATCAGTAATTGTTGATAGGTGTAGGGTCACCTCTTTCTTTTTTCTTTTCTCAAGAACACTAAATTTTGGTTATTACAGAAGACATTCTTTGACAAGCTGAAATTTACAACAAGAATAAAAGTTAATTTAATGAAACATATGTAGCCCAGCAGGAAAAAAAATTTTGGTGGACATTTCGGCTCTTTTTAACTCTATGCTTTCTAACAAAACGTATTGCAACTGAGAGACATCCTTATTTTAAAGGAGGGATCTGAACTTTGAAAAAGAAATGTGTCTGAAGCATTTTGAGAGCTGACATTTTCTGTAATGGTTAGAAGTGCAAGCTTATAGCTCTAGCCTCAGTTCTATTCAAATCAATGTATTCTTGTATAGTACAAGGGCAGAGCAAATATAGATGTGCCTCAAATCATGTAACTCATACATAACTAGACTTTTCTGTTACTTGATTCTTGCAGTTGTCTGAATGCTGCTGGGACAAGCTTCAGACTTAGCAACTCTGAATTTGCTCCAGATGTTGTCAGTATAGGTTCCACCTCCCAGTAACCCTATATAGGAATAAATGACAACAAACCACCTCAAGATCCCAAATTAGAACCCAGGAGACACCTCAGAACCACACTAGTTCAAATGGATTAGAACAGTGGGAGGTTTTTTACAGTGACTGGAATGCCAATTCTGCCACCAACCCCTAAGATTTCCTTGCAAGTTGGAGGACCTGCTTGCAGGGCTAAATGCAGCTTAATGTCATACCCAGGACAGATATTCGGAAAATGGATGGAAAAACAAATTAACTAAAGAAAGCCACTTTGAATTTACAATCTCTTTTTAAAATGGTACCTATTCAAGACTGGGTTAAACATTTGCAAATCAAACTTGTAATTTTTTGTGCAAGCAGTAATAGTCAATTATGAAATAGGTAGCTCAATAAAGACAATTCAAAAGCAACATTTGTAAACAATTGCCGAAGCATAAATGAGACTTGACACTTTATTTGAAAAATTAAAGTTATAATAGTGATTATTTGAGCTTGGCATGAAAACCATCTTGGAACTGAAACCCCATAAACTTCTATATTCCAGGAGTTAGAGCTTAAAAAATAATGTATACTTGATCATAGATGTCAGAATCTTTATCCAACACATTGTGCCTGGTCTGACATGTTCCATTTTTTAAACTGAAGCTGCAACCTAAGGACTGCTTGTTCATTTTGTAAACCACATGACTAATCATTGGCTTGCATTCCCCATGGTAATCTTCAAAGTGAAACAATTAAACTGCAGTTCAAGATTTTCTAAGGTTTACTCACATGATCCACTTATTTAGTTGCCAGTTTCTTTCACTTCAAGAGGACTTAAAAACCTTATATCACCACGAGTCCAACATTTTTACTACTTAAGTGAAAATAAAAGATGTCTAATAACCTGAAAGAAACCAAACCCAAAACTTGACTCAGAATATGATGAGGTCAGAAGGTCCATGAATTTCCTGCTTTTAAAATATGAGGAATTGTAAGGACTTACAGGTTTTGCATTCTGCTGTGCATGAAAGCTGTTTCTGTGTTATCTGCCTGGAGGAACATAATAAGAGATTTTAAAAAGTGGTTCATGAGAATCTGAGTAATTCCAGTCAAGTAATCCGTGTCTGGCTTATATAAAAATGCACAATTACAGTAACCCCCATTCCACTAAATCTAATTTATACAGCAACTTTTGTCAAAGTTATGATAGACAGACAGACAGACAGACAGACAGACAGATAGATAGATAGATAGATAGATAGATAGATAGATAGATAGATAGATAGATAGATAGATAGTACTCTGATTGTCCCAAGGGGGAAATGTATACAGTATATAAAAAATGCTTGTAAAACAAACAAAAGAAGGGGACTAAGCACTAGGTGCCTGCAGATTTTTATTTTTTCTCTCCCATGCATATTATTTTAATTGGTGACTCCAAGTAAGAGGAAGAATGTGCCCTCAAACAAGAACTGGACAAAGGCTGTTCAATAATTGATGTGAGCATGAATAAAACAATAAAAATCAAGCAACGTATTGGATTAGATTGAAAAGAAAAAAGAAAAACTCAGCAATGTAAAGCCATTAGAACAAGACAAGAGTGGAAAAATAAAGAACCAGAAACTAAAAAAATCCATAATATATTACAAAAATGAGGTGAGAAAAGACATTACTGCAATTTCCATATGATATGTTGAACACAAAACGTAAAAAGATATGGCTGGTAAAAATACTGGTTGTAAGTCTAACATGTAGACAGAATGCAAGTGGAGGCAAGAAAACTAACAAAATTACTGCTTTGAACAGGACAGGTGGACCAAACACACAGAGAGGAATTTATTTCATTTATGTATGTTGTCAGACACGTGACACTGCCGCTATCATTTACACTGTCTTCTTACTTAGAGTAGAGTAGAGAAAGAGAAACCACTAGAGGATAGCTGAGGACATGCCTGCTTCATGTAAGAACCTGCCCCTTCCAGGTCTCACTGATAATTAAATCATTATATAATTAAATATATATATGTAGCAATGAGGGTTTATATATATATACTGTGTATATATATATATATACAGTACAGGCCAAAAGTTTGGACACACCTCCTCATTCAATGTGTTTTCTTTATTTTCATGACCATTTACAGCACTCCATCACTCTCCTTCTTGGTCAAATAGCCCTTACACAGCCTGGAGGTGTGTTTGGGGTCATTGTCCTGTTGAAAAATAAATGATCGTCCAACTAACCTGACTTCTGCACAACACAACTGCTGGTCCCAACCCCATTGATAAAGCAAGAAATTCCACTAAATAACCCTGATAAGACACACCTGTGAAGTGAAAACCATTTCAGGTGACTACCTGTTGAAGCTCATCGAGAGAATGCCAAGAGTGTGCAAAGCAGTAATCAGAGCAAAGGGTGGCTATTTTGAAGAAACTAGAATATAAAACATGTTTTCAGTTATTTCACCTTTTTTTGTTAAGTACATAACTCCACATGTGTTCATTCATAGTTTTGATGCCTTCAGTCATGAAAATAAAGAAAACACATTGAATGAGGAGGTGTGTCCAAACTTTTGGCCTGGACTGTATATATATATATATATATACTGTATAGTGGCAGTAGATGGCGCTATACCAGCACTCAACCCGACACAGACAGACACAGGAGGCACACTGATAAAACAAATAAATGTTTTTATTTTCTTCACCTCGTGGGGAAACGCCTTCCTCGTTTCCCACAGGCACAACATAATACTTAATACTATTTACTTTCTCTTTGTTTCTTATTCTTTCACCTCCACTCCTCTCTGGCAAGCTTTGTCTCCTTCCTCCCAACTCTGGCTCCTGGAGTGGTGGCTCCCATGAAGCCCTGCTGAAATCCGAGGCACTACTGCCAATATATATATATATATATATATACACATATAACGATATATATATATATATATATATATATATATATATACTGTATATATAGAGAGAGAGTGTTGCACGCAAGCGAGTAAGAAGCATTGAAGTAGCATTATGGTGGTACCATCACAGAAACCAGTGCCAGGAGAAACACAGCCACTGACAGCCCCTCTCCTTTCACCCAGGCTTTTTCTGACTTGGCCCTGAAGAACTCATCTGTTCCAGCCAATGAGCTACTAAATGAACCATATTCCTGGAAATTAGCATTCATATATGAACCAGAGAAAGAAGAGCACAAACCTCCACAAAAGAAGGTGTCTCTAGAAGCCTGACCAGAGAGGCACTAAAGAATGCATAATGTCCAGAATAACTGGACTGACACTTTCGTTTTCTTTTCTACCATCTTTTGTTTAGATTAAATGAGTTACTGGCTAGTCCCTAACACTTTATTCTAGCTCTCTTATATATATATATATATATATATATATATATATATATATATACAGTATACTACTCTGTTTGGCTTTGTAATGGTATTTATAAATTTTCAACTTCCCCTACTTACTTTTGACAGGTCTAATGGGCCTTGATTTGTTGTACTGTCACAGCTGCCATAAGGACCTGTGAACACTCCCAACAGATATATAAACAGTGAGAAAATCCTACCTAAATCACACTTCTTGTCAGAACATCTTATGGATGTCTGAACAAAGAACACCAAATGGAAAAGGAAAATGAAAACATTCTTTACAAAGAACATCTGTTCATCTTTTCATATATTAAGTTAATATCACTGTATTAATATCACTCTCCTCATAATTTAGTTTGCATTCTGGGAAACATGTCTCAAAATATTCTAAAAGTTAGAGAGATAGTTGGGGGAAACAGTTTCATAAATGCCAAAAATGGTGCTACAAAATAAAGGGGAAACATTTTCTTATCATATGTCAAATGCTTTGTTAAAAAGCATGTTTTCTTACTTTGGTGTGCTTCTGCCGATTTTCATTAAATTAAGCATAAACATGAGTAAATGCAAGCTTAATTTTTATTTGTAAAAAATCTTCATTCGTGTTCAGAACATTTTTTTTGATTGTCTTTCACTTTATTTTGCATGTTGTAAAGGCTACTCAAGATGCAAAATGTTGCCACTCTCTGGTGCCATATATTTATGTATATATATATAATTTTTTCATGGTGCTGAAGAATGGTGATACATTGCGTATTGATTTGCACATGCAAGTACGAATCTCACTGTAATCTGTACACATGACAATAATTGCCCTATAATACCTACGGTATATGCAGCGTGACATATAATAAAGGACTCCAATGCATGGTAAGGCACATTGTCCAGGTTTTAGAAGCAGCAAACACAGTCAGGTGAAGCTAATTCAGTTACAGTATCTGCGTGCTTGCCACAGAGGTGACATGCCGTATTCATTGGAACAGCATATACTGACTGGGGGGCTGTATGTTTGTACAGGCTCCTTCAAGTTGACATGTGAGGCATTCTTGGAACAATATCCCATTGAGAAGGCATTCTGTGAGCAGTGAGCTGAAACTAAAAAACCCTTCAATATCCAGGGGGATATCGCCAACATTGTGTGTCATACGGAAAGAAATCATAGAAGAAAGTCAACATGGCGATTATCACAACAGATGACCCAAGGTTTGTTTTCATAAACATGTCACAGAATATGGAACTTTGTATTGCTGCCAGTGGAAACTTTCCACCCTTCCATCTTCTAAGTCTACTTTACCCCGAGTAGACAATTTTCAGCAAATCCTTTAAAACAGTCATTGACATTGTTTAATAATATTCTCTAATGGTAACAAAATAACAAAACAACATTGGTAAAGTGAAATATAATATTTGTTATTCTTTTGTTATTAATAAAACAATTTGTGACATATATAAGTCAGATTATTATTAAGAGGTTAGTAATAAAATATATAAGGTGTATCCTGATGGGGGCACCCTAGAGTGGACCCCCTACCCAGAAAGATCTCAGTAAAGACCAGAAAAGGAGTGAAGTGAAATTGTGAACAAGGTGAACAAAACCACAAAGACTATACCCTTCTGGGCCAATCTTGCTACTAAATTACATAACTAAGGTGCCCCTACCTACTTCTTCAGTCCACTAGAGGTCCACCTCATCAGATGAGCCCAGCCGATCAAATTGATGTTTTAGGGTCTGTTTTGTTTATTTACAATATTTATGTTAATGTTACTTTTGTTGACTATTTGTATTTTTCTTTGTCTTTGATTGTGTCTATACATGTATACTGCCTGGGCTGTGTCCCGTGTGTTTTGTGGATGGTTCCCCAAGAGGTGGGGCCAGCTGCCAATCACTGGGGTTTCCCATAATTCCTGGTGGTTCATTGTGAATCTACACTGAGAGTTTGGTGATTTTTTGTGCCTCTTCTGTGCTTTGTTAGTTTTCAGATTTGGACCTTCATGCTCTGTTTTTGACTATGTTTCTAGATTAATGTATTGGAACTGTGTTCACCTTGAATTACCTTGTGTTTCTAGGCAACTCCATTTTTTCATTATTCTCCACAGAACTTCTCGGTGTGACAGAACATTTTTGTGAAGAATAAATCCTTTTTATTTTTTATGAAATTGATGTACAGTATTTGTTTGTTTGTCAAGCCAGGGTTTGGCAGTATATCCCCCTCTAGTGGGCATTATTAGAAGTACTTTTTGGGACTTAACATGTTATGGGATTCCTAGCTCATTACACCTATCCTCTGCTTCTCCCCACCTCCTAGCTCACACTAATAAGCAGGTTTAGACCTCTATAATCCTAGACCCTAATATTTTTACATGAAGCACTTCCAGGTTACATGAAGTCAAATAGAGACTCCTTTGATGACTACATTTCCCAGGAGCTTCTGTGTGAGTGTGGATCTTGGCAAAAGAGTACTATTGCTACCAAGTAGCTGTCTGGGGCTTAAAACACTTTTATATCTTCAGCTGAGGACCTAATATCTTGGTATCCTTGCCAGGTAATGACATTCCAACCAGGATGTGCATTTTCTTGTGGGTGTAGTTTGTATCCCAGACATTATTATTATTATTATTATTATTATTATTATTATTATTATTATTATTGGTATTTTGTATACTATAAAGGTTATACAAAATTATTAAAGTCTAACTCAAATTTTACAGATAAAAGTTTTCTTCTAAACCTTAATGTTTTTCTAGTACATCCTTTATCACTATAAGGAGATAAGCAGATACATCAAATAGTTGTTCAAAGTTCATCCCTATTATATTTGTGTCTCTGTGATTGTATTGCAAGGGGACTCGACAGTCATGGCATAGGCAGTTTATGCAGTTGGCTGAGATGTGTCACTTTGGAGATCTATAAAACCATGCACATTTTGATAGTCAAATGTTGAGACGGGACCCCATTGCAGAACTCCATAAGTAGAAGCTAGGAAACAATGTGGGTACAGAGAATACTTGTCCATATGGTGAAGCAGAACTTCATACAGTGGAACCTTGGGTCATGACCGTAATTCGTTCCAAAACTCTGGTCGCAACCCGATTTGGTCGTGACCTGAAGTAATTTCCCCCATAGGATTGTATGTAAATACAATTAATCCGTTCCAGACCATAAGAACTGTATATAAATATATATTTTTTTTAAGATTTATAAGCACAAAAATAGTTAATTATACCATAGAATGCACAGCGTAATAGTAAACTAAATGTAAAAACATTGAATAACACTGAAAAAACCTTGAACAGAGAAAACTAACCTTGCAATCTCTTTAAAAACAAGCCCGGTGCATTCTTTAACTGCCTTCTAACACGCTCTATCTCTCTCTCTCTCTCTCTCTCTCTCGCTCGCTCGCTGCACAGGGAATGTACAGGGAGAGACTGAACATGTGCGGAAATCATTGGCGCGTACGAACTGGAAAGGAAACTGGCTTGTTTGTCACCCGAGTGTGTGGTCGTGAACAGATGCAAAAGTTTGGCAAACTTTTTGATCGTAACCCAATTTGTACGTGGTCCGAGACCTTTGTGACCACTGTATGTGGTTTCCGACTTTCCTCTTTCTTATTCTTACCAATAGCGCTTACTCTTCTGTCCAAGCCAAAGCAATCCAAGTTTTCACCCAAGACATTAATTCAATAAAGAAGCTACTGTGCATCTATAGAGGTTTTGAATGTCACTTTTAGTTTCAGACAGTAGTCATAAAAATGATCTTCGGAGTTAGGAGGACTAGATTAGCAGTTTACCTGTTGGGTTTAAAAACAAAATAGGTAGGGGATTTAGCTGGAAAACATGTTGTTTTTATTATTTGTTTGTCTCTGAAGACATTGCTTTGTATTTGCGGGGCTTGTGCTTAAATGGGGTAAACATACATATTACATAAATGCCAGGGCAGCTGGCAGACAACTAGCTGAAGAGCCTTGTTTTAAGCAGAGAGTTCATCTCCTCCATCTCTATATACTGAAAATATAAGTAAATAGCTTAAGATTATTTTCAGCAGGGTGAAATCTAGGTTAGTTTAAGCCATAGTACTGCAGCTTTAGAAAGATGCACTATCTGCTTTTTAAGCTGTGATGATTGTACTGTGTTTATCTTTTTTCCCTTATACTGTAAAGAGATCATTTTCCTTTGAGGGCCCAATCTTTCTGCACAACTGTTCAGTTGTCTAATAGGGTCTATAAATATTGAAACAAGTAGCCTGCTTTTACACAAAATGAACATCTGCAGAATTTTCTTCTTCTTCTTCTTCTTCATTTTCCTTACATAGCCCTTGGGTTTAGAATGGTGCCACTGTGCTTTCCTGTGCTTACAGTTTGAGCCTAAGCCAAACTATGGGATTAAAGCTGAAAGAAAAAAAAAAACAAACTCCAAAAGTCAAACAGCTAATGGCTGCTTAGCTGCCACATCTCCATTTACCCCCATGCTCACGTTTTGGGCCTTCTCCACAGGACAGCTCTCTTGAGTCTTGACTTGGCAAGTAATCAATTAAAGAACATTAAAGGGCACTCTCACCCCGAGAGGGAAAGTCACGACGAAGCTCCCAGCAAGGATCTGTTTTAAATATTTTGAATGGGAGAATAGATGCCACGTAGAAAAACCTTGTGCAGGGCTCCGTGCAAAATGTGGGGAGAAAGTAAAAATGGGAAATAAGCTTTTCATTTGAGCACTGCACTGATTATACTAATAAGAAGAAGGCTCAGAAGCCCCCAGAAGAATGCAATAAATGGTAATAATAATAATAATAATAATTATTATTATTATTATTTGCATGTATATAGTGCTTTTCTCACTACTCAAAGCACTCAGCAATTGCAGGTTAAGGGCCTTGCTCAAGGGCCCAACAGAGCAGAGTCCTTTTTGGCATTTACGGGATTCGAACCGGCAACCTTTCCGATTACCAGTGCAGACCCCTAGCCTCAGAGCCACCACTCCACCTATGGTAAGGGCACTCTGTGGGCACTGATTTTACCTTTTCAAAAAATATCAATCTTTACCTTTAACCTTTTAAAAAATATTAATCTATACATAAGAAAAATATTAATCTTTGCCTAAAGACTTTTGAGAAAGTTGAGCCACCAAATAACTTTGTTTTCCTCTGTGAGTCCATGTTACACCTAAGTAACAATTTTAAATCTGCCAAGCTATTTAATTGACTCAGGATTGTTCACAAGCAAATTTCCAGCAATAAGATTTCCATTGGAAAACAGCAGACACAAGAAAGAGGAGCCATGTGTGCAGCAAAGCTAGCATTAGTTTACGGGATAATTTCAATGGGCAGACAGCCTGTACCTATTTTTAACACCACACGGCTGTAAGGAAATACAATTCAAGTGTTGCAAGCTGATAGCCTGTGTCTATAACACATAAAAATTCCATCTATTTGGTGCACAGGTCCTCAGACAAGGAAGGGAAGCTTATCTGGCCACTTCAGTCTTTCTACAAAAGGCAATTAAGTATTTCGAACTCAGCGGGGAGCTCGGACTGTGAAATCAGCCTGAAAAACAGTCACATCCATAAGGCTGTCGCACGAGAATGGGCAACATGTAAGAAGTAAAGCTTTGAAAGACTAGCAATGGGAAAAATCTGTAACGCCTCAAAGACAGAGGCCCATTGATTTTCACTCGATTTTCAAGAAGGCAAAAACAAAAATTGTTATACTCTGGCAAGCAATCATTTTCATATCAAATGCAGCATTACTAGGTTTCCACCTAAATGTATTTAAGTAAAGAAAGAATAATTATCTTATATAGTACAGTTCCCACTTAATTCTTAAAGCTCAATTTAAAATTTTCTTGGCATGTAACATGTCAAAATCAACATGAACAAGCATCATTTTCATATAGGGTAGTATTTTTTATATTCCCAATATTCTGTGCTATATTTGGTTATTATAAAGCAGGTACAGAGAATGGATTTATTAGACAGATACACTATTTAAAAATAATGCAGTAGGACTTCAGAAGAGTGATGATTGGGGCAGCACAGTGGTGCAATGGTTAGTACTGCTACTCCCTGAGCTACCATTCTGGGTTCAAATCTTGCACTTGCACAGATTCTTTATGGTTTTTTCACAGTTTTAAAATTGGGTTTTCTCCCAGTTTTTATTCTATATTAGCCTAAGGGAGTCGGCCCAGTTTTGCCTGGAAAGGCTCTGGTCCATTATGACACTTAAGTAGCCGAAGCAGGTTTCAGAATTGTTTTTAATTTAGTTTCAAAATTTACGCATTACAGCAAAACAGTTACAACCAAGCAGAAGTACTGTTAAGTACTGTTAACTGCTAGGGTGTTTCAAACATGCCTTTTGTATAAGTAAGTGAATATAGTGGGGAAAATTCCCTGTAGATCTCAAAAAAAAAAAACAAAAAGTAAAATAAAATGAATGAAATGAGGTATATACAGGGAAATCTGTCATCTGGCCCAATGTTTTATGAAGCTGACCGGGAGATGTGCATTCATTTTACAAACAAAATAACAGATATGAGCAAAGAATGAGAAATAAACTCCAAAACAAAAGTAAGATGGTTAGACTGTGATCATAGTTAAAATAGAATTCCAAAAGTCATTCACAAAGGAAATCCCACTAGATCAAAAATATCAAGACAAAATGAAGATGACACAAAAGAGTGAAAGCCACAAACCAGAATCTTGAATACTAAACTTTCCACGAGCACTAGTTTACTGATTGAATTCATATCGTGGATGAAGCGCTAATGCCGCTGCATTGTAATTTACCAGCTTGTATCAGGAGGATGGTTTCTAACTACCCGGTCCATAGCAACCTGCTGTTTTTCAACATGAGGATGTGATGCAGTTAAAGCTAAAGTGAAAAAGAATTAAAAACTCTTTAAAACAGAGAAATAAAATTCAAACAAATACATGAAATTCAAGTTTAAAAATGAAACTTTCAAAATATAAAACTCTTGTAAACAAAAAAAAAAATCTATGCAGGGCACAAAAAGATTTTTAAACAGACAAGACAGGTTTCACAGTTCACAACAGATGGCACTATGGCTACCATACTTCTGAACAATGATTCTCAATTGGGGTACCTCTTGTTTTAATCTGAACCGTGACTTTATAATCATTTAGTTTCCTCTGTTACCTTTATTTCTTCTCAAGGTTCAGGCTATTGGATGATTATAATTTTAAATTCATCTTGCACATGCTTGTACACGGACTATTAAATGTGTGGCTTAGGTATGGATTTAGTTTAGATGGTATTCATTTATGTGACACTGGGAGAACTTTTGGGAAACATTTATTTTATACAATCCGAATGAATTATATTTGAAATGTAGGAGGCACAGATATACTAGGTAGTTATAGATTTTACTACTGTTTGTTTCTGGAATATCATGATAAACCAAAATAAGTTATAAGCTGTAGTAAGACAGTTGGTATCGATCAAAAAGAGTATTTAATTAAATAATGATGTTCTAGAACAATAAAATAAGTAATACATACTGAATTTGTAAGATGTTCTACAGCTTACAAAGAAATTAATAGATTGTGCCATGTCCTAAATGTCACCTTTCAAAAACATAAATAACAATCTATAGACACTTGAAAGAGATTTTTACATCCATCCATCCATCCATCCATCCATTATCCAACCCGCTATATCCTAACTACAGGGTCACGGGGGTCTGCTGGAGCCAATCCCAGCCAACACAGGGTGCAAGGCAGGAAACAAACCCTGGGCAGGGCACCAGCCCACCTCAGAGATTTTTACATGTATTCATATATTTGTCTAGTTTGCTTATTTGTGGCAATAACATATATAAAAAATATATTCAGGTCACTTTTAACAGTTTGAAGGGCCTACAGAGTGATCTGTTATAAAAATTATTGAAGCTAAAATTAGTCCAACTGAATACTAAAAATCTTGACCACATTGAAAATAAAATATATACTAGTGAAAGGGAAAATAATACATACAGTAGACGTAGATGCACTTAGACTTAGGGCCTCCAGCTCCGTCAGTAGCACTGGGCAGCAAGCAATCTCTGTCTATGTCTATCTTGGGCAGTCTCTCTTGGAGTCTCAATAGTCATCATAAGCTCTTCTAAGTGTATTTTAGGGCGGCCCTATAAGTGATCTTCTTCTTCTTCTTGGTAGAATTCCCGCTGGTTATGACCTACAAATATAAGTCATCGCTCCTTGACGATATCACTAAGTAACCTCACCCATGCTTGTTTGAGAACATCCTAATTGATTATATGTTTTCTCTGTACATTATTTGTGGTATTCATCTGATAGAATGCTGGTGGAAGATGTTAAAGTTATGGAAGTTTCAGGCCATACATTTCCATGTTTCACTGGTATAAATAGCAGTTGGTATAACAGTGAAAATATACAGCTGGATGTTCTGGGATGTCGTAGTTGAGCAAAATCATACAGAAGACCATTCCAGGCACAGAGAGCAGGATGGTTCCACTGCATTTATTTCAATCACTTAGTTCACTCTTTTCCCATAGTTTGATGATGACACCAATTTCCCAGACGCTAGTAAGATCTTTCCACATAGTGTTATAAAGTTGGGTTAGTTTGGCTAACATATTATTTCCAAAATGTTTCAACAGTTCATTGAGGATCTCGTCGATCCCTGGCATCCTGTTATTCTCAAAAACCTACCGAGTGTTATTGCTAAGTTCTACCCATGTTAAGATCACTGATTTTTTAATATTTATTATGCAATGTCAATTATTCTGTTCTATATTTCCAGTTTGCTTTGTCCTGCAAAGTTTAAGAATTCCTCATATTTTTTCATGAAGCCATTTTGTCCTTTTTGCGGGTGACACCATCATGTGGATCCTGTTTATGTAATGCATCCTCTGATTACTGGGCATGTGTTCACAGAGGTCACGACCCTTGGTAGGTCAAGAGTTTAAAGGTCGGCTTAGGCAGCCATGTTTTATTCGGGTTTGGTAGGTAATATCTTGAATTGCTGTTCCAAAAACTTTTCTTTTGATTATTTCCTGGTTAAGGAATCCTTGTAATTCATTTTTGATGCTGATGAAATATATTTTTTCATTCCTGTTTTTTTTATTTTTGTTTTATTCTCTTTGGCTTCAGTTTCTGGGCTTAGTTTTAGTTTTTCTTAAGAGATTTTTTAGATCTCTCATTAACAAAATTGGCACAAATCTTGACTCATGTTCCTCTCTTGGTCCTCTCTCATTTAAAATACAATGTGCAGTCTTTAATATAGTAGACCTTGCTGTTATTTCACTGCAGTTTCAAATACAATACAGTATTGAAATATTTTAATCACGACATACCATTGACACACGGAAAAGAGAAAACAAGTATTTGCAATAGAAAAATTGGTATTTTTTGCATAATAAAATGGATCTGTTGTTTATATTGGGAGATACTATGTCATAGACATTAACACTGCTGCAGTGATACCTACACCAAATGCTCGGTCCATATTTAAATCAAGCATTTGGATTCATTTGGCTTTCACAACATGGATTAATTTGTTGGTACCCTTACACCTTATTGAAAATGTGCTGTATGCCTCCTGACAAGTGATTAAATGAAAAGCAATTGTCCCATGTATACCTTACATATGTCATCGAGTAAAGCAAAGCAAGTGTGAAAATAGATGAAGAATTGCTTATTTTTCAACGATATTTTAAAATGGCTTGGACACAGTTTTTGATATCCTTAGAAAAGATCATAAATAATTAGAT
Source organism: Polypterus bichir lapradei (assembly GCA_026402145.1). Taxonomy (NCBI): domain Eukaryota; kingdom Metazoa; phylum Chordata; class Cladistia; order Polypteriformes; family Polypteridae; genus Polypterus; species Polypterus bichir. Next base: position 105,083,324 of record JANRMT010062792.1, on the reverse strand, counting down.
TAGGGTGATTTTTCAAACTAGCTGTTTTCTTTAATTAGCATGAAAAATGTCTCCAATTGTGCAATCAGTTATTTGCCCCATTTAAAAGGACTAAAGCAGTCACTCTGCTATTTGATATCATTGTGTGTCCCACACTAAACTTGGACGAGAAATATCAAAGGAGAGAGTTGTCTGAGGAGATCAGAAAGTAAATTATAAAGAAACATGTTAAAGGCAAAGGCTATAAGACCACGTCCAAGGAGCTTGATGTTCCTGTACAACAACTGCAAATAATATTGAAAAGTTTAAGGTTCACAGGACTGTAGCCAACCTACCTGGACTTGGCTGCATGAGGAAAACTGATCATAGAATGGGCAGAAAGATAGTGAGAATGGTAGACAAAAAGCCAAGGTCATCCATGTCTGATTGCATCGCCCGTCACTTTTTGAAGGACAGTAGGCTCAATGGAAGCCACACAGGACTTTGCTAAAATGTATATTGACAAGCAACAATTCTTCTGGGAGAATGTGCTTTGGGCAGATTTGACAAAATTGTACCTTTTTGGTATATCACATCAGCTCTGTGTCTACAGACAAATAAATTAAACATGGAGGGGGCTGTGTCTGACATGGAGTGTCTTGAGTATGTGCAGGGAACAATGAAATCTCCAGACTATCAAGACATTATGTAGTGAAACATTCCTACCCTATCTCAGAAAGCTCTGTCTCAGTCTCAGGTCATGGATCCTCCAACAAGATAATGACCCAAAGCGCAAAGCTAAAAGCATCCAGGAATGGCTAAGAAAAAAACATGGGACTACTCTGAAGTGGTCTCCCATGAGCCCTGATATGAATACTATTGAACATCTATTGAAAGAACTGGAACATGCAGTATGGAGATGGCCCCCCTTCAAACCAGACACAGCTGGAGCAGTGGGCTCAGTAAGAGTGGCTCAGACTAGCTGTTGACAGGTGCAGGTTTGAGAGCTACAGAAATCACAGTGACTGCCTGTAAAGGTTGTGCAACAAAATATTAGGTTAAAGGTCTCATCATTTTTGTCCATGACATTTTTGCTATTATTGGAAACATTCTGTTGAATCAAAACTCTAAAGCAAAATCTGATTTTTGTTAAATACAGACTAAACAATGATGCGTGCCAATTATTTTTTGTCAGTGTCATGTCATTTCAGAGAAAATTTCAGGCTCTTCTTTTTTCATACCAACAAATTTGTCCACATCCGTAAGAGTAGATTTCACAATAAATATAGAAAATATCAAATATTTTAACTGTATGAAGATAGACATTACCTACCATTGTATTTAAAATAAACACCTCGAAAACTTTTCAATCTTGATTTTATATTATTTTGGATGCGATGGATTTTATTTTTTATTCACACACAACACAAACATTTGCATGAAGCGTAAATTGGAACATTTTACCATAACTGCAGCATTCCTAATATTTTTGGTTATGACAAATAGTTTTTTTTAATGTAAGTACATTTTTGACTGGTTTAACTAATTCATTAATAGTAATGCTTAAATATTTTAATTACTGGGCTGGAGTTATCATTTGCTGCTCTATGGCAATGATATTTCTATGCTCCTAAACAATATTGCATCTTCCCATAATGTTTTTTGTTTTTTTTTGAATGCTGCAGAAGACATAGATCAATGCTGTCACCTTACACACTGGAATGAAAATAGAAATGTGTTCTGACAATCCCAGTGTACTCTTTTCTCTTACAACTACCTTCTCTGTGCCATAATTATTTAGTACTTCTGTACCTGGACTCGGCATTTAACATCACCTTCATGACGTGTAGACCACAGAATGGCAAGTTTGGGAAATACACAAATCAGAGCACCTTAGGGTTGTCTGTTCAGCCTATTGCTGCTTTCTATGTTCACACAATACAACACCAGAAGTGGTTCTGATTATAAAAAATGATAAAAAAGGAGAGCAGACTTACCACTTGTCACACACGTGCACTTGGGAGGCAGCTTAAAGGCTCTGTTTATAGTAATTTCCCGCTGAACCTGGGGTTGCAGCTGTGGACTAATGCCTTCTCTCTTCTGCCCTCTGCATTGAAGAAGATTCCACCGATGACATCACTTGTCTGACCTCCTGGACCCGCCCCTTCCTGGCTGGATCCCATATGATTGTAAGATCAGTCATGTTTGAGTTAGTTCTGCACTACACTCCATCTGAAAAGATGTCATTTGTAAAAGATTTATTTTTTAACTTATTTTTTACTATATGTGGCCACAGACATTCCAAAAATGTTTGTTGTGTCTACTTGTCTTGCACACTGAACAGTGCAATGGCAAGACTCTTTCCCTCAGCATCAGAAAAACAAAAGGGAGCTCACTGTGGACTTCACTGTGGGTGCATACGCCAATTGGTGTTATTGATGATGCTTTGGAAAGAGTGTGCAGTTTTTATGTTCTAAAGGTGACCAAATCACTCAGGATCTCTCGTGGCCTCTCATCACAAAGTGTGCTGTTATAAAGCTCAACAGTTTTTTCATTTTATGAATCTAGAATTTTTCCTGGGTCCACACTAAATTATACAAATGAACAATGAAGAATATACTGACTAGATACATCGCAATCTGGAATGGCAAATACACTGTGGCAAAATGCTCATCCATGTAGAGTTAAAACAGCAAAGATGATCACTGAGGACACACTCCCATTCATACAGGATATTTATGACAAGAGATGCCTTAAGAAAGCACTTTCCATTGTAATAGACTCCACACCCCAAGGCAATGAACTTATTGCCCTCACACCATCCATCAAGCGATATTGTAGCATTCAATGCTATACCAGCTGACAATCTAGTAGTTTCCACCCCTGGGCTATTAAACTGTTAACTCCCCTACAATCATCAGTTTGACATGTGATCAAGACCGGTCTTTCTGCTCTGTCAATTCAGTTTTTGTGTTTGTTACTTTTTTTTACTGATAAGTGGTGCATTATAGATGACATTTAGTTAATAATTTACTTAGATACTTATTATTTGGCAATTGTTTTATCTATTCATCAATTTCATTTTAATTGCTCATTCCTTTAATCTGTCCCTGCTAAGTCATTGCATCATGTATTGTGTAAACCTGGGGTCCCCAACTCCGGTCCTGGAGGGCCCCAATGGCTGCAGGTTTTCATTCTAACCCTTTTCTTAATTAGTGACCTCTTTTTGCTGACAATTAACTTCTTTTGAATTCATTTTATTTGACTTGCTCTTAAAGAATCAGCCCCCTCAATTATTTCTTTTTCCTTAATTAGCAGCCAGACAATAATGAGATACAAAATGAACCAAGACATGACCAGCAAACTGTGTCCATCATACAATATCTGAGAATAAAGAAAGATGAAGGTCTTAGGAATGCTGATCTGCTCAGGTCCACAAAAAAAATTTAAGAGTGCTCTTAGAAAAGAGAAAATCAGAAATTTCAGAAATGTCTGTTATTGCACAGTGAGAGCAGCAACAAGCCATGGAATTAAGGAATGAGTTTAATTAACGACAAGACTCGGCACCTAATTAAGTAACTGGTAGGAGTGAAACTGGCTGGAGTTTGAGGCCCTGACCTAGCTGGTCTTCTGTTGGTTCCCTCACATCACAGTTCATTTCTGTTTGGGTGCCATTTAAGGAAAGAAATGAAGCAATTCAGAGGAACGATGCAGAAATTCAGGGGAACAAATCTTAAAAAAGAAGTCAATTAAAATTAATTCAAAAGAAGTTAATTAACAGCAAAAACAGGTCACTAATTAAGAAAAGGGTTAGAATGAAAACCTGCTGCCACTGCTGCCCTTGAGGACCGCAGTTGGGGACTCCTGGTGTAGACCCTGCAACCAACCAACTGGACTACCAGCAAATACATTACTTCATAGTTTTAAAAACGCTTGCCAGCAAGGTGACTCTCCACATTTTCTTTTTTTAATATCATGTCATTATTAATGAATGCAAAAAACAGCAAAATATGTACAACTTTTTTTTTAAACCAGTTCCATTAGATGAGCAGAAATTGACCAACAACATCAGCCTAAAGGATATGTTCTTGTCAAAACATTTTTTTTTTTGTTCTTTTTGGCAGACGGTGGCAATATTAAAGAGCTGTGTGATAAGCATGTTTCAGTCAAATATAAGCGTTTATCTGTTTTCTAAAAATGCACAGGGATGATTATGATGTTATCATAGTTCATATTTGAAAACTGACCTTTTCAGCATGCAAGAATTTTAACAGCTATTTTAGATTCACAGAGTTTTTTTTTTATATTTTAAGACCTTTTAGATATTACGCTATTTTCATATTTTGGTTGTCATATTTTTTTACATTTTAGACAGATTAAATATGCTGTTTGTTTATGCATTTTACATAAAAAGACTTTAAGGCTATCAAATGTTATTTAGACATTAGTCATTTTTACCATCCTAGAAACCTTAGTTAATAAGATGATTAGATTGACATGTGTAACAAAGAATATATTTTGAAAAAACAGAAATGTCAACTTATCACACTGTATTTCAATGAGGGAGAATATAAGATAATTCAAATACAGATGGACAACAAGCAAATACTGAGACACTGGAAAAAGCCTGTAAATTTGCTGACATGAAGTGAGACTAGAAGACGTTGAACTGAAAATAGTGTACTATACCTAAGAGAAGCCTGGCAAAGGCAACTGAGAGCATCACAGTACAGACGATATGAAGAAAAAAGAAAGAAATCCAATGATGACAGATACATAAATCTAGAGCTATCAGGATACCGATGTTTATTTCACCTTATAAGTTTGTTACTAGTCTCCCCCTTATTTATCAAGTTCCAATACAGGATTGAATTTAAGCAGCATCATGATAAAAGCATTAAACATGCAAGGATTGGATGTCAATACACACATTCATTCACACACATACTCGATCCCATTGGACCAGTTTAGGGATCCCAGTTAATCACCTCTGTAAATTTTTAGGGTGTGGGAAAAAAATCAGAGAACCAGAAGGAAAACCCCACACTCCAGTCAAACAGTGAACTGATCCCAAGTCCCTGGAGGTATGAGGTGGCAGTGTTAACCCTGCCAATAAAATCTTTTCCTTTTAAATTACATTAACTTTACAAGACATTTTTTTTTCATTTTTGAACAATTCCAGTCATACTCAACTGAGTTCCTGTAAATGAAGGTTTCCTGCAGTAGCACGTCTATAAAAATCAAAAAGGAGAGCTGATTCATGGTTTTATTGAAATGTGGTTTTTATAACTACTTTTAATACTCTATTTTCTAATCAACTATGCATGACAACAGAGATTTTCTCATTGTAATAAGTAAGAAGCAGATATAAAATGATTGATCTTTGCTTCCATTCTTATTTTACCCCTTTAATCTGATTATAGGTATCAATGACAACTGTTCATTGATATTTTTATTTGGTGAGCAAGCCTGCTTTGTGAGGTGCAGTTTTTAGTGTGAAACATAGTTTAAAATCCCATTTTAGTCTCTGGGTGACTCATGGAAGTAGAGTCTGCCATCCTCCATGCTCAAACATGCAATTAAAAAAGCCTTTGTTAATGGTTTAAAGCTATAGAGCAATTATATTCTTACTAGATTATTCTGAGTTCAACCAGAGCTCCCTAACTTTATAATTCCAAGGTTTATCCTATTACTTTCATAATCTAGTTAATGCTATTAATGCTTAAGTTCCCATGGTATTTGGGAGAATGACATTACTATTGTATGATTTTTCAGCTTCTTTTCTATTACTGTTCAGCTTTGCTAGTAAATACTGAAATCCCTAACAAACACCTTAGACCCACAACAAACTTAATGTTTAATTATAGCATCATATGTTTTTAAATACTCAGTGGCAAAGGGTACTTTCTTTTTATTTAATGTTATAACAAAACATACCTTTATTTACAGTATTTCATCATTTGATAAATGCATGCATCTTAAAATGTGGTATATTTCAAGGCATTTTAGGAGATTCATATACTGCATTTATGTATCATTTTACCAAATGAAATAATAATAATAATAGTAACTGAATAATTTTAGGAAAATATCAAAAACAGACAGATGCTGGCAGCGTTAGTACAGTGAAGCTCTTCAGGAAGGCTTCACTGTATGTCAAATTAGGGACTGCAGTTCAAGTAGAAAATACCCAAGATTCTCTCTGGAGCCATGCTATCTTAAATTTAGAATTTGCAGCAGACTATTGGCTGACTTGGACCTCTAGAGGCCTTCTACTGTTTCTGCTCAGGAATTCACTCAGGCCATCGCACCCTGCTTCGCTGTTCGTCCTCTCTAAAGCATCAATGGTGGAACTTAAACAGATGGCCTTTGGACTGCAAAACTACCCTTCAGTTGGTGGGGCTAAAGAAAAAAAAATATGCTCCCCAAGAACATCTCTAGCTCCATTTGGCCTCTCTCACCAACAATGAATTTTTTCATACACAAAAATGTAGTTCAAAGTGCTTTACAAAATGAAGAATAGAAAAATAGAAGACACAATAAAAAATAAACATAAGTCAACATTAATTAACATAGAATAAGTAAGGTCCGATGGCCAGGGTGGACAGAAAAAACAAAAAAAAAAACTCCAGAGGCTGGAGGAAAAAAAATAAATAAAATCTGTAGGGATTCCAGACCAAGAGACCGCCCAGTCCCCTCTGGGCACCAGTTCTGCCACCAGTAGGTGTCCCAATTGGACAGGCTCCATGAGTGAGAAAACGTAAAGTCCATGAAACAGGGACAGCAAGCTTCATAAAATGTAGAGCCATCAAACTGCAAACTGTTTACACAGACTCCATTCACTCCACATAGTCATATATCATTGTGATCCTACGTTGCTCTCCTTCTAGAAGGCAGCCATTGACTTCTTAAAGAGCTTTCAATACCAATAGAAACCAATGGCTTCTAATAGCCTTGTGTATTTACATTGACTCTCCATTGGTCATCTTCAAAATAACAGCTTGCAATTCCACAAACTCTTTGCTGTCCCATAGCAAAATAGCAGCAACGTAACAGATTTCAGAAACTCTGTTTAAAAAACATTCATTGAAACTTCAGCTGATGCTTTTATTTTAAAACAGGCAATTTTACAGTAAAACATAAGGGTCACAGCGTCAGTCTTCCATGGACTGAAGATGGCTAGCCTACCATTTATTGAAAGTGATCATGGGCTTCCCCTTACCACTTCCTTGATCCTGCCTGCCACCTTTTCAGCCTAACACCTGAGCACACCACATCCTCATTCTAGCTGTCTCTCTGTATTCAGGTCCTACTTCCAACCACCAGTGAGGTTGGCACAGGAATGACAGGTGTGACATACTGGATGTTGCAGATAGGATACTTTTAAATGCCCCCCTGATGTAATCTGAAGCACCAGGAAGATATCATTCACACGTCTGTCTGACATGTCATATTATTTTTAAATTAAAAATACTGATAACATTTGTAAGTTGAGGTGAATAAAAAGTGAATACCTCTACATGGCATCAAATTTCAATCCAGGCTTTCTTTATGTGAAGCTCCTTAGTGGTGGAACAAGCTGCCCATCTCCATCAGAACTGCTGACTCCTTCGCTGTGTTTAAGAAGGGGTTGAAGAATCTCTTTTTCAGTGAATATCTCTTTAGTTGATTATGGCTTTGATGTCAGATTCTTGTTAGTAAGAAAGACTAAATTGTCTTGTGCTGTTTTGTTTGGTTTTGAGCTCTTCACTTATGATGGTCAACCTGGCCTGTAACACTTGTTTGAAAACAGTTATGTTGACCTCTTTTTTAAGTCTGTAAAGATTCTCAGTCATCCAGGTGAAATTATCTGGTAGTTGACTCATGGCAACTGGACTTCTTTTTTGTTAGATAGAAACATTTCACTGCTCATCCAAGCAGCTTCATCAGTCTGCTAAGTGACCAAACATAGATATAAAAATGTTCACCTTTTGATGTTCAAATTAATTTGGTAAAAAGGTAAATGGGATGACCCATGGCTCAGTTGCTGATTATGACACTAATGTGGAAGATGTGTCCATAATGCATTTTTAAAATTTCAAGTACATTTCTGGTGTTTTTTTTATATATTAAAACATCATAATTCTAAAACAGCTTTATCACTGTCTACAGTATTCATGCATTAGCTGATTTCCCACATTTGGCCAAAGGTGAATGTATTGTAGACTACTGCCCAAACCATGCTGGACTAAATTTTGTGCGCTGAATGTCGTGTAGTGGTAGCACTGCTTCCTCCCAGTAAGGAGATGGTGGGTTCGCATCTTGCGTCCTCCCTGCGTGGAGAGTGTTTTGAGTATGAGAAAAGTGCCATATAAATCTAAAGAATTGTTACTATTATGATTAATGAAAATCTGTTAAAAGCCAAGTTCTGCATCAGAAATCTGAAATTTGTTACTCGCTACATTCTGCTTTCCCTGAAGCTTTATACTAAAACAGCTAGCCAATTTGTTTTGTGGTAGTAGTGACAGTATTGCGAGTCTGGAATTAACAAAAATAATTGCATGAATTGGTAAAAAAAATTACAAAAACCAACAACTTGATGACTAACTAATTTTATGTCCTGGTTTTATTGTAGATGTCACCAACACTGCCAAGATTTGCTGTGGTCTTCCACAACTCTGAATTGGAGAAGCTGGCTTAAAACTGGACAGATAATTTGATATGGTAGACATATGTGTATAACGTGTACAAGACTTGTCTGGATTGGGGGGTCGCACATCTTATAGAATGAGTAAGGGTCTCACCAACAACTGAGATTCCTCAGAGGCTTTATTATATCATCATCACAATTTACAACTCTAATACAATGGCAAATTTCATAAAACAAATTTCAACAGATTGTTAAAAACTGAGCAGCACTGTAGCACAATGGTTAGCACTGCTGCTTCACAGATCCACCATGCTGGCTTTGAATCCCATACCCAGTTGTTTCAGTGGGGTTTGCATGGTCTGTGTGGCTTCTCCTCTGAGTACTCTGGATTTCCTCTCATGTGTCCAGAGATGTGTAGGTTAGGCTAACTGGTAATTCTAAATTGGAACCAGTCTGAAAGTGACCCTGCTCTGGACTGTGATAACCTGTCTAGGGATGTTTCCCGGCTCACATTCCAGTGAGAGTGGGATAGACTCAGGCCCCCAACAGACCTGAACTGGATTAAGGGAGAATATCATGTTAAAAAACCAAATTGTTAGTGAAATTTGACAAAACTGCTAAATATAAAGCTTGCCTCCATGTTGGATTTTGCTACAAATTTTTATTTATTAATCTTTTATTTGGAGAAAAAATATTATTTTCTGTAAGTCAAACTATTTTTGTCATGAAGAAACTTGTTATCAACAAGCCAAATGTTAGCTATTCACTCTAAAATGATTTAAATAGTAAACATGACCACAAATCAAACTGATGAACTTTTAATCAATTTGACAAGAATTGTAACTGCCAGAAGCAGATGCAGTAGTAAAGTATTAACATTTTTAGCCAGCTGTTTTATGACAGACAGCAGATGACGTTTGGCACCTAAAAATAAATTTATTTATACAGTAGATGTTTGTGCCCTTGATAGGGGCTGTTCAACAGTCTGACAGCAATGCTGTCAGTGCTACTTGATCCTCTGTCTATTGCTGGTGCTGTTATTTTTATCAAGTATTACAATTTCACTGTTTGCAGATACAGAGGAAGACATATTTTTATGTTATTAGCAATTGCAGATATTTTCAGTTCGCTCAACAAAAAGGAAATTTGAAAAGCAATAAACATAAAACTCTATTAAAAAGTCTTGGGTGGTGAGGTGGTACTTTCTTTTCTACAGTCATTCATCTAAAATGGAATTTTATGAAGATCTGAGTACATTAAAAATTGAATAAAAAGAAATAATTTTTGTGGTTTATAGGTAGCATAATGTAATATATACAGTCACAGGTGGCTGAGGATGGTACCCAGTGGGGACGCCCCGGAGGACCGGAGGAGGGCGTACGCCTCGCCCAGACCACGTGGGGGCGACCGCCCTCATGGCTTTGGAGTCCAGGCCCTCAGCATTTCCACCACACCCGGAGGTGCTGGGGGAAAGAAGACCAGGAACACCCGGAGTGCTTCCGGGTGCACAGCCAGTACTTCTGCCACACTTGGGAGTGCCGGCGGAAGCTAATCGGGAGGCACCTGGAGCATGTCCAGGTGGGGATAATAGGGGCCGCCTCCCTCCATTCGATGGTTGGAGTCAGATGGAAGAGGACAGAGCTCAGAGGAGAGGAGTGGAAGCGGACCGGAAGAGAAAGGCATTGTATTACGGGGCCTGGACTTTGGGGTGATTGGTGCTGTGGCACTGGGTTGTGCACTTGTGTAAATATTCTGTAAATAAACGTGTGTGGAGCTTTAAGATCATGTCTACCTGTCTGTGTCCGGGCCATCTTCCACAATATATATATATTATATACATTGTATATATACGAGTATATATATACATAGTAAACAATAATGCAGATTCAGATGCAGAGGACAGGAAGATATGGAAAAAGGCGATCCGCTGTGACAACCTCTAATGGGAACAGCCAAAAGAAGACGAAGAAGAAACAATAATCAAATTTACTTAAAATTAATTTAAATACTTTTGATTAAAGTTTAAAATATTAATATATGTGCACTTCACTGGAAAATGAACTCGGATGTCAACAACTGATAAAAAAAAAGTAAGAATTATTTTCTTGTTCTTTCTTTCATTTAATTAGCCCACTTTGTCTGATACAGTATTGGGGCATCATGGACAGGGACCGACCTTGGACGGCTCCAGGGAATACTCCACTCATACACACACATCCACATAGGAACAGTTTAGACATTAACTAGAGCAACTTGTAGGACGAAAACTGTTATGAGGAGAAAATGCCCACAGACACAAACGGAGAGCTTGAAGACTTGATGGAGATTTAACGTAGGACTTTAACTATTAATTACTTCGATATACTTGACCATAAATAAAAATAAGATTAAAAATACAAGAAAATAACATGAGAGGTTGTCACTTTTATTTCTGGTATTGCCATAACATCTAACATCAGGATAAGAAAAGTGATTTTCACTCATTTTTATGTTATATTATTGTTTTCTACACATCCATTTATAATTTAACAGAACTAGCAAGACTAGTATTGTAGGCTCAGCTAGGTCTTGTGTAAATGCGAAAGGTAGGAAAACTTTCAAACATTCATTTAGCAATTTATGCTCAAATACTCTACCATCCATCCTTAGCTAGCAAGGATTGATATACCAGAAGATCACTAACCTTGGGTGTACCATTATACATGTGACAGACCACTAAACCAACAGACAGTTAGGAAAACAACGGTTCAGCCAGTTAGAAACAATCAAGGGTGTTGTTAGCAGTGCCCTAATGTTAGTTAATGGAGCTGTACCTGATTTAAGCAGGACTCATAGCAACATCTCAAAGCTTACCCATGGAGGAATTATAATAATATATATATAATAATTATAATAATGAGTTATGTGTGCTATCCAAATGATAGTTGCCACAAAGCATTCCACTTTTCAGAGTTGGTGGAGAATGACTTGGAAAATCAAATGAGCCAGGTCACTTAGTGTTACCATGGGCTTCCCCCAACTGGTTATCTTTGGGGGGGGGGAGGTCTATATCAGTAAACCTACATGTTCAGTATCTTTTGGTATAACACTCCTAATTAATGATCTGGGTTGGGTGCTGTTATGGTCTTAATTATGGTTATGGTTCAATTATTAGTATTGTTTCAAATAAATTAATTATGGTAATAATTAATCCATTAATTAATTGATAATTATGGTCTTAGCTATGCTGATATGATCTTGCATTTCCATGGAAACTGCAAGATGTGGTTGTAAGTTATCCCCTGCATGTAACATCATCTAATCACTTTACAGACTTTCCATGTGTAACAAATGTTTGATTTATTTTGTATGAGTTAACTATGGTGTGTTAGATATTACATTAAAATGCAGTGTTGCATTTCTTTTGTTTTAGGCGACATCATGTTTTTTTGCCATGTTTCTATTGTGAAATGGCATATTTTATATTTGTAAGGTTGTTACTGCAAATGTAAATGTCTGCTGACTGATGAAGATAATCTGAAGAAAGTTATTTAACATTAGCCTTACAAAAACTATCAGTGAAAGTACTAGGGGAAAACATCATGGAAATGTGCTACACTTCTGAAAGATTTTTTCAGTGACTACATTGGGTCACACAGTGCAAGGTGCTGTTCCCACCCAGCTCCAGAGGATTGGGTTCAGTTTCTGCTTGTGTGGAGTCAGTCATTTCCCTCTTTTTTTGCAGCTACTCCAGGATTCCTTCCACTTGCCAAAATCCTCTAAATTGACCCCAAGTGAGTGATTGAGTTTGTTTCTGTGTGTCTATGTGTACCATGATAGACTGGAGAGCTGGTTCCTGCCTTGCACCTAAGGCTAAAGTTGCCAGTATAGACTCTGGTCATAACCACAAATTAAGTGGTTTAAATAATGTATGGATACTTAGACTTTGTAGATGAATATTGTAACTTTGAATGAGAAAAAATTAATTTAACTGAATTCAGACTTTCTTAAAATTTTGCACCATTCATATCAGTGTTTGTTTGGTGCATAAAGAAACAAAGGCAGAACAAACAAAATACAACCCTTACTTTGCAAGTTAGAATTCAAGTAGGCACTAAACTCTGAAAACAAGACAGGAATAAATATTTTCCTTGCAGATATGAATTCTAAAAAATACACCTTTAGGATCATTACCCTATGAACATAAATTGTCTGGGTACAAGGCCAGCTGAGGGCTCAAATTCTTTGCAAGAATTTTAACAATATAGCATTTTTTAAAAAGGGTACAATGAAGTGTACAACTTAATCAGTGTATTGTGAAGAGCAACAGATACAACTAGTGGGTCCAATACTGTGGTGATGTTGCAACACCCATCTCTTCTTTAACAGGACTGTGGATCTCTGTGGGAGAGGTCACACACAGTAACGTCAGGACACCCAGGAGACCAAGAAGAGAGATCAAAGTGTAATAGGTTACTAGAGGCTTTAAAGTATACATTTTTTTTGTTTATCCTACATATTATAAGATAACCTGTGTCCTGCAATCACTGAGCATGTTCTAGCATACTATATATCAACCGCTAATAAGTTCAGCAAAGGTAAGGGAGAGCTAAAGCTTTGCAGATTTATAGGTTACAAAGAAGATTTTGTTCTTGTCAAAATCCATGCTGCTATGTTTTAGATTAACTACAGGGTGGGGAGAAAAGAATTTGAAGTGATTTGAAGAATTACAGTTCTGCTCACAGTATACCTGAAACTTAAATAATACGAATTGAATCTAAGCTTTAACAAAGTGGGGAGGTACTTAGACACGCTTATAATAAGATATTATTTATATAAAGGGTGGACTCCGTAAGCAGTGCATGTAAATTCCTTGAGCATTTTTTGGAGTGATATCTAAATGACTAACTGCATACTTTGTCAGAGACAGCATTTTCTTTTCCTTATTAAAATGAAGCTTGTAATTGTGTTCACAAAAGGCAAAACCTTCAGACAAGCTACTGTCACATCTCAAAAAACTGTCACCTCAGAAAGATACATTGATGCCAAATGTTATAATCATTTATTGAAGAAAGTGATAAATGTATTACGGGACAGTACAGTGGTGCAGGTGTTGGTGCTGCTGTTTCATTCATCCGGCATCTCTGGTTGCAAGCCTGTTCCTGGACTATGGGTTTTGTCTGCATGTTCCCCTCTTGCATATTTGGGTTTCTTACCACACACATTCAGAAAACTCTAAACTATGTGTTGTTCCAAGTGCTGTTTAGGATAGGCAGTGATTCTGAATTACAAATCTTTGTAGGTATAAAGCAGGGGTGTCGAACTCCTGGCCTGGAGGCCCGCAGTGGCTGCAGGTTTTCATTCTAACCCTTTTCCTAATTAGTGACCAGTTTTCACTGCTAATTAAATTTTTTTCCCCTTCGTTTTAATAGCCCAGTTTTTAAGGATTCAGTGCTCTGAATTGATTCTTTTCTTCATTAAATGACAGCCAAACAGAAATGAGATGTGAAACGAGCCAACAGATGACCAGCTAAATCAGGGCTTCAAACTCCAACCAATTTCACTCCAATCACTTTCTTAATGAGAAGCCAATTCTTGCTGTTAATTAAACTCATTATTTAATTCCACGGCTTGTTGCTGCTCTCATTCTGCCACTGCAGACATTTCCAAAATAATTTTTCTGTTTTTTCTAAGAACATCATCAAAATGTGTTGGTGAGCTGAGAGATCAACCTTACTTATACTATCACCTTTCTTTACTTTCATATATTGTGTGATGAGCACAGGTGAGCTGGTCATGTGGCGGCTTGTTTTGTGTCTCATTATTTGGCTGCTAATTAAGGACAAAGAAACAACAGAGGCTTGATTCAAATTAATTAAAATTAAGGCAAAAGAAGTTAATTAGCAGCAAAAATTAGAATGAAAACCTGAAGCCACTGCGGCCCTCCAGGACTGGAGTTTGACACCCGTGGTATAAAGTCATAATTAATAATGTAAGGTGAAGTTGCACCAGAAAAATGGAATTCCTTATAAATGCTGTTAGCTACCATTCTAAATGAAAAATGAGATTATGTTTTTCATTTAAGAGATTGCGCAAAGAACTGATTATGAACTGAAGTATAAATTATTGAAAATTAAGAAAAAATATTCTATGAGAAATGGGCAGGTTTTGTGGCTCAAATCATAAAAAATGGTAAGTCATATTTATAATTTTTCTGCGCTTTGGGAACTCAAGTTTTCCTCCAGGATGAGATGCCCTCTGTGAGGAATTTATATTTTTTTCCCCCTGTGCTCACATTAGATTCCTCCAGGGACTCCCGTTTCCTTGCACAGTCCAAATACATTCTGTCATGTTGATTGATGAAGCTAAACAGCCCCAGTGTTTTTTTGTGTGTTCGTTTGTGGCTTGCAATGGACTGCTGTCTTGTTCAGGGTGTCTGCCTGTCATGTCTCTGTTCTTGTCTAAGTAGGATCTAGAAGTAACCCCCCCCCCAACCACCCCCCTACCAACCAGCACAAAAAGGAATACAAATGATGGAATACATGAAAAACAAAAATGAGTATAATGTTTTCTTACAGAAGTAATAATCATTTTTGTATGCATACAGATATTTACTTCCAGAAAAGAGTAAAACATACGATACAATAATAGGTAGGAACAAAGACAACAGATGTGAGGGCTAAATTATTCTGCCCTGACTGGCACACTTCCACATTCTGAAGTTCCCAATGGCTCCAAGCATGACTCACTTTTTTATTGGTACAACTCCAGGGTGGCCACACTCTAACAGGGTATTAACTAAGTCTTAAACTTGGGTGGCCAACACCGTTGTCAGGGCCTTTTCCTCTATTCCAGCATGGTTGCCTAAGAAATTTTTAAGAAACATTCCTTCCACTCAGTTTGTAACTTGTGCTTGACTTGTGTCTGTTACATTAAGATTAAGAAGCTCAACAGTTGTTATAGCAACCATAAAAGCATAATATTCTTAAACTACAATTAATTTCAAATCCTTGGACATTACACTTATTCTGCACTTCGAAATGAGTGATACCTTTCCGAATTATAGTTCATACAAAGTACAGACTTTCAGTTGTAGGGTATGTCATACTTACTGACTGTATTTCTGGTCTCGTCAGCTTACACAACAGAAAATTGCAGGACACGTCACGTTTAGTGACTGAGTGTGAAACATCCAGCAGAGTTGCACTCGCCTGTTTTCCTGGCAGTCAGTAATGTGCTACCTGATGGAGACGGGTTAACAGTATGAAGGGTTAACAGGTACAGAGAGTTCTGCTGCAATCTCGGCCTGTTTTTTGTTTTTCTTTTTGCATTCTGTCGTGGTACGTAAAACAAAAGACATTAGACAGATGAGCTTCTCTTCTGTTTGTAAATTGCAAAACACCCATGTTCCTAATTTCTTGTCTTCGCTTTATATACATTTTACTTTCTGATGAGCATTCATTGGCTGTCAGCTCTCATACACACAAAATCTACCTCTATGACTAAAGCCTAAAACAAACATGTTCGCTGGGCATGTCAGGCTAGATGACTGGGTCTTCACGGGAGTGTGTAACCAGATGCCTCCGACTTGCTAAGATCACGTAAATGAAGGCTAGGACTGAAAATTGCTTGAACTGTCAGCTAATGTGACATTACCTTTAGTCTATAGCCTGGCTGTGAATTCCCAACTGAATTGAGGTTCTTGAAATTGCTATTAATTCTATCTAATTGTGAGGTAGTCTCCCATGTGCTCTTAAGAGAAGCCTAGATTGTTACTGGTGTGAAGTACAGAGAAATTGTCATTATTTTCAACTTTGTAACAGTATTAACATTCATTAATGCTACACTTCCCTAATAGTGACTTGTTCCTAACATTGCCCTGATTTCACTTCAAACATGGAACAAAGCCCAAGTTAGCTTCATTCTTCATTCTCGTTACATCTCAGTCTTAAACCGCATTCATATCTACTTGTACATCAACGTCAAATCTTTCATTCCAAAGGCCAAAACCAAGCAGTAATATTAAAAGTACAACATGGCCCAGATTTCCTAAGATTTGAATGTACATTTTCTGAGAAGCACGGTGAGTATTAGCCATTATGGGTTAACCAAATGAAAACAAGGACTAAAAGTACTAAGAGATCTGGAAACAAAACATGCCACTTACAAAAGTATGCCCTTGAGTTTTTTTAAAAGAAAACATGAAAACCTTGAAGCTTCACAAAACACATTCAAGCCTGTTTGAACAGAAAGCCATCAAGCACTCAATAGGTCTATCTTGTTTAGTCACAAAGATGGTAGATAGCTAATAGATAGCAAGATATAGCAGGGAATTATTCACTACTCTCACAGCCAACTGCTATTCAGGACAAAAGATGAGCTAAAAATCCCAAATGATAATTTCTCAGTTTCTGTGGAAATGTTATTAAATATGCTCATGTCTTATCTCACTGAACGTGTTTGCGCTTTAAATATCTGTAAACTTTCAAGAGATTATGTAATACAGACAGAAATACAAATGGTAGAATTTGTAGTTATTGTAGAAAGTCTGAGTTACTGGGTGGCACAGTGGGTAGTGCGGTCGCCATCTGGATTCTGTGTCCTGAGTTTGAATTCCTTGCCAGATCCTTGTATGTGCGAGTCTGTGTCAGCATGGATACTCCCTTTAGATGCTCCAGGCTTCCTCCCACTTTCTCAAACATGTTCTAATTAGGTTAATGGATGATTCCAAAATGGCCTTGTGTGGGTGAACCCTGCAATAGATTGGCACTTTCTCCATGGGTGTCTCCTGCCTCATGACTAGTGCTACTGGGTTTAGCCTCCAGCCACCCAGTGGTACTGAACTGGATTAAAAGGTTTTGAGAATATTATGTTACATTATGTGAAATTAGTGTCAAATTCTTGTGATGGATTGGTGCCCTTTCCATGGGATTGTTCATGCCTTGTGGCCTATGCTTGATCGAATAGGCTCCGATTTTCTCAGAATCCTGCTCAGCATTAAGTAGACTTAGAAAATGATACAGTATAAGTGTCAAATACAAATATATTTTTTTCCAAAATGTTTAATCTATATATATAAAATCCAAATACCACTGACTCATTCATCACGAAATCTCCCAAACCATGAGGACTTGGGACTAGAAATTTGGAATGTAGGTTACCCTTGACCCATAGGTGCTCGCTAAGAAAGGGTTTTAAAAATTTTGTGGTCCAAGCACGAAATTTCTTATAGTTTTTTAGACCCGTTTGTATGTCTGTCCACTTTTCACGAGAGAACTACTTAACGGATTTAGATTGTTTTTTTTCTATAATTTGCTTGAACATTCAGTTGATTTTGCGACTTTCTTATTGCGCTAAGTATTATAGTTCGCTTGTGGTACCGATTTATTAGCGCGAATCCGAGTGAGACTCATCGGGCTGCGGGGAGGGGGGCAGGGTCCTCGCCCTCCTCACCCACGTGTCTGCCTCAGGGCGTAACCTTAACTCCGCTTAGTTAGCGTACAAGAGAACTACTTAACGAATTTAGATCTTTTTTTTTCTGTATTTTGCTTGAACATTCCGGTTGATTTTACAACTTCTCTCATTGCGCTAAGAATCATAGTTCGCTTGTAGGAGCGATATATTCGTGCTAAATAAAGCCGCGGGGGATGGCTAGTTTGAATATAAAGTTGAAAAAATGATTCAAAGACTAACTTACATGCATTATTGTTTTTATATTATTGAATTAGGTCAAATTGAGACCACTTTCATGTGTATGTGGTACTAAGTCCAGTGCAGATATGTATGATTTGAATGTGACCTGAGTTTAAGCTCTTGAATTGGAATTACCTTTAAATTTACACACCCCATCTAATTTCACTGTTTATGTGACCTCTGTCATATCTCTGCATTGAAAATCAATTTAGATGGCAGTACCAACTCAGCAAATGAAAAGGAAGAATACAAGGTGACGGACCTAATAAGCAAACCAATTGCTTCATGATGCCCTGACAGAAATGGTACTCTTTAAACTTGTAATATTCTGAGAGTTTCCTGTGGACAAACATTGACATGAGCAATTAATGCCCCTCATGATATTCTGAAGTTGTCAAACCAGTAGTTTGTATCAATACTCTCGACATCTCACCCCAAGCAGTCCTGACTCCTCTGTCATGTCCGTGATCTGTCATGATAACCGCACTCAAAGCATCAGCTAAATTCAAAAGACATCCTGTATTTAAAGAAATGTGAAGCAGCCAGCATACCGCTTGGTACGGGTGGTGTTCTATTTGGTTATATCTGTCCGACAAACTTGTTTTTATTAATCTTCCACATGACACATTCAGGCTATATATTTGTACGCACTTATATTTGATTTGGATCACTTGCAAAATTAATTTGAAGAGTCAACCAAAAAAAGAGATTATGAGCCAAATATCATAAGAGTCACATTATCTGAAACGTGAACATAGTCAAAGTCACTTTGTGCTGGAGGTTCACTTTAATCACTAACTGTAGTCCACCATTAGTCCACATTGCCTGACTACAAAGGGGGAACCAGAAGAAGTGCAAACAGCAGATACAATAGAATGTCTACCCAATATAACCTACCTGGAAGAGACTCCAGATAATTTCAAGCAATGTTGAGTGGGCATTTAACAAAGTTTCTCCTTGGCAAATTCTTTCAAGACTTTTATATTTTCCCCTTGGAAAAAATGAAGGCAGAGAAGGAAAACTTAAAAAAACACACAAACACATGAATGAATTCAGACCAAACAAAAATAAGCATGAGAAATACAGAACATACAAAACTTGAAAAATGTTGAGTATATACACTAAAACATGTTTGGAATAAACAAACCGTTTTGGAAAAAGGAAACATGAGTTGAAGGACATGATGTAACAAACACAACATGCTGGGTTTAGTTAAGATGTAATGCAACAAAAAACTATTGGTTTTAAAAGTTGCCCTGGATTTTAGTAGCTTTGCAAAATGTGTTCACTCACGCAGGAGGACCAGGTTAACTAGTACCATTTTGTGTATGAGATCAGAAAGGCTTCAATCTAATAAGACACAGAAGGAACAACAGCAGAAATTATAGCTTGCCAAGATTCTTTTAGTATTCGTTATTTATGATTGATTCCTAAAACTTCACTAGCTATTTTTTTTTTGCCCAAATTTGCCATGATAAAACAAGATCATGTAAGTTTGGCCAACTGGCTCTAGCTAAACTAACATCTAAATTGTTCAAAATATGTTTTATTCCTAAATATTTCAAAATAAAAATGTTTTTACTTTATTTTTAATGTTTGTTGTATAGTGAATAATTTTTTTTCTCATGGTTGCACAGTTGTAACAGCTAGATTTCCTATAAAGTGCTCAAAAAGTATCATGTTTAGAGGCATTCCTAACATGCACAGCAACATAAAAGGATGCAGATAACTCACAAGCACACTAGAAGAAAGGGTGCAGTAGTAAATTAGTAGGAGAGTACAGTGGTGAGGCAAAGTCTACATATTCTTTGGATTTTTAATTTTGTTTCTTGCATGGTTCCTATAATGTGACCTGATCTTCATTTAGTCGTAATAATAGATGTGCACACAAAATGGTTTACTGCAAAAACTTTATTTAAATTACTGTTTAAATATTCAAAACTAAGAAAGGAAAATGAATGTGAACCTTAAAGAAGAGGGTGACTGAAGTCAGGTATTTTAAATGTGCATGTACTGTATATCATGCAGATGCCCTACTCATCCACATGATTAGTTTTCTGATATTCACAGCAAAGCTATACTGAAGGTCATTATAGCCTGATCAAAAAGAGAAATTTCAGAGTATCTCAAATGAGAAGTCAAGCAAAATGACACCTTTTATTGGCTAACTAAAAAGATTACAATATGCAAGCTTTCAAGGCAACTCAGGCCCCTTCTTCAGGCAAGATGTAATACAGAGACTGGAGTTCTATGTGTTTATAAAGACAGAGCATTGGAAAACCTTTACGTGAGACATCTTAGATGTAAAAAATGAATAGATCTCTCCAGGCTAAGATTCATTTAGCAAGAGAGGAGAACAATGTATGATCAAGTTATCTTTGGATAAGATAACTGTCCAACAAAGTCTTTTGAAGATTTTGATGAGTGTTTTCCATACAATGCTGAAACTTATATGACTGCAAAGAGCTAAAAGAAAATTTCTATGCTCTTCAGCCTCTGTGCTCAAGAAGGTGACAGAGAACTATAGGATGAGTAACACCTAAGGATAAACATGTATCACTTGCAGCTGATAATTTCTGTGCCATGAGTATATTATAAAGAAAACACTGAATAACAATAGTGTTCTTGGGAAGACAAAAAAAAAAACAGTAATTGCTGACCATGTCAACTTTGATGACACCTACCTGGATCTTCAACAGCATTAATGTAGACAAAAAAAGAACTTTTGATAAAAATGCAGTGCTAATGTCTGAAGGCATAAAAACACTGCATACCAACACCAAAACCTTATTTTAACTGTGAGTAACAGCGGAATAGGCTGGTGTGCTACCTCAGGGCTGGGTTGATTTAAACTTATTGCTGAAACTAAGATAAATTCTAAAGTGTATCAGAATATTCTACAAAAGAATATGATGCATCTGTCTGTGATCAGATGTTCAAAAGAAACTGAGTCATGCAGTCTGACAAAGACCTCAAAACCAGGAGCAAATCAAGGATAGAATGGTTTAAACTGAAGTACTTATGTATTTTATAATGTCAAAATTAGAGTTCTAACTTCAATCCTTTTAAAATACTGAGCTATTTGAAGCAAACTGTGCAAGAAACTGCTGAAATATAAATTAATACAAACTGTTTTGTAAAGATGCCTCGCAGTTAGGAGACCCGGGTTCGCTTCCCGGGTCCTCCCTGCGTGGAGTTTGCATGTTCTCTCTGTGTCTGCGTGGGTTTCCTCTGGGTACTCCGGTTTCCTCCCACAGTCCAAAGACATGCAGGTTAGGTGCATTGGTGATTCTAAATTGTCCCTAGTTTGTGCTTGGAGTGTGTGTGTGTGCGCCCTGCGGTGGCCTAGTGCCCTGCCCGGGGTTTGTTTCCTGCCTTGCGCCCTGTGTTGGCTGGGATTGGCTCCAGCAGACCCCTGTGACCCTGTAGTTAGGATATAGCGGGTTGCATAATGGATGGATGGATGTTTTGTAAAGAGAAATAGAATAAAATATCTCCTAAACTTGGGTCTGACCAGCAACTCTAGAAAATATTTGATTGAGGTTACTGCTGCTAAAGAAGGGTCCACAAGTTACTAAATCATAAACTCCATAGGATTCTTCTGGTCTTTGTCTTATAATTTCTATAAGCATATAGCAATGTTTGTATTTGTTTGCACTATATGTTTCATTAACTGAAATTTCAGTTTGCACTAGTGACTCAGTTTAATTATATTACTTTTACTTGCTCTGTCTGAGAAATGTTGTCTCTACATTTATTTTCAATTTGGAATGGTTGCATATTTATTTAGCCACTAGCTGAGCTACCCATCTAAGATGGGTTGTAATCTAAGTAAGTACATAGACCTCAGTGTAACATTTGCAATGTAGCATCTATTGGAATGTATTTTGCAATGCATGTAGTAATAAAAGGCATTGCTACAAATGTTTGTGATGCATCACCTGTTGGAATGACAAATGCAAAGCATATGTCTCTGCTATATGCCATATGGTATGGGATTCATAAAAGCATTGTTAATGTTTGCGATTCTCCATCTGTTGGAATGGCAAGTGCAATGCATTTTATTTCTAGAAATGTTTTATTCACCATCTGCTAGAATGACAGAGACATAGCAACTGGACAGATACACAGACACTAATCCTTTTATTAAGGTGGACATATAATTGTTATTGCTTTCTTTATTGCTGTCAGCTTATTAGCAGCAAATGCTTTTTACTGAACTTTATGGTATAATGACAATACATAAAATTGAATTGATTTAAATGATATCAGGTATTTTAGGAGCCATTCAGAATATTGCAGAGTTCACAAATATTCTCTGACAATTCTCTCTTTAAATAGAGATTTCAACTTATAATAATTTGATCTTATAATCATATGATAAAATGTGGACAGATGACATAGAGGTGATAACAGATCTTAGAGGTACTCTATCTATCTATCTATCTATCTACCAGCTCTGCACCTTTACACCCGT
Organism: Polypterus bichir lapradei; assembly: GCA_026402145.1. Taxonomy (NCBI): domain Eukaryota; kingdom Metazoa; phylum Chordata; class Cladistia; order Polypteriformes; family Polypteridae; genus Polypterus; species Polypterus bichir. Next base: position 105,060,588 of record JANRMT010062792.1, on the reverse strand, counting down.
TCCCTGAATTTGCAGGTGGTTTCTCTCCTGTGGAAAACAACTTGTGTGGTCCCAGTGCCAAAGGAATGGCATTCCAGTAATCCCAAGGACTTCAGACCAGGTGCTCTTACTTCTTACATCAAGAAGACCTTTGAGAAACAGGTCCTAAAACAGCTACGACCCCTGGTTTTAGAGCACCTGGATTCTCAGAAACATATACAGTGGCCTCCTTAATGTTTGGGACATAGACACATCTTTCCTTAATTTACCCTTCTACTCTACAGTTTAAAATTACAAATTAAATAACTCAGAAGTGACTAAAGTGCACATTGCAGACTTTCATTTCAGCATACATGAATACATATCAGTCGCACCATTTAGAATTTTTTTCACATGGTCCCTCCATCTCAGGGCACCATAATGTTTGGTCATATTTAGTACTCCTTGAAATCTATGATTCATAGACATCATTAGGTTCTGAGTATCTTCTCTGGTGATGCTCTGCCAAGCCTCTAATGCAGTCATCTTCAACTCCTGCTTGTTTCGGGGACTTGCCCCCTTAAGTAGTCTCTTCAGCATATGGAATGTGTGCTTAATTGAATTTAAATCAGGTGACTGGCTTGGCCATTCAAGAATTTTATGTTTTTAGCTTTGAGTAACTCCTGTGTTGCCTTGGCAGTATGTTTCAGATCATTATCTTGTTGTACGATGAAGCACTGTCCAATGAGTTTGGAGGCATTTACTGGAACTTGAGCAGATGAGATGTCTCTTCACCTCAGAATCCATTGTGCCACTGCCATCAACATTTCCATCATCAATGAAAATAAATGTGCCAGTACCTTTGGCAGCCATACATGACCAAGCCATAACACACCCACCACCCTGTTTAACAGGTAAGGTGGTCTGCTTTAGATATTGGGCAATTCCTTTTTGTCTCCACACTTTGCTCTTGCCTTTACCCTGATACAGATAAATTTTTATCTTGTCTGTCCGCAAGACCTTTTTCCAGAATTCTGCTGACTCTTTTAAGTACTTTTTAGCAAAATGCAATCTTGTCATCCTGTTTTTGTGGCTAACTTGTGGTATAAATTTTGCAGTGTGGCTTCTGGGTTTCTATTCACAATGTCCTCTGCAGATATTTGTCTCTGATACATACATATCTGCCTCCTGGGGTCCGCTTCTCATTTGTTAGACAGGTGGTTGGAGCTTTTTCTTTACCGTAGTGAGGACTCTTCTGTCATCAGCAGTGGAGGTCTTCCTTGGCCTACCAGCCCCTTTGTGATTACTGAGCTCACCAGCCAGGGTGTTCTTTCTTTTTCATGGTATTCTAAACAGTTGCTTTAGGTAATCTCAAGGTTTAACCAAAGCTTATAATGGTTTTATTGTTGTTTTTTGGCCTCATGATAGATAGATAGATAGATAGATAGATAGATAGATAGATAGATAGATAGATAGATAGATAGATAGATAGA
>JANRMT010062792.1:104999225-105052891 GCA_026402145.1 Polypterus bichir lapradei | reverse complement strand
GATAGATAGATAGATAGATAGATAGATAGATAGATAGATAGATAGATAGATAGATAGATAGTACATTATTTATTCCAAGGACAAGTTTAGCTTTTACAGATGCTGAAGAATTATAAAAATATTATAACAAACATATACATAAATTGCCAAAAGCAGAAGAAATGTTCAGCTTGGCTACTGATAAGAGAACAGTCACAGTCACAGTGAGGCATTATGAAGGCGTATTACTGTAGGTATGAAGCAACGTTTCTTGATACACTTCTGTAGAATAATTAATTGGCTAAAAGTACTCAATGATTGCGTCTCATAGAGAGGATGTTCATAAAGCTACATGTCCCTGAATGATTTAATGACTGAGTGACAAGAATTTTCTGGCAATTGGCAGGCAGCCTAAGAAAAGTCAGTATTCATTAATGATCAATCTCTTGGCTCTGAGGCTCTGAGGCAAAAACATTCAACCCCACCATGATAAAAATCAAAACCATAACAATGTTTTATGGATTCCTGCCTTGTGCCCTGTGTTGGCTGTGATTGGCTCCAGCAGACCCACATGTCCCTATGTTTGGATTCAGCGGGTTGGAAAATGGATGGATGGATGAACAATGTTTTACATTTGTCAGAAAGACTGATCTTAGAACCAGTCTATAGTGAATAGTATTACATTATAGAGCAGAGTGTAGTGCAGAGAGTCCTTGCAGTATCCTTTTTTAACATGATCTTATTTATGTTTCATATAAAAATACATATACAAAAGAATAATTATCAACATTACATAAGTAATATCAAAAGTCAAAAATGAATTGTTTATTATTATAAAATTATCCCATATAAAAGAGAAAATACCATTCCACATTGTTCTAAAAAGATGTTCACCATTTAGTTCTATCCATTTTTATTAATTAAAATGTACATTCTGCGGTGGGTTGGCACCCTGCCCGGGATTAGTTCCTGCCTTGTGCCCTGTGTTGGCTGGGATTGGCTCCAGCAGACCCCCGTGACCCTGTGTTCAGATTCAGCGGGTTGGATAATGAAATGAATGAATGAAAAATGTACATTTGTTTTACCTTATTTCATTTCCTGTAACTATAATGACATCTTTTGATTACCACTGAATTTTCCCATTCTGTCTTCCGTATTACCAATGTCCCCTTAAGAAATCAAATAAGTGTTACCGTCTTGTTCTTCACTAGTTCACAAGTCTCTCTTACTCTTGCACAATTATTTAGTTGGAAGTTTAAAATGATCACTCCACTTTACAAGTACATTATTACAGATCCACGCATTTCTCTCTTCCTATATGTGCCATGACATAAATTTATATAGTAACCAAGTTATTTTCAAAATCTCCATGGACTTTGATGTGTGTTGCTACATATGTAATTGGAAAATCCTGTATTGAATTATAGTATCTAATGTTTAGGATTGAAACCAAATTTTAGATACATGACTCAACCTTTAACAAAAGTAAAAAAGAATTTAAGTTGTAATGTTATGCTTATAGGTTATGAGATGTTTTCTGAGATTTTCTAGGTCAGGAAAACAGATTTGTTGAGGTTAGGTAGTTATACTCTCTAATCATTTGTGCCAGAGAGTGGTGACATTTTTAAAGTTTATTAGTATGTGCAAGTAAGAATTTAATTGCTCTCAGTACACGTGACAATAAACCTATTTGAGGATTCTAAATTTGTGGTGAGTGTATGGCAAAAGGGAATGTGGCACTACTCAGAAATTATGGGATACCAAAAGAGCTTGTGCCACTGTTAGAAGACCAGTACACAGTGTGCGAGTGCAATAAGAGTAGATGGTGAAGTTACTTTATGTTGCAGTAGGAGTTTGGCAAGGGTACACTTATCTCCATATATGTTCAATTTTCTTTTAGAGGCAATTATAAGTATGGCACTGAAGATGGTTGAAGCTGGAGTATCAGTAGATTCTAAATAGCCTACACTTTACGGATGATATTGACTTACTTGCAGATCAGAAAAAAAGGCTTGTTTCATTTGTGCATGTAACAAGAATATAAGAGAAACAACTACCATCTTGGAATATTACAGATTGGATTTGAGAAGTGCTGTTGTCATGGTAAGAAATCGAGTACCATAGAGACATCTTATTAAAACCTCATCATCGATTAAAAAAAAACGAGAAGAAATCTGAGGTGAGTACCTTGGAACTGCACATAATTGGATTAAATTGTATAGAACAGTGAAACAGAGCTTGGAGCTGCCACTTAACAACTCCACAGTAGTGGTTTCAAATCCCAACAGCAGTCAAAGTCTGTGTGAACTTCACATATTCTCTAGTGTGCCCATTTTTTTTTTTCTTTATGAATGCATCTTTGGGACATGTGGCTTTCTCAAAAATGCCAAAGATGAATTAATTAGGCTGTTTAATTATTGTGAACTAGCCATGTTTAAATGGGTGTACCCTGTAATGCAGTTATTCTAAGAGCCTGATATTGCTAAGTTGGCTCTTGTGCCCCTGTATCAGAATAAGTATTTTAGATAATAAATGAATAAATGGTTTAGAGAATTATGTTAGATCCTGAGTCTATATAAGTGAATGAGTGTTTGAGAGACTGGCATCGTATCCGAAACTGGCTCCAGGCAGTGCTACCACTACAGGCTTTGACTCCCTTTGATCATCTTTCAATTGGAATAAATACCATCAGAAAAAGGACAGATTGATGGATGGTTATTTCTTAGAAAACATATTACTGGTTTACAGACAGTGGTCATCCGTGATGGACTATGTTTGTGTCTCCGAACAAAAACAATTTTAACTTGACCAAAAGGACACGTCATTGTTTATACAGATGGGGAGGTGGAGAGTATCAGCCAACAGAAAAAAGAAAGTGAGGCAATTTATTTAAGTTACATGTGTTTATCTCAAATTACCTTCTTCATTAGATTATTTGTTGTTCATGTCTGAATACCTTAGAGGCTGCTTAATATTCTTAGTGGACTTACTTGTCTGTCAAATGTTCAATACCATGTATCCTAGTCATGTTTAATGTGTGATTTAACTCTTTAGATGTTTGGATTTTTTTTCCATATTCCTAGTACCTGCAGAAATTAATCACTGTTAGCTTTAGAAAAACAGGCCTATCTTGTAAGTTCTATATTGTTTTGTAAAATAAATAATGCTCTCTCACTTGCTGCAAACTTTATGAAAATGCATGCTTTCACTGACTTTAGTTATTTATGAAATATCCTATTCAAGTATTAGTACCTTTATAGACCATTTTTCTCAATATGTGATGTGGGCATTTAGGGTTTGAATTAAGCAGATGATATTCTCCTCAAAATTGATGTGGGTGTGTACATTGATTAATGCTATATATTCCATTTCAACATCTCTGTACCTCCACCACTGTGGCAAAAGCCTAGGCAACTACATAAATTATGTGCAAGATTTTCACCATTTATAAAGTTTGTTTGATAAATTACTTTATACTTAGAATTTTTTTTTGTTCTTTAATTTTGCCTTATACAATTTCTTGTATTAGGAATTTGTTAGTTATCGCATACCCCTTGGGGTCAGAGCGCAGGGTCAGCCATTGTACAGCGCCCCTGGAGCAATTATAGGTTAAGGGTCAAGTGCCCAGCAAAGCAGGATCTCTTTTGGCAGTGATGGAGATTTGAACCGGCAACCTTCTGGATACCAGCACAGATCCTTAGCCTCAGAGCCACCACTCTGCCCATAAATAAATATTATACTTTACCTGCCCATGAAACAGTCATACATTTTAAGGTTTACTTTCTTCTTCTACTGTAGGATAGCTGTTTGAAATTCTATTCAGTTTCCCTGGCATTCTTAAGCACCAGTCTTTCATAATTCCTCATCAGTAATCTGTGAAATTGACTGCCTCTAACTAGCTAATCTTCTAAAAATTCTAAAAACAGCTTTTAATTAATGCTTAGTTTTCTCCAAGTACTCTAGTTGTCCTCTTGCATTCCAAAGGTATGCAAAGTAAACAACACTTAACTAGCCTAGTAAAAGTGAGAGTGAGATCTTGTGTGAGTGTGCCCTACAATGGACTCAAGGCTATAGCTGAATTAAGCATGTTGAGATGATGTATGGATTACACCTTGTGATGATTTTTTTTCTGTTACTTATAAGTCACAAATTACTTTTTATAGTACTGGCACACACCTGTCTAGGCTTTAAATTAGTCTTTTTTTATTTTTTAGCTGTATTGATTCTACATTTCATTTATAGCTTTCATTTAATTCAATTCAATTCTTTATTGTCATGTGTACAAGTAAAAGAACCATGTGCAATGAAATGCTTGCTTCCATGTGCCCTTGCAGACAGTGAACACAGACAAAAAAACACTATAAATAAATTAATATAAATAAGTAAATAAATAAAACCAGAATCCTAGGAATAGAGACAGTGACAGAAGTATATGTACATGTAGCAGTGGAGGTGACACAAGGTTACTGATTGTTCATGAGTCTGATTGCAGTTGAGCAGAAACTGTTCCTGAACCTGGAGGTGCGTGTCCAAATGGACTTTAGTCGTTTCCCAGATCGGAGGAGAGTGAAAAGTGACAGTGCAGGGTGGTTGGGATCCCGCCTGATACGGTTCACTTTCCTGAGACAGCGTGTAGTGTGGATGTCATGGATCGCAGGGAGCTATGTGCCCATGATCTGCTGTGCTGTATTCACCACACACTGCAGAGCTCTGCAGTCCTGAATTGAGCAGTACAAGGATGTGATGCATCCTGTCAGGATGGATTTCACAGTACAGTGGAACTTCGGTTCACGACCATAATTCGTTCCAAAACTCTGGTCGTAAACCGATTTGGTCGCGAACCGAAGCAATTTTCACCATAGGATTGTATGTAAATACAATTAATCCATTCCAGACCGTACGAACTGTATGTAAATATATATTTTTTTAATTTTTAAGCACAAATAAAGTTAATTACACCATAGAATGCACAGCGTAATAGTAAACTAAATGTAAAAACATTGAATAACACTGAGAAAACCTTGAACAACAGAGAAAACTTAACACTGCAATACTTCGCGCTTTAGTCCTAGGAATAGCTCGCTAAAAACACTTTTTTTTAATGAGTTTTAAGCACAGGGAAAAAAATGAACATTTGAAAAATCCGTAATTTAATAAACCACCAAGAAAAGTAACATTGCCACAATGCACGCTATAAACCGATCCCTGTAAACAGAACTGAAAACAAAAACAAGCCTTTTCTACCTTATGCGTCCAGCCTTCCCTCTCTCGCTCGCTCACTCACTCACTCTCTCTCTCTTTTGTGTGTGTGTGTGTGTTTCTTTCGCGAGCCTGGAGTGCCTGTGTGTGTGCCTCTGTCTCGCGCGCCTGTGTGTGTGTGCCTCTGTCTCACACGCCTATGTGTGTGTGTGTGTGCCTCTGTATTGCACGCCTGTGTGTGTGTGTGAGCCTCTGTCTCACCCGCCTGTGTGTGTGTGTGCCTCTGCCTTGTGCGCCTCTGTGTGTGTGTGTGTCTCTCGCGCGCGTGCCTGTGTGTGTGTGTCGTGCTCTCTCTCTCTTGTTCACTTGCTCGCTGTACAGGAAATGCACAGGGAGAGACTGAACATGTACAAACCTAAAGGGAAACTGGCTTGTTCATATACCGAGTGTGTGGTCATGAACCGAGGCAAAAGTTTGGCGAACGTTTCGGTCGTAAACCGAGTTGTACATGCACCGAGACATTCGTGAACTGAGGTTCCACTTACATCTGTAGGGTGGTTGGGGACATCTGGGCCTTACCCAGTCTCCTGAGGAAGTAGAGGTGTTGTTGGGCTTTCTCGACTACTGCCGCAGTGTGACTTGACCATTTAAGGTCATCAGTGAGGGTGACTCCAAGGAACCTAAAGCTGCTGACCTGCTCTGCAGCCTCACCTCCGATGTAGATGGGGCTGTGCTCTGTTGCCTGTTTGCAGAAATCCACAATCATCTCCTTAGTTTTGCTAATGTTGAGGGTGAGGTTGTTGTCCTAACACCATTCTGCCAGGAGTCTGACCTCCGCCCTGTAGGCCGTCTCATTGTCCTCGCTGATCAGACCTATTACAGTGGTATCGTCAGCAAACTTGATTTACTTCATATTGTAAAATGAACAGCCTCAACACACACAAAAATGTTTGGGGCAGCCACCCATATATTGTCCCTGGCTGCAAAAGAGTTTTGAAATAGCACTCATGTGCATTAAATGGAGTCCTGATATGAACAGGAAAGATGGCGGTTTTAAAGGGTCCACGCTGGAAGTGACGTCATCCTTGTTGCAGGAACTGGAAGTGACGTCATTCTTGGCTCCTGAACTGGAAGATATGTTATTCTTGGCATCAGAACTGAAAGTGACGTCATTCTTGGAGCCGGAACTGGAATTGATGTCATCAATGTGGAATCAGGCAGGATTTCCCATGTTTGGTCTGCAGAGATAACAGAAGTAGGTTTAGTGCACCCCATCACCCCCTGTCCTGGTGTGGAATTACCTTCACATGGTCCATTCAGCTTCCTCCTATTCGCGCATGTGTGACATTATCAATCAATCTTTCTTTATTTTAAGTAGTACTCTTCCCAGAGCACAACACCACTTGGTGTTTGGTAAAGCAAACAAGACTAGAATTCGAAGTAATATAATAACATACTAAATTATTCAATAGATGATAAATTACAAAGACTCAAACAAAAATAATCATGAACTGATAGTACATGGGAGGGGATTAATACTGTAGGGGAGACCAAGAAGAGGTACCAATTCAAATAAAAAATAACCTACAGCGAGAGCCAATTTATACTGCTAACATGGGAAAATATAGCAGTGAGCAGGGATAAAGATCAGGAAAAGAAAGGTAGTCAAAGGTCAAGGCAAAGATGGAAACCAAATAAAGCAAAGGATTTGTTGTCAAATTATAATTTAAACCAAAAATTAAAGCTAAAGAACTATGTCCATTCATGATAATTCATAACCAGGAGATCAAAAATAATAATAATAATAATAATAATAATAATAATAATAATACATTTTATTTATATAGCACCTTTCCCATGCTCAAGGCACTTACAGAATATAAAAAAGAACGGCAGGGTATACAATGTATAGCATTGTACAAACCAAATAAATAAATAATGAAGATTAAGACAGTAAATTCAGAGAAAGCCTAACAGACAATAGAATTGATGGTCTAGCACACACACACAGGTTACATGAGCATCTTGACAGAGAGGTAAACTGAGAGAAGGGGAATGAAATCAAGTAGAGCTAAAAGCCTTCCTGAACAGATGCGTTTTGATTTGTTTTTTAAAAGAATTCATGGAGTCAGCTGACCTGATTAATTTCGGTAGGTCATTCCAGAGTCTGGGCGCTATACAGCTGAAGGCCCTGTCACCCATGGAGTGTAGATTAGTGTGGGGCACAACAAGATTGCCAGAATCGGAGGACCTTAGTGGGCGGGCAGGCACATAGTGATGGAGAAGGTCACTGATGTAGTTTGTCGCGAGGTTATTTAAGGCCTTGTAGGTTATTAGTAGGATTTTATATTCGATTCTGTAAGACACAGGGAGCCAGAGAAGACGGAGCAGGATGGGTGTGATGTGCTCGCTGCTGCTGGATCAAGTAAGGACTCTTGCAGTTGAGTTTTGAATAAGCTGGAGCTGTGATATAAGATTAGAAGGTGCACCTGCCAGTAGGGAATTACAATAATCTATGCGGGATGTGATAAAAGCATGGACAAGTTTCTCAGCGTTAGAAAAGGAGATGAAGGAGCGAACACAGGATACATTACGGAGGTGAAAGTAAGAATGTTTCTTAATGTGATTTATGTGGGCGGAGTAAGAAAGGGAGGAATCAAAAATGACACCAAGATTCTTTGCAGTAGAGGCAGGTCTGATGAGATCACCACCAAGATTGACTGGGAAGGAGCTCATTTTATTAAGTTGCATTTTAGTTCCAATTTGCAGGAGTTCAGTTTTGTTGCAGTTTAATTTTAAAGAGTTCTGCTCCATCCAGGTTTTAATTTCACTAAGGCAGAATGTGAGCTGAGAAAGCTCTGATGAAGTTCCACTTTTAACATTGAAGTAGAGTTAAGTATCATGATAGCCGAGTCCATAGCTACGAATAATATGGCCAAGGGGAAGCATGTAAATACAGAAGAGAAGAGGGCCGAGGACAGAGCCCTGAGGAACTCCTTGTGTGACTGGCGCCAAGCTGGATCTGCTGTTGCCAAGACTAACAAACTCTTGCCTATCAGTCAGATAGGACTTGAACCACTGGATGGCAGTGCCAGAGATACCCAGCATGTTCTCCATTCTGGACAGTGGAATGTCATGTCTGACAGTGTCAAATGCTGCACTGAAGTCTAACAGAATTAATATGCTGGTTTGTCCAGAGTCTGCAAATCATTGGTTACCCGTAGCAGAGCAGTTTTACAGCTGTACTGCACCCTGACACCAGACTGAAAGGGTTCCATCAAATTATTAGACATTAAGTAATTGGTGAGCTGGGAGGCTACAACACGATCAAGAGCTTTTGACAGGAAAGGTAAGTGGGATATAGGCCGGAAATTGTTAAGATTGTCAGCATCAAGACCAGACTTTTTTAACACTGGGGTTACAGAAGCGATTTTAAAAGTGAGCGGCACAGAGCCAGTGTCAAGGGATGAGTTTATTATTGTTGTAGCAGTCGGGATTATGGCATGAAGGCAGGATTTAAGTAGTGTGCTGGGGATGGGGTCCAGTACACAAGTAGTTGGTCTCATCTTACAAAGCAGGTCATTAACAAAAGCAGATGTGATGTCACTATGCTAAAGATGAAGGGATTTATCAATCTCAGATAGAGACAAGACATCAATACTGACCTTTTATCCAGTTAGTTACACAACATAGTACCCATGAGAAAACAAAAACAATGCAAAATTATTTTAACAACATCAAATAAATGTTGAAGTGAAAAACTGTGTTAAAAATGCATATTCTCCATGATTCAAAATCCTAAATTGCTTAAACAAAATTGAAAAAATATGAAAGACAGACACAAAAAATTAAATATAAAAAACCTCATTATAACACAATTAAAATTTAAGCAATAAAGGGTGATATTTCATGAACAACTCTAAGAAGATTTTTTCAGAGATCAGGGATGATAAAGCAAAACCAAAACTGGCTGATAGTTGCATAATGAATCTTTCAGCTAATGAGAAGGTTGTAATCAGACATTTTCAGAATTCATGCAAAGGTGTTGGAAATAACAAGTTTGCAACTCAGTGCCATATTTTTGAAAAAAATGCAACATCATGCAGGAAGTCAGTGCACTGAAGCTAGATGAGGAGTGATGTGTTCCTTGTGCTTTGTTTGTATCTGAATTGTAAGAGCAATAATTTGAACTTGATGTTAACATTAACAATTCTGTGCAGAAACACCACAGAAAATGAACTGCAGCTTTCCAACTAAGAGCTGATGAAGGAATAAGGAGGAGGAGATGAAAGTGGAGGAAGAGAGAAAAGGAGAGATTCATATTGCTGCAGAGACTGGTAACAGTGGACAAGGAAGAAAAGTCTTTAGGAGGCAAGATCTAATGAGAGTCAAACTTTTGGGTTTGAAATAGAAATCAGTTTCAGTTTTAATTAAATAATTTCATTAACAACTCTATATTATTTCATACTATTTCTAGGTTTTAACATACTTTTCACAATTCTTTGTCAACATTTATTTGCTATTAGTGTCACGCGTGCACTTCTAAGAATCACATTGCTGGCTCTGATCAGGTATGCGGTATCTACTCAGGGGTGTTTGTTGCTAACTGTCTTGTCTATCCCTCTGCAGCTCAAAGAAGTTGGGCAAGGAGGGAGGTCTACCACAATACGTCATTCGTAAAGGTCACACCCCTTCCAGTCTGGAGGATATAAAAATGGCCGTTCCATGAAAGGAAGTGTCTTAAATTGTGACTCGAGCCTATAACAGGATGGAGCTCCTCAGTCAGACCCACTTAAATAGAGGCAGATTGGCTATATCTTTGTAGTGTGTTACTGCACTTCTGAGTACCTGTTTATTTCTTTAAAGTTTGTTGCCTTTTTTGCTGCCTCTTAATTAAACTGGATGGTCAGGTTGCAAGTCACTATGTTCCATGCTAGGAATTAATTTGTTTTACACTAAACATTATAAGTAAATGACTGAAGGAAACTGTGCAGTAAATTGGATATGTTTTTAAATGTATATGTTTAAAAATAGAAATTGGCACATTTAGAAATAAGAGAGGAAATTGATCAACATAGTTAATGTAATTCAATGCATTGGTAGCTTAGAGTGGCATCGTTAAAGTGGCATTTCAATCAGATACTATTAACATGATTAGGAGGAACGATGTAAGTTTGGTATATTAATGTCCTCTTCAAACAGTTTAAGAAAATATCTTGATTTCAAGCTTACTCCATTTAATTAAAACCACTGAAATCAGTAAAAAGCTCCATCAGTCCATCCATCCATTGTCTAATCCTATCCATCCTTCCACCAAACATAAAATCGGCTTAGTTCATTTCAGTTGTCTAAACTCGTTTAATCCAATTAGAGGGTCATAAGAATTCCAGAGTTTCAGATCCTTCCCAAAATCGAAATACCTCATGGTGTATGGCTGTCTGCCTTAATAAAAAAAAAATGTAATAGCTACTTTCAGTCCAAAATCCCACCTTCTGACATATCAAAACAAAAGGAGGGCAAAAAGATAAATTTGCATCTGAGAAAGGAAATGTTAGTCTGCACATTGACCAAAATGTAACAATGCATGGTTTGGGTAGAATTTCTTACCTTTGTTGATATTTTAACTGTTAATTTTCAGCCTAAATGCTGTAACGTAATCACTGAACACTTTTAATCTATACATAAAAATAAGCTTTTTTTCTGCTGTAAGTCACTACTATAAGTTGGTCTTACTGCATTCCCCATATTACATACTGTATTTGAGAAAATGTTTGCTATCTCCTTGTATTCTTCTTGTGCAATCTAAACTACATATTAATGATGTTCATGTCTGAGCCCTGACTCTTCTTATGAGATAAACATATATTTTTGACTAGGTGTGAGGGCTAAAGCTGTGCATCTGCTACCATTTGCCCGGGGCTTGGTGTTAAGTAATTTCTTCTTATCTTACATTTACATTTTCCGGTTCCAGTCCCATACAAGTTGCCAGTGTTCAGTATATAAAGGTGTTATGATCTTTCAAAAGAGGGAATATAATGTTGTGTCTTATTGGACAATGAATTCACTGATGAGAGGAATGTGGTCAGTCTGGAGGTGCTTTGTTGTGGAAAAATCATCATGGCCCATGGACAGACAGGAAGCCCCTGGTTGTGTTTAAGGAAAGTATGTTTTATTTATTCATTACATTATAGTTTTCTTCTGTTCTTTTCTTCTATTCACTTTATTGCAGATAAATGAAGTTTCTACTGTATTGTTTAGTCTCCTGGTGCTTTGCTTTAAAACAGCTCTATAAAGAACATCAAATCCCTTAAATTAAGCCTTTTTAGATTATTCACATAAAATGCAAAAATTCCTGTTCTTGTCTTCATGTCCGTCTGTCTGCCCACACAAAACAAATAGGCTCCCAGCTGGCAGATTTCATTGAAATATGGTACGCTTATTCTTTAAGGAAAATTATCAAGAAAGTTGAGATATCTCAAATAGTACACGCAGCTCACATTTTTAGAAATTTCAAAAACAAATTTTTAGAATTGTCTTGCTAAAATAAGGAACAATTCTGTGTAGCCTCCATTACTTATTAATTTATAGAACTCTTTCACTACTACCTTGTGAGAGGTTATGTGAACTTGTGTATTTTTACCTTTTACACATCCAATAACTGCTCCTGGTGGTAAAACAAATCCCTAATACATATTACTGAAATAGAAGCAGGCATATTTCATTAGAGATTGTAATTCTATATCTAGCAAACTGTTCAAAAATGCATTTTTAAGAAATATGAACTAGGCAAAGACCCTCCATGACCAGCAACTAACAGTAGTACCTATACAGTATATCAGTCTTTGCAGTTTTTCACTTGAGATTGAATCTATTTCAGCCACCATAAGTTCATTTGGGCTTGGTTCTTAAAATGCTTTTAAAAATATATATTTTATATGCTCTGCTGACACATGTAATTGCATTTTGGATGCTATTAATTGCTATGTTTGAATGTGACTCATCACTATAAAAACATTAAATAAATATACAATGATATTTCTGTCTTAAGTAAATAAAGACAAAGTAAAAATTCTCCAGATTTCAAACTAATTCCCCAAATGCACCTGAATGTTACAGCCTACATACATTTACTGACTTATTTATATGGCAATTCATGTGAAACATACACTAGAAACTTCAGAGCAGCTTTGATTGATAACAAGCCATTTTCTATCTGGGACATTTTCTGCTCAAAGGCTGGAATAAAGAGAAAAGAAGAAGCAGCCACTTTCTTAACCTCCTAGCTCAGAACTGACATTCACTTATAGGGGTTTCCGTTATCTTCTCTAACAATTTTGCTTAGTCACTTGAAATCTATAAAACTCTACTGTCAATAAAAGTCAGAAATGATGCAAAGGGCCTGTAATGGCAGCAGAGAAATGATATACTGCAATCTATAAAATACTGCATTTTCCAATAATGTAAATTATCAAGGTAAAACAAAACCATGCAAATCTAAAATACATATGAATCATTTTTAAAAGTAAATATGTTTTTCAAAGCTCTCCATGAACTATGCTTTTTTAAGTTTCTATTATGTAGTTTCCATGGATACTTACACAGACCTAGCAACGGATAAGAGAAAGAAAAAAGACCTCTGCAAATAGGATATCTACTAGCAATTTATTTGGCAATAAATCTTAGAGTACTGCTTTTTCTCTGATAATTTGGAATTTTGTGCTGTTTGGTTGAAACCTTCCTTTGCAAAATTGCCTATTCCTTACTGAATAAAAAGTTAAGTTAAATTAAAGCAGCATTTGACTTTAATGCTTCTGACATTTTTAGCAATAGATCTTTATGTGCCACTTTGGTATTTTATATCAGTGTAGAGTTAGACTTGTTCTTTTAAATATAGAAAAAGCAGGCACAGTACAGGTACTGTATTAAATTATCTGGCATTGAGGGTAAAGCCATACAGTCATAATTCCAACTAGAAAGTTGTTTCAGTTCTAATAAATGAAACAAATATTTGGAAGTGAAACCTAAAAATAAAGTTAAATATTCTAATAGAAAAAAAAAAATAGTGAAAGCTCAACAACTAATTCCTGCACTTTCTAGAAGTGATCATAGAACAAACCCATCTCATACATGTAGGACTTATTAAATCCTTAATCTAAAACATAGGATTTATGCATCCTGCTACAGTGAGCACCTGGGCTCCTGCAAACAGTGAGTACATAGTCTTTGAGCACACACCATACTGTAGCATCTTTGTTAACTAACATGTACACCTGTTTTCCCCCTATATTACAAAAAGAGTTGTGTTACCTTAATTGGTTATTTCAGATTGGCCGTGCGTGAATATGGGTGACTTTTTGTATGGGTGTGTTCTCTGATGGACTTTCATCCTGTCCGGGGTTGGTTCCTGCCTTCCACTCAAAGATAGGCACTGCAACCCACTGAGCAGGTTTGAGAATATAATGATATGTAATTAATTATTAGGAACATAAAAAAGTCATTAATCATTGTACTATTTCAACACTTAATGCACCTAGTAAGCACTTCTGCAAAACAAACGTATGGGGGCGATTACTACCAAAAGCCAAAAAAGATTTAAACTTTTGAGATGGTGCAACATGCTTTGAATGTCATGTGATATAAAAAACAACCAATAAGACGTAATGTTACTCTGTCTTAATATCACATTGGAATAAGTACATGTTAATCACTTAGAAGATGATCCAGACCTGCTCAATGTGAGTAACTTATTCGACTTCAACAAAAGGAATCATGGATAAAGAATTCATTTTGATTTCCTTCAATATGTATTAATTGTATCTTTACTCCTACAGCTAGCCTTTCTCTACAATGATTTATTGGATTCAGTCACTTAGCAACAAAGGAACATGCACAGATACAGAAACACACACGTGAAGTGCTTGTTATTTTTTTATGTATTTATATTTTTGACATACCGCTTACAAAAGACAAATGCCGCTTAGGGTCTAGCAGAGGAACCCACCTCTCTACTAGACCCACTCCCTATAATGTAAAATCTGATTAACTTAAAAAACCTTCACCTTGAAGCTAGTTGTTTGTATATAAAATTTAAATACATCAGGGGATTGGTTCTCAAGTTTGAAGGTAACAACTAGAAAAATACACATTTTTATATAGAGGAGAGTTTATAACATAAAACACTCTTACTAGTCACCAATTCAAAGAATACTCACTTCTTAAGGGATTATGGTGGGAAAGCTAGAGTACCTCAAGAAAAACCTATGCAGATATGAAGGGAACATGCAAACTTCACACAGACAATAAACTGATACAGTATGTCATTCAAACCTTTTACTTCAGCACTAACCATTGCGCCACTGTCCTGCCCAGGAGAGTTTCTAGAGAATACACAGTGTCTTCACTTAGGCTGTGTAAGTGAATAAGTGTGTAGTTTATTCATTAAAATTAACATTACAAAAAGATTATTTTTTGTTGCATTATTTTTGTGCTGCTTTAGAACCTATTTTGATTTGTCACATAAGCTTCTGTGTACAATACCCTCAGGAAAAAAAAAAATGAAAAAAACTACAAACTACATACAGTATGCTGTAAACAAATGATGGTCACTAAAAGCGTCTTGAAGGAGGTCAAACAAATCAGATGATGGAAGTTCATGTCTATTTGGTAGATGTTCTAAGATCTTGGAGTGGAGTTGGAGTGTGGGGACAAGCATTGTCACACAATAAATAACAGAACTCCTTGTGACAGTTGTCTTTTGAATTACAAGCATCATTGCTCTTGTATTAGTTTCCCAAACAACTGTGTGCATAGCAATTCCTTTCTCTGAAGCAAGAGGTAAACAGAGCTGCCAAGTGGAAAGACAACTGAACAGAGAAGTCTAAATATGTTACTATAATAGAGATCAATGTTGTGCTGGTCACTGGTGAGTGATTTTTTTTATAAACCATTGTATATGCAGTGGCATTTTTGACATGAAAACTCTGGGTGGGGACATACCAGAATCTTTCTATATGTTTATAGACTTAACTACTGTTTACATAAACTTAATGTATGTACATTTTTTACTAACAATTATTGAGACATGAAAGTTTACACACCTTTCACATCTCAGAAAATTAGTCAAACAATGGGATGCAGGAGGCCTAGTATGATTCAGTTTTCATGACATTAGATCATTGTCATACTCTCTGACTTCATCATCCTTTAACAAAATAAAGTAATATAGATTAAAAGCTGCATCAAGTTAAGAATCTGCAAACTACAAATACTGCACAACTCGCAATGCACACTGTACGTCCAGTAGCAGCATTAACTACAATGTGGCCTAGTATTTGATGATCAGCACAAAGCGAGCAAACAAGTAAAAAATTATTTCTCACATAAAGACCTGTTCGTTTGGCACCAGGACTCTGTGCTTTCTTGAAAAAGGGACCTCAAACTGTTGGCTTCTTTTCAATAAAGTTGAAAGAGCACGCGGTGACTTTTTGAAAGTTTACGTTGTACTTCTTAATAATGGATGAAAATTAAGATGCACTGCATTGTCTGGTGAATAATGTATTCCTGATTATGAATTCCTTCCTTTCTTTTTTTTTGGGCTATTACCTGCAGCAGACCACAAAACAGGCTTGACAGGTGGCTGTAGCCCTCCCAATGAAGCTCTTCCTACACCTCAAGAGCATCTACCCAATAGAACATCCCTCTCTAGGAAAGACTGGATGGCGCTTAACCAAGCTAGGTCAAAGGTGGGCAAAACAAGGGACAACCTATTTAGATGGGGCCTCACAACAAGCGCTGAATGTCCCTGTGGTGAGCCCACCCAAAAAATGGACAAAATTCTCCATGAATGTTCCCGAGGCCCTACATGTACTGATGAAGATCTTAAGGATGCTAATGACGCTGCTTTTACCTGCATATGGCTGAGGCGTGATAAGATATTATGATGATGATGACCTGCAGCAGATAAAATGTTACTGGACATTTTGTACCTTTTTGCTGGAGTATATATCCTTAACTGGGAAAGGCCTGGTCCTCATTTTAATGTGGGTGATGACCTTCAAACCCCTTCACTAAACTGAATGGTTCATGGCACACCCATGAATACAGAGGACACCGCAGGGCCAATTTCTCCAGCTCCTCATTGAGAAACAGGTTTGCAGCACCTGGAACAAAAACAATTTCACGTACTATAAATAGCAGCAAGTTTCTACATAATAAATCAAGTTGAGCATATGATAGAACAACAAAGAAAAATTGCATAAGAAGACAAAGTTAAGGGTTGTTTTAAAATTTAATAAGTTGAATTACTGTGGGAATCTATACTAATAAAAGGCAAAGCCCTCACTGACTCACTCACTCACTCACTCACTCACTCACTCATCACTAATTCTCCAACTTCCCATGTAGGTAGAAGGCTGAAATTTGGCAGGCTTATTCCTTACAGCTTACTTACAAAAGTTAAGCAGGTTTCATTTCAAAATTCTACACGTAACGGTCGATAACAGTCGACAACGTCCGCCATGTTGAACTTTCTTATTTATGGCCCCATCTTCACGAAATTTGGTAGGCGGCTTCCCTGCACTAACCGAAACCGATGTACGTACGTATTTCGATGGTATGACGCCACTGTCGGCCACCATATTGAACTTTCCAACATCACAAATTTTCCAACTTCCCGTGTAGGTAGAAGGCTGACCCCATCTTCACGAAATTTGGTAGGTGGCTTCCCTGCGCTAACCGAAATCAATGTACGTACTTATTTCGGTGGTATGACGCCACTGTCGGCCGCCATATTGAAGTTTCCAATGTCACTAATTCTCCAACTTCCCATGTAGGTAGAAGGCTGAAATTTGGCAGGCTCATTCCTTACAGCTTACTTACAAAAGTTAAGCAGGTTTCATTTCGAAATTCTACGCGTAACGGTCATAACGGTCAACAACATCTGCCATATTGAACTTTCTTATTCATGGCCCCATCTTCATGAAATTTGGTAGGCGGCTTCCCTGCGCCAACCGAAACCAATGTACGTACTTATTTCGGTGGTATGACGCCACTGTCAGCCGCCATATTGAACTTTCCAACATCACTAATTCTCCAACTTCCCGTGTAGTTAGAAGGCTGAAATTTGGTACTTATTTTGGTGGTATGATGCCACTGTCGGCCGCCATATTGAACTTTTCAACGGTCTTTGTTACTTATGGGCCCATCTTCAAGAAATTTGGTATGCGGGTTCCCAACGCTAACTGAATCCTACTTACATACATATATACGTCCATAGCCTGCAGCTGGGTCACCGTGTGAGGCGGCGTTGGGTCCCCGATCCCAACGCCTTCCACGTTGTTGGCTGCCTGCCTATATAAGGCCGTCCGTCGCTCCAGTCTCTACATTCCCTTCCTTGCTTCGCCACGGGATTCACGTCTCCCTGCTGATAACTACAGCCTTTTTATTTAATCCACGGCTTCTCCACTGTTTTATTGTTCATTTATTACGATTATAGTTATTGTGTAGGTATTTTAGACTTACTTTACATTGTTCAGGTACCCATTTCCTTTATCATTCCAACCGTACCCCCATTAACATGTCTATCGAGGTGATCACCATCGATCAAAGAACTGTCACTTACCGAGTGGTTTCCATGCCCGGAGATGGCACTTACCTTTTCCATTCTCTTTGTTACATATTGCACGGCCATATCAGGCTCACTCTTGATATCCGGAGGAACATTGTGTCTTATGTATTGAATGACTGGGACAGGTTCAAGGTGTGGACTGATGACGGTGCAGGAGATAATTATTCTACACAGGAGCACTAGAAGAGTGAAATGCTTAAGCCCTTCACCTATGCATCTGCATGTGAGTTGATGGCTGCCGGTGAATTGTTCGGTTGTTGCTTTCAAGTGTACCGAAATGGCCAAATATTTTACACCTTTTGACAACCGCCAATGCCTCTTAAACATCTTAGATTGACAGGTGATGATTTGAGTAGTGGACACTTTGATGTTTATGAATGTTTAAACTCTCAAAAGCTGGATGTGAAGTTATCGATGAAACCGGTTGTATACTTACAACGCTTGACAGATGCCAAATGTCTCTTCAACACAAGTCCTACAAATACTGTCGTAATTGAAACAAACCATGAAACTCAAACCGATTATGACAGCAGCAATCCAAGCTGTGAGATTTGAAACAAGATTACTGTTCACATGGCCAACTGTACGTTGCATGCTCAAGAGTAAGCTCAGCGCACAGCTTGGTCGTATTACAACCGGAGGGCCGAACTCACAATGTGGTATACAAAGAGATCCTTAACAAATAATTATTTGTATATTTTCCCTCAGTTTAAAAAGGTTTAATTTTCTTCTTAATAAAAATTTTAAGGCAGTACTTCGCCGCTGCGAAGCGCGGGTATTTTGCTAGTCTTAATATAATTTTAAATAATATCTGATTGGTCTTTGCCCCACTAACCCATAATGCACAAATGCCAAAGCTTGGATGCCCAAATGAGCAATATAACTAAATTGGTTAGCCAAAATGTCATTATAAATGTACAATGTCATGTTTCAATGTTTTATATTAATTTATTGTCCTTACAAAACTGTGAAAATATCATTTTTGAGGTTCAGAGAATTCAACGATTACTTTTTTAATTTCATGAATTTTTAAGAATGTTTAATTCAAAGTATGTTCTCGCGTTGTGACATTTTGTTGTTTTTGACCACCTCCATTTTTGGCCTTTGTTTAAAGCTGCTGCTAAGTAGGACATAATTACCATAAAGGTGTAAAGGTCACTGCTGTGCACTTTCTGGTTGTCCTAGTGTATGGATTTTCTTAAAAAACATAGCATGAAGCTTGTAATAATCATTCTTGAATTTGACTTTCATATTTTGTTTTGGTTTGGTTTATACCGTCTTATCATAATTTTTGCCTTATATCTTGGGCTCTATTAAAAATACATCTTTGAATTATTGCCAATGAATGTAGTTTGTTTTCCCAGTACTTCCCATTTCCTCATCCCTTAGTAATACTTTCCTAAGACTGCTCCTTTTTGTGCAGTCATTACAACCAATCTCTGCAAGAGTTCCCCATTTTTCTTAAATGCAAATGCCAGTACTCTGTCTAAGATTAACCATACCCTGCTCAGCGGTACACAAAGAATACTTCTCCCCATGGCTTGACTGTTACAGTTAGGGAATATTGTCTTTAGGAAACATCTATCTGTTTATTTAGATGTTATATTTTTTCTGGTATTTTTACACAAAGGTTGAATGCAGCAATCACACTGTGCTGAGTGCATGCATGTTGAAAATACATCAGGTCAGGTCAGGTGAGGTCAGGTTGGGGAGCATACACTGGTAAAACACGTTGATGAAACAGCTCGGAATCCTGGTTGTCAACCCCCCCAGGTAGACACACGGTCCAGTCTCACCCTCCAAAAATGACAAGCTATCTGCCACAGCCAGGTGTTACATGGGCGTCTCCTTGGCCTGGTCAAACCACTCAGGTCCTCAACAATGAGGATCCTGCAAGCTGGATCACCCTTGGAGAATCGTGCCACATTGCCATATCATGCTGGAGAAACGTTCCATGCCCCAACCTGGATGGGCCACCTTAAATTGGGTTCCGAGTGCTGCCGTGCGACGCCTCAGCATGACACCAGTTCCAATCCCCAACCATCCACTTAATAATGCAAGCAGCATGATAATACTTCTCCATATGAAATGTTAGTAATCAATAAGGTTTGAGTGTTTCAGTATTTTTTTAATTTTCTTACATGTTACAGTAACGGCAAAGTTAATTTATTTGAATTTAGGAAACAAGAACATCTGTAGGAATGATTATGACTTGAAAACAGATATGTGTGGATGTGTGAATGAGTGAGTCCTGAATCAGACTGATATCGTGTGCAGGGTTTTATCGCATCCAGAGCTGCCTAGGAAAGTTCTGGTTTCTTTGTGACTTTGCACTGAACTAAGATGGTTTGAAAAAGAAAAAAAGCGTGTACACAATGGTGAACTTGATATGTGCATTGTCTAATGCGAAAAGCCTTCCAACTAAAGATGTCATTCATCTCCATTCTGGTAGACTTGAATTTAGCCAGGGACGCTACTATCACTAATATGTCATAAAACTAGTGAGAGAGCCTAAGAGGTAAATAGTAATTAGATTTGATAAGAACCGGAATGAAAAATTGCCTTTGTAACATCTAATTCTGTACCTGACAAGCAATCAATCTACTGAAAATTTAAAAGACAAAAAAATAAAATACTAATGGTGAATGTTATGATGATAGCCAAACTTATATTCTATAGAACATTTTTTATACAATATACGTCTGTATATTGCAGGCATGGCCAATAATCACTCACATTTTACACTCCACTCCACAGTCTATTGCCTGCTGCTTGACTGCTTTAAATTGCTAAACGCAAGGCTTTCAGTTAATTCACTCTAAATTCAAGTTACAGTGCATTCAATCACTTTGGCAAATGAAATTCATTATTCTTAGTATTGTTCATAAGTGTCAGCCCAGTAGTTATTCTCTACAGTTGGTATGCTTTTATTACCTTAGTCATGGGAAAGAAATTCATATAATGTCTCAAAAAACCCATATTGCACCTCTGTATGATGGTGAATTTTGTTTCACCTCGTTTTTTTATTACCTTATGCCCATTGCTATTGGGGCAGGGACCAACACCCTTATCCGGCTCAGATAAAGGATGGATAGGTATGTAGCTCTAACAGTGTGCTATTGCAGTGTGAAAGAATTCTAAGGAATAATTAGTATTTCACTGTTATTTATGCTTTAAAAGCGAATATAGACATATCCGTGAATTTTCCTTTATTTAAATGTTTATATTTAGATTTACATTAAAGCACATGTGTAAATGAATATTAGCTTGTACTAGGAACATGTAACTGCTATTGGACTTTTAAGACAAGATCCCTTTAAATTGTAAACAGGCTAAAAAACAATATAGTGAACATTTGAAGGTCAAGCACAACATCTTAGATATAACTAAGAATTTGAAAGAATATTCTGGGTTCAAAGAGAAAAAGGGAGGAAAGGGGCATATATGTAACTCATTTACTAACCAAAGTAGTTTTTGTAAGTAATATAGCAATAAGATGATAAAAAAATTACAACCACCACACCTCACTTGCTCACTCATTCACTTGAATTCCGGTTGTTGGTGTATCACAATAGTTTTTACATCTTAGTGCTGTCCTGCCATCACACCAACCAGCCTTTGGACATTCTCCCAAAACCAAGTCTACAAGACAGAGCTGGAGAGGCAAAATTAGAGATGCAAAGCAGAAACTTGTCCATATTTCTGTTGTGCCTGAGACACTTTACATTCCCATGTCTTAAAAGTTGCTTGTGTAAAGAAGATAAAATAAGCTTAGAAAGTTAAACTAAGTGCTGTGTTCTTCTAATGTTAGAGTATTTTTCCTGTACTGTGTGTTTGAGGTGTGTTTTTTTTAAGATGAGGAATATGAGATAAATTATTTATTTATTTATTTATGTATTTACTTGTCAGTAAGTATGTGTTCACTGAAACATACAGTCATATGTGCAAATCCTCTGAGAGGTGTGAAATCAGAACCTACTGTGTCCTTCCCAAGGAACAGCAAAACACAAGCCTCACAGCCAATTAAGCTAAAGGTGAACTGATTTTTACTGCTTTGAATGCAAGGTAGTGACGTTACTCTTTCTATCACATTGTTTGTAACAGGTACATTTGTACAGTATATCCGTCATGGTATACCTGGACAATAAAACAGCTATGTTGGTGTGCTGAATATGCACTGTATTGTAGATTATAGCTCAGAATTTAACACTGTTGTGCTTTCATAGCTGATCGTCAAATCCCTCAATTTAGAACTTAGTTCCACCTATCATAATTGGATTTCTGAATTCCTAAATGGCAAACACTAGCATGTGCAGATTGGCAGCATCATTTCCTCCAAGGTACTACACAGGGCAGTATGCTTAGCAAAGTGTTGTATGTTGGTCAGATACTCAAATAACGTATAACCTATGTTCAAATATGACTATGCCACTAGGCACTCTTCTAACTCTGTCATTAAGTTTGCTAATGGCACCACAATCCTATATAGACCTGAGCACCACCAATAACAAGATGAAAAGAGACTTCCCTTCTGATACAGTCAAGCATAGATAGCTATGTCTCCCTTAACGCTGATGATAGATTTCAGAAAGTAGGAGGCAGATCATGCTCACATTTAAATTAGAATGGATGCTGTATACAATGTGAGTGGCTTTAAATTTCCTGAAATGATCATGAAAACTGACTTGAACTGATGACAACATAGATATGTTGTGACCAGTTCAAGTTAATTGTGATGATGCCTATCATACCATGAAGAAGGTTCATCAATGCCTTTATTTCCTTTTTTATGGAAATTATTTTTATGTCTCATGAAAGTCCTAATGTCTCCATATACGCTCACCAATTTCTGGGAATACCTGGCTAATTACTGATACAGAGTGCTTTCTGTTCACGACATATACTGTGCATCTCACATTGCATCAGCACTCTTGGACCTATCCATTCAATTCTGGAAAACAATTCAGGACTGCAAGACAATTGAACTGCAAGACTCTGGGATTCATTCAATTGCCAAATATTCTGTCAATTACATAATTATTTCCTCTGTATATATTGCATGAACAGCATTTACTACATTCAATGTACAATATGGTTTCCTTGTGCTTTATTGTATGTTATTTGTACTGTACAACACACAGGTCACAATTTCATTATACTATGTATACAAGACAATATATTTGAACGTCATAATTGGATTTTATTTTTAAAATTTCCAGTAGTGGCATTTTTGGCATTAAAATAATGGTGGTAACATGCAGAGCAGGAATATAGACAGTGTCAGAAGGGAAAATGCCATCTTCAGAAGCCATGCAGATGGTGTGTGTAAGAATGAGAGAAAGAGAGAGAGAGACAGAGACAGAGAGATGATCGAGCACTTCAAGAGAAGAACTTCGGAGACTCGCCCCTCTGTTATATGGATGACGTGTGTGTTGATGGTGTTATCTCTGACCCCAAGTAAGTATTATGAGTGAGATTAAAAGATATCTCATTATCACATACTGAACAATAAAAGCAAAAGCACAAAAGAATATTCATAAAATAACTATTTTTTCATTGGGAAAAGTGCCAGATTGTATTGTACATAAGTAAAAAACATAATTTAAAACAGCAAGACGTACATGTTCCTATACTCTGTCACAAAAATCAATCAATGGGTTGCTTTAAAGGGCTTCAGCCCTGGGTTCTTTTACATTTTTATCATTCTTTGTCCAAAATAGGGGATCATACTGTATTGTTGAATAAACATGTTGAGTATTAATGTCTTGCACACTGTATCCTGCATAATAGCAAAGCTAAAATCCCTCTTTCCTTCATAAGATTTGCTCTAAAGCTAAAAAGTCAAATTTATAACAGCACATTTAGTTGAATGTTGGGACAGTAGTTAGCACTGCGCCCTTCTTTGATCTAGTGTAATAGGTGTGTACCAAGTCCTTCTCCATGTGGAGTTTCCACATGTTCTCTCTGTTACTGATTTTCTTCTGGATGCCATGATTTGCTTCCAGCATTCCCAAGGATGTGCATGTTATTAGTGATTGAGAGGGACCTGCAAAAGACTGATTCCCTGTCCAGTTCCTGCCTCGTGACCAATGTGGCTGGGATAGGAAGAGAAAGGGAGAAAACAGGTTTAAGAAATTTATGTTTTAGCTGAAAACACTGAAAACAAAACATCTCTCGCCTCAGCTGACTGTAGTGTTTCCAAACAAATCAATCTAAGATTTGCTACTGCATAACTTAGTTTATTATTTGTTAAACTGAAGATTGTTTCAGGTTAAACTGCAATGATTCATCCATGAATTAAAAAAATAAATTAGGAGCTGGAACATGTCTTGTCAGTTCTGGGTACACAGTAGGAACTAGTTCTATCACAATATAAGACACATCATATATACACCCATATTCATTCCCACCAAACCAGTTTAGAGCCTCCAGGTAACTTAACCCAGTGTATCCTTTTAATGTGGCAGGCAGAATAACTAAAACAAATTTCACCTGGCCACAAAGATAAGTGTAAACTCTGTACTAACAAAGACCAAACTAGAGCCCTTCACCTGAGAGCTGCACCTTCACACTGACCCTTTGTGAAATGTCTTTAGAAAAATCCTGAAAACCTGACTGTGGTCTCATCCAATCACTTCCTGGTCAAAATGTGCTTGTCAGAAGTCTCTGGAGCCTATGCTAATGCCTAAAAGAGTCATTCAACCACATCGCACACATACAGTCATCTACACTCACCAGACAGCACATCTTTGGACTGTTGGAGGAAACCAGAGCCTCTGGAGGAAAGCCAATAAGCAAGCAAACAAAGACAGAATGTAAACCCCACAATAAAAGCTGCAGACATCCACATTCTATACATGATTTTTTTTCCTTTACAAAACTAGAGTGAATTTTTCTTTTCATTTTACAATAAATGAACAGCATATTTACCTAGAAAATGTTACATAACAAACTTGGGTGCTTAATGTACCTCCTGTTTCAATGAATTGAAAGACCTCACCAGAAAGCTAACTAAGCCAAACAGGAATCAAATCTGTAACAGCTACAGAATAAGAAAAATAAAATTTAAAAAATGAGACAACATTCAGTTCAGACAGATATGACAAGTTACTTGAAGTTATAAAGGCGACCAATAGTTAATATGGTGCAGTAGCAATGTTTTCTGTCCCCTTTAGCATGTGTGCTCCAGCTGTCTTTTAGTTTCCTGCTGCAAACAGGCCTGAAGTGCAGCACGGGAGTTTTATCTGAACTTTCTAAAACCCCCCTTGCATGATAGCTGAGCTAATATAAGCAAGATTTTATAACACACGAAAACCCACACCATTTTATTAAGAGAAAAAGTTTAAGTGAGCCAGACAGTCATTTTTAGTGATATTTAGCACCAGGACTCAGGAACTTTGAATTAAATGAAACAATTTCACATGATTAACTTCACATGCTTTTAAAAGTTTAGATTTTTCTTTAGGGTTTTTTTTTCCTTCCCCTTCCCATTTTATTGCCCACAATTTGTCATGCTCAATTTGAGTCACCCTGCTGCTTTTTCCTGCTGCTTCACAATTCTGTGTCAGGAGAAATAGAGAACTAGTTGTGCTATACAATTTTTATTTTCTAGTTAGTCTCTCCTGTTCAACCATTAGGATTGGTATTTTGGTTAATCTGCCATCATCAAAAAATAGGTAGGAACCAACTTTGGACAGATACCACTTTATCAGAGGGCTCTCCAAATACAATACAGAATTTGGAGTCATCAATGAAACCCAAATGTAATTCTTTGAAATGTGGGAGGAAACCAAAATGTCCAGATTGAAAACACAAGGGAAATAGGTAAACTCCACAAAACAAGTGACTAAGCTTTCAATTGAACCCAGGTCTCTGAAATTGTGAACATAAGATCATATAAATTACAGTCTTGCAAAGTAAAATTTGCAGACTGTTGACTTAAGGAAATTTAATAACAATCAAACATGATGTGAAATAAACACCAGGAGCTATTCCATCTGTCTGGTCCATTACAGAGTTTCAGGGGCTCAGAGCCCTGTCCCAACAGCATCAAGCACAAGACAGAAACAAACCCTGGTCAAACTGCCAGTCTAGTCTATTGCAGTGCATACTTACTCAGACTGTTAAAAATCAGACTTTGAGGAATGTGCAAACTCCATACAGGTAGTGACCAGGCCAGAATACAAACACAGGTTCCTATAAAAGTGAGGCCATTGTGCCACTTTGTTTCTCACTCCTAGAAATGTGATCAGAGTGTTCACCCTTTAAGAAAATGTAGAAACTCAAAGCCTTTCAAGAAAACTCAAATAACCCATTTCTCAGATTTCTTTTTAACTGTCCCACCCATTGCATGGCTGCACTCGGGTCCTAATCTGGATCCTGAGTTGGTTTGTGGAAGGTGCAGCAATGCACCGTATCATTGCGTGCTCCTAACCTCTCTCTCTGTCTCCCCACTAAATGATAATGAGGTTCTTATTTTTGTAATATTTAATGTTCCCCATTAATAGGAAAACAAGCTTTCTGCTTATGATGTTATCAAGCTGCTAATGTAGGAAACCATCCCACCTATTTCTTCCAAGAATACGATAGCTTTAATGGAAAAGATCAGTTGGATGGATAAATTATCTAATGAAAAGTGATGGACAGGATTGGTGAAAAAAGGAGCATGCTTGAAACAGTGAGAAGAAGGTAACAAAACTGGAAGGGACATGTACTAAGAGGAGATGAATTGTTGAAAATAGTGCTGGAGGGTAAACTGAAGGAATCAAGAGGAAAGCCAAGGCATGACATGTTATATTACCTGAAAGACATAAATCATTACCCAAAAAAAAAAGAAGGGCAGCAGACAGAGTATAATGGAGGAAGTGGTGATCAACCTAAAACAGAAAAAGAAGATTTTTTTTGGTCAAATAATTTTGAAACATATGTTTATTTTGCATATGCTTATTTTGTATATACAAAATGTGTATTTTCTTATGTGCATGATTTTAGGGAAGAGGGCGGCATGGTGACAATTGCTCACTGATACAATGTTCTGAACCTTAGTCCAGTCTTAA
Source organism: Polypterus bichir lapradei (assembly GCA_026402145.1). NCBI lineage: Eukaryota > Metazoa > Chordata > Cladistia > Polypteriformes > Polypteridae > Polypterus > Polypterus bichir. Next base: position 105,026,032 of record JANRMT010062792.1, on the reverse strand, counting down.
TCCATGTGGAGTTTGCACGTTCTCCCTGTGTCTTCAAAGGGTTTCCTCTGAGTACTCAAGTTTTCCTCACATATTGGCCATGTGGCCGATTGGCGCCCTGTCTAGAGGTGGATTTGAATGCTGCCAGGAAAGACTTCAGACCCCCACAGCCCTGAAATGGATTAGATGGATCTGAAAATGTTATTTTTGTAATCTTGGATCATTAAAAAAATTGATAAAACATTTCTTACAATTTTTTAAGGTGACCCAAGCAGAGAAAACTTTTGCCTTGGGGCTGTTGCAGTTAAGACAGACTCAGACTCCCTGAGATTAACAGAGTTTAGAAAAAACGGAAGCAGTTATTAAAAGGAATATGAAAAAAGAGTGGTTTTCTCAAATGTCTCAAACAGTACTAAAGAGGCCAATTTACCAGATAGCCCACCCATGCAGTTCTGGAACAGAAATCTGCCTTTAATTCACTAACATTTATTGCAGCCTGGTAACTCTTTGTGGAGACAGCAATGATGACTTGAGCCGTTCTCACACGCCACCATATTAAAAAAAATTAGAAAAAGAAACAGTTCTTGAATCACTGAATGAGAGACCTTTATTTGTGTTGCAGTGGATGCCATGTAAGTGCCACTCACATCCTTGACTGCATACACTGCACATTTTCAGTTCAACCTTTAAGACATATCAGTTTCGATAATGTTATACATAAGAGATGCTAGCAAGCTTGGTATACATTTTACTGTTAATTTTAGTTTATTTTGATTTATTCTTTGTGGTTGTGTGGCTGCATTGATGTATATAACCTCTTCAGCTGGACTATGGTGGTTTGACATCTACACATACACATGCCAGCTGTACTACATGCATCATGTAAATATTTATTCTTTGAATTAAATCCATTTTGGACTCCTTTTTGCTTAACACTTGGACTGAATTTTTTTAAACCACGACCACGACCAATTATATTATCATTTTATCTTTTGAGACTTTTATAGCAAATATAAATATAAATTCACTTAATGAGACAGATCCCTACATGACACGTCTTGCAATGACTAATATTATATTAGTAGTGTTGTATTATTTTTAAAGTAAACCTTTCATATCAAGTAATCTAGGAACATATGTAGATGAATACAACATAAAATAACATAGGCAGTACAGTGTACTTGACTTTAAATCCAAATTTAATTAGTGGATCTATCCCATTGTCTGACCCTGAGAAAGCTTGTGTCTTAACTGTAAAAGAAATACCTTTAAAAAGTTGTAACATATCAACAGACATAGTAAGATGCAGTGAAACATTACTGATTTCAAAGGCAATTGCAGAAAATGGCGGCAGAAATCATAAGACATGAAACACTGCAAAAAATAAAAAGGTTGAGTTCTATGTAAAATAGCAGCCTCAAGTCAATACTCTTAGGAAAGTAAAAGAACAACCCCACCCTGCAAGGGGACTTATTATGTCGTGTAATAACTGCTGGCAGAAATGAGCTCAAATAGCACTCTCTGCAGCAGTGTACCTGGCTCATTCTAAAGATTTTGTGCTAAACTTAAAAACTTAAAAAAAAAAATGTGTCAATTGGTTGCATTTACATTGTTTTTTATTTGTTGTTGTTGTTTTTTCAAACCCGGAACCGATTTTTTTTTTTTTTTTTGCAAATGTACTCTGTTTCTCTTTTTTATTATAAAACTTTAAGATGGATTTTTAAGTGGATGGATAAGTTTGGCTTCATCTGGCATAGTTCCTTCACTTAATTATATTAATATTAATACATTTTATTTATATAGCGCCTTTCCCATGCTCAAGGCACTTCACAGAATTTAAGAAAATTATTCCATGGCTCCCTAGATATTAATTAACGAATAACTTTGTCACATTTAAAGTACATTTAGAATGCCTGGGGTACTGTGTGGTCTTTTAGACACTAGTGGTTTATTTTCATCCCATATCTGTGCTAGCTGGAGTTTCTGATTTCCTCTCTTTTCTGTCCACAGCATACATTTCCAAATTGGACATTACCTTTTGCTATTATAACCACTAGAAACTTTTTCTTTCTGCTGTAATTTTTGTTTTGTTACTTGTAAAGCACTTACAGTTACACATCTGAATGAAAATGTACAAAGTAAATAGGTTGCATTATTTGTGGAAGAATAATATAACCTTTCAGCTTCTTATATTTGGATTTTTTCAATGCCTTTTCCATATTATTGCACAGCTTTTTAACACAGAACAGCCCAATACACCTTACTATCTCAATTATTGTTTCCCTCTTCATCCGTTTAGTTTTTTCTCCTTTGGGCCAGCACAAAGAAGAGTAGGATGAACAGCCCTGTCCTTGCAGTGGACAATTCCCATCCTTTGGGACTAGTAAAAATTTGTAGTGATTTTGACAGGTTCCAATGTGGGAGGTTTGCCTTGCCTATATTTTAAATGATAGACAACAGATAGATCGTCATTATGTATAGGTCTTTGTGTCTTTGATCACACTGCTATTTTTATCAGTGTCATCTCCTTTTGTTCACTCGTCTGTCATTAGACCAGAAAGTTAAAACTGCCCTAATACCATTTTACCCTTAACATTAGCTTATTCTTGTGATCAATTTGCATTCTCATACTCTTGACTCTCTCTTGTAATTTTGACTCCTTTTCCACTATTTAATGCCATGTTTTCTTTTGCCCTTTTCCTCTTGTTTGCTTATACTGATACTGTACATGACCCATATTCATTAGGCAGAAAGCTCTAGGTGTTCCTCAGTTGTCTGTTTCCCTTTGTAAACCCATTTATTAAAACCCAAAATTTCACCTTCACTGCTTCTTCAATCCAGCTATAGGTCCAGTGGTTTGCACAGTAACCTGAAGCTCAGTTAAAGATGAAACTAGATTGTAATTTCTGTTACTGGCTAAGGCATCCATGGCAGAATTATATTATGAAAGTCATAGCTGGTGAGGAAGATAAGATCAGCTAAATAGCAGAAATTATAAATGTACTATGTTAAGCCATAAAAAAGGGTCTGGAATTACTTTGTCTCTGGTTAACAGTATAGAGTCATGAAAATAACATTTACAAATAGAAATATACATTGTGAGCGTTCTATCTATCTATCTATCTATCTATCTACAGTGCATCCGGAAAGTATTCACAGCGCATCACTTTTTCCACATTTTGTTATGTTACAGCCTTATTCCAAAATGGATTAAATTCATTTTCTTCCTCAGAATTCTACACACAGTACCCCATAATGACAATGCGAAAAAAGTTTACTTGAGATTTTTGCAAATTTATTAAAAATAAAAAAACTGAGAAATCACATGTACATAAGTATTCACAGCCTTTGCCATGAAGCTCAAAATTGAGCTCAGGTGCGTCCTGTTTCCCCTGATCATCCTTGAGATGTTTCTGCCGCTTAATTGGAGTCCACCTGTGGTAAATTCAGTTGATTGGACATGATTTGGAAAGGCACACACCTGTCTATATAAGGTCTCACAGTTGACAGTTCATGTCAGAGCACAAACCAAGCATGAAGTCAAAGGAATTGTCTATAGACCTCCGAGACAGGATTTTCTCGAGGCACAAATCTGGGGAAGGTTACAGAAAAATTTCTGCTGCTTTGAAGGTCCCAATGAGCACAGTGGCCTCCATCATCCGTAAGTGGAAGAAGTTCAAAATCACCAGTACTCTTCCTAGAGCTTGCCGGCCATCTAAACTGAGCAATCGGGGGAGAAGGGCATTAGTCAGGGAGGTGACCAAGAACCCGATGGTCACTCTGTCAGAGCTCCAGAGGTCCTCTGTGGAGAGAGGAGAACCTTCCAGAAGGACAACCATCTCTGCAGCAATCCACCAATCAGGCCTGTATGGTAGAGTGGCCAGATGGAAGCCACTCCTTAGTAAAAGGCACATGGCAGCCTGCCTGGAGTAGGCACCTTAAGGACTCTCAGACCATGAGAAACAAAATTCTCTGGTCTGATGAGGCAAAGATTGAACTCTTTGGTGTGAATGCCAGGCGTCACGTTTGGAGGAAACCAGGCACCGCTCATTACCAGGCAAATACCATCCCTACAGTGAAGCATTGTGGTGGCAGAATCATGTTGTGGGGATTTTTTTCAGCGGCAGGAACTGGGAGTCTAGTCAGGATAAAGGGAAAGATTACTGCAGCAATGTACAGGGACATCCTGGATGAAAACCTGCTCCACAGCGCTCTTGACCTCAGACTGGGGCGACGGTTCATCTTTCAGCAGGACAACGACCCTAAGCACACAGCCAAGATTTCAAAGGAGTGGCTTCAGGACAACTCTGTGAATGTCCTTGAGTGGCCTATCCAGAGCCCAGACTTGAATCCGATTGAACATCTCTGGAGAGATCTTAAAATGGCTGTGCACCTGACGCTTCCCATCCAACCTGATGGAGCTTGAGAGGTGCTGCAAAGAGGAATGGGCGAAACTGGCCAAGGATAGGTGTGCCAAGCTTGTGGCATCATATTCAAAAAGACTTGAGGCTGTAATTGCTGCCAAAGGTGCATCGACAAAGTACTGAGCAAAGGCTGTGAATACTTATGTACATGTGATTTCTCAGTTTTTTTTATTTTTAATAAATTTGCAAAATCCTCAAGTAAACTTTTTTCACGTTGTCATTATGGGTCTTGTGTGTAGAATGCTGAGGAAAAAAATGAATTTAATCCATTTTGGAATAAGGCTGTAACATAACAAAAAGCGTAAAAAGTGATGCGCTGTGAATACTTTCCGGATGCACTGTATCTATCTACCTATCTTGCTGCGTCCCATCCCCTGGCACTGATTCAGATACTTCAGTTACAGGGACAACACTTTTACATACAGCATTCTAATACTAAAGAAACACACTCTCAGGATGGCAGTTGTCAGTTCAGCAGCTGCTATACCGTATAAAGCACTCATCGCACGTTACTACGAGTCTTTAAAGCCAGTGACACTCACCTGTTGTCCTGTCCTTTGTCCTGTGCAGTCCCAGCTCCTGCTGCACCCCTCTGTCTTCAGTCGAGACCTCATGCAGAAGACACTTACAAGTTCTTTTAAACTCAAGAACTGGAGACAAACTAGGAAGTTTTCTGCTTTGCTGTGGATTTGAATTAAGGCATCAATGTTGAGTAAAGGTTGAGTGCGTTCCTGTAAGTGCCAAAATAAAAGTTTTGTTTGCAAAGTCCTCTCCTGTCTGCCTTTTGCACAACTCAGAAGCCCAGACGCAACAACATATAATTTGGTTTGATCAACCATTAAAACACACATCCTTCTATGGCAGCATGCTTGTTGAGTTGAGATGACATATTATGTTATTGACTGCATCATTTTTGATTTAAACATTCTGGTCTGAGATGCAGACCAGCTCAGAGATTCTATGTTTGGTCAGTCTGTGTATAAGGACACAGTATAAAGATTTGGAACTCACACAACTGATTTCAGGAACAGAATAATTTCCATAAAAAAAAAGTAAATTCTGAAGTGCACATTGCTCAAAAGCAGAGAAGAAAAAACCTTAAGCTATGGCTGGACAGAATCTACTGTAAACAAATATTCACCAGATTTCTACAATTTCTCTTTAATGCTGGGTCAGGATAGAACTGGCAGTTATTGTGTGGGTTTAAGCCATCCAGCCCGAGCTGTGGGAGCTGACAAGCTACTCACTACAGTTTGGGAGGTGTTTGCTGAGACATAAATAGCTAGCATTATCACAAAGGACAGCCCCAGTACACATTTTAGTCAAGTGTGTTCTTTACTTCAAAAGTGTAAGTCAATGAGACAGGCCATCTTTTTATGTGCCACGCTTCTGGCTCTACATTTCTAATTTTTAGTTTTCCCCTTTAAAGCATGCTGTGGTCCTAAATCAAGAAGCCACACTTGCAATTATTAAACCAAGAAAATAGTCATAATTGAAAAATGTATGCTTTTAGAATATTCATGTTGTTTCTTCCATGTTCATAGTCCCCCTCAGATTGCATACATTTGCAACATAACTATGATTTAACCCATTTTTCAGATTAGGAAAAAAGACATAGAGCTTTACAAAATAATGGCATAATTGTTGAAAACTTAGCTTTACAAAAAAGACTGATAGTTAGGATGATAAATACATACTGAGTAACCTGAAATTTAATGATAAGTAACTCATAATAATTATACTCTGCATAGTGAAAATGAAAGGTTTTCTTTTTTGTAATGCCATTTACCACACGAAAGTAGTTATCAAAATTTTAAGGTGCCAGACATTCAATAAAAATGAAAGCTGTTTAATCATAAAGGCATAATCATAAGATGACAGAAATCGATTTATTGGCCACTTGGCTCCTTTCTCTACAGTCTTTCATTAAAAAAAAATCCTAAAAAATATTAAAACAATGATTTACATAATACAAAAGCATAAAACTGTTTAAATTACTTAAAAATATAAATAAATACATTTGGAATTATGAATCACTACACCATACTTCCAGGTCAGGGTTATATTAGGCAAGAAAGTATCCTGGTATTCTTGGGGCATGACAATACTTTGGGCATGCTGCCAACCCTGGAGTATAATTAAGAGACACCAAGGTGACAGCAGAACTTGGAGAAAAATCAGCAGGTGGACGTGAAAAGAATTTTAAAAAGCTGTGTGGCAGAATCTTGTCTAATTTCAGCAGTCCATTAATCAACTACAGATGTTGGATTTATGCTCACTGTATATGAAGTCTGAATAATGTCTAATCTGGAATGCAGAATGGAAAATCAGACAAACTTGGGTTCAAATCTAAGACAACTAGTCAATTACTAGAACCTTTAAACTGCTGTATGAAATCTAACCATCTACAAAAACAGAAAATATTATAACCTGAAATCAAACCTAAAATCTGTGTGCCTAAGGCAGCAGGGTTAATTCATTCAGCATTCTGAATTCATCTACTAAATGCAAATGCAAAGGTGTTTCAAAGAGACCATGTTAACACTAGGGCATTTTGCCCACTTGTGTGGTGGTTTCTAGTTTTATAACAATGACATAGATTCTTCCTGGCAAGCTGAACAAATAAGCACACAAACTGAACTCATACTTAGTTAAATGTTTCTTTAATGTGTTCTTCAACATGCTTTTACAATGCAGGATTTTGTTATTTTGTTGTGACATGATCATTATGGACCTGGTGTTTGAGTATTGTTTTCTATTTTTTTTTATATGTTGAGGATGTACCTATTAGATAAATAGGTGTCAGTTTTCCAAGTTTCAACCTTGTTCAGGTGTTACAGAGACTGTGTTGAAGGTAACTGAGAGACAGTTTTGGTGTACGCAGGAAGTTATCCAATTTTTATCATATTGCAATTCCCAGTCCCAGAACTGTCTCTTCTTAAACCTCTGCTCTTTCCTACCTCTGGTATATATACACACATTCGCTCCTCAGTTTCACCATCTCATGTCTGGACTTCAAGAATGCAAAACAAAATTCTTGTGGAAAATTTTAGTGGCACAAGTCTGGAAGCACTGAGTCCACCATATTTTAATCAATGCTTGCAATTAACAGGATTTTCCCACTTGACATTCTAAGTGTCCACCATGTCTCTTGTGCTCTTTTTTATGCTATGAATTAGTTCAAGTGGATTAGTGGCATTTTATGCTGCAACCATGGGCTCCCCGGGACCCAGAATAGGATTAAATGGATTTGATGATGAATAAATGGGTGATCATCATGTTTGAATTTAATGCTTCATCATATGAAGTAAACCTGACAGCAAAACAGCTGAGTGAACACGGGACACGGGACGATATGAAAAGGTATAAAAACCAGAATTGGAACCTGGCAACAAGTGTGATGGGAATGGTAGTGATACCTGCATTGTCACAATTCCCCTGTTCCTTCTTTTCATCCATCCTTCCATTTACTGAATCTTCTTTATGCATTATAGGTCTGCAGAAAGCCAGGGCTTATCTCAGCAGACTCTGGTTTATGACAGGAAAAACCTGGACAGAATACTATTTATTAGCGGGTTTACTTACACACACACACACACACTCACATGGGGTCACAGCATGCTCACTGAGATATCTGAGGAAACTGGAGTCTCCAGAGCAAACTGACAAGGATATGGGAAGACCAGAACTGACAACCGAACCACCATGAAGCTCAAATGTCACTTTTTAATATTTAATCTTAATTTTCTAAGCTAAGTGATACTGAAAATGTAGTATTTTTAGGTATCTAAGTATTTATTATTCATATTTGTTTTATTTTAGATTTTTTTTTATCTTAGTTACAAGGAAGCAATTATGGTTGCTTTTCTGGTTTCCTGTGAGGACTTTTATTAGCTTGTCACATTTTAAATACAATGGATACAAGAGTAGTTACCTCAGTGTAATAGGAATAAATGTACTAAGGTTTACAGAACAGTAGCAACAACTTCCCAGTTCATTTGCCCGCTTAGATTATCAAAACATACATTGTCACTTCAGCATCACAGCAGCATGTTGGCAGAGGCATATCCGATTAAATAATTTTAAAATAATTCATTTTTTGAAAGTCAGACCAAAGCTCAGATGTTAAGCACATTTGTAATTGGTGTGTTAATTTTTTTTGTCACAGTTTCACTTATTGTGAAGAAAATTTGTACTTTGGGGAAGAGGGCTGGCTTTTAGTTCTCACGAGGAAGTCATACCCCTCATTAAAGCCTTATCCCTCAGAACAACTTGAGATTTTAACAAACTGGGGCCATTGACCCAAGAGAGTTCAAAAGGGCAAGTTTGTTCACTCTTCCTGCTTTTTTTTTTGTTTGTTTGTTTACACGTAGTAGATCATCAATTCATGATAAGGATAAACCCCAAAAATGCTACATCGTAAAGATGCATTTTCCTGCAGCTTACTTAAGAAGTGCACACAAGAATTTTTAGTGTCCTTTCCTCTCTGTTAGATAAAGAGCACAAAAATGTGTTGTCTGACATCTGGGATCAAGTGAAGCTAGTCAAAAACAAAGGTTTTATAATTGGGTGCATTTTATAATGTAATAATGGAAAGGTATATTGACCCTTATATAATATTTGTCTTGTATATAATCAGTCTCACAGCTGTGTCTGAAGCAGATTTTAAATATCCTTCCAGTTGGTGGCCACTAGCTCATTCATTCACTGACCTCAGCCAGCAGGAGTCTGCTAACACACATCTGACTTTAGCTATGTCTTATATAAGATCTGCATCGTCCCTCTATATTAAATTACACTTTAGCTCATTTATCTATAGAAGTATTGCTTTCTAATTCTGGCTGTCCTACATTGGTGTAAAAATTCAGCTTTCTTTCCTGACATACAAGTTTAAACTGCACAGGGAAAAAATGTATCTCCCTTTTATTGTGCTGTTAATTTCTATCTTACATTCAAAATGTCATGATAATTAAAGCGGCTTGGAAAAAACAGTTGTTCATATTTTGTTTCTAATGCAGAACAGTAGGCAAAGCAACTTCTTTATTGAGGAACTTGTACTAGAAAAAGTGCCTTGGCCTTACAGAGTCTAGAGTAGCTCAGATTACCTCTAGTCACTGACAAGAGTTTGAATAGGTATTTATGTCTCTTTAAAAGTGGGCTGTTAAAGCTTTGAGGAGATATGAAGGCCCTCACCTCAAACAGAATAAGAAAGCTTTTAGATCCTATAAACGTTTCGGATTGTGCGACTGAATCCTGCTCTTTTTACTGTTATCACCACTCCATGAAAGGTTCCTGCTTTGAACTGTGTAATCTCTTTTTCTGCTGCAAGACATTTTATGATTAGGCCAAATTTCAGAATGAATCCCTTTATCCAGCTAAACCAAGCTGCACAGCACCATTATACTTTAAGAAAGTAGATTCAGTTTAGATGGTACAAAATACAACTTATTCATTCTGAGCCGACTAACCAATATATGCTGCATATAGAAATCCATTGTTAAATCATTCAGTATTTATCTTAATAAACGATGACAGACCAATGATGCAGTGGTTGACATTGCTGCCACACTGCTGTAAAGCACACATCTTCCCAGCGTCCATACGAGTTTTCTTGAGTACCACTTGAGTACTTACATACACGTACTCCACTTTCTGCACTACTCTGCATATAAAAGCTGATTTGTGACATTAAATTGACCTCATATGAGTGAGTATGCATGAGGGGTCAATGTAATGGAAAGGTGTCTGTCTCATTCAACCTTGGTTCTTACTTATTAGCCAATGCACCATTTCTCCTGGGCCCTATCATGAATATAAGTTTACTACCAAAAACAAAAGGGTGAGGAATACATGACACCACATCAGTACATAGTAAACAAGCAGAAAACAATGACCCTGCATCACCTCTGGGCCCACCCAATTCAGTACTGAAGATTTGTCTATTCAATGGGATAGCACACCCATTTCTCTAACACTACTACAGAACAAAATACTTTTTCCCCCTCTCAAAAATCTTCTTTCTTCGTACCATTTGTAACTTTTCCCCCCTCACCTCCTGACACTAAGATAAATGAATTTATAATTTGAGTTAGCTTTAAACCCCTCAACTGAGGTCACTTCCATCTAAATCCAAAAGAACTTCTGAGACATCAATTCATAATGCCTTCTGGCAGCTTCTGAGGTCACTGCACTCCTGAGTTTTCCATAGCTCCTGAAATTTCAGACCACTTATGCAGCTTCTGAATTTAAAAAGGTTGTACAATCCAACAGTTTCCATTATCTAAAGGGTCTATACAATTTAAAGGGCAATGCAGTACCAGTTCTGGAATTTTGTCCTTGTGCCAACCTTCATATTACTATAGAAAGAGTGAAGTGTGCATGGTACTTACTGTATTGTCTATTATCTAATTCCCTGATTTTCTCTTTCTTTCTCTCAGCATTTGTTCTACTGAGTCCTGTTCTCATCCTGTGCTAGCCTTACCTTCTAAGCAATCCTAAGGTCATGAGACATCTCAGTGGTTAGATATATTATACAATGCTTTTTTACTATTCTCTTGTGTCGCTGTTTTGTCCATTTTGAAATGTACATAATAGCAAACTTAATTTTAGATTGCACCATTGCATCTTAAAAAATAAGTCATGTTTTCTTTGTTTGAGCACATAAATTATATGGCTCACTCAGGTAATATAGTGAGTCAGTGGTGTGAAATTAGTTGATAATCGTGTACCTTATAGTTGAATTCCTTAGCCTTTAGGCTACATTTGACACTCACCCTTAACTATAAAACCAAAAAAAAGCAAACAAAATATTTACCAGGAATATGTAGTGAAACCATCTTCATAAGGGACAGTCTGATCCTAGACTTTTTATCAAACAGTGTAATAGTGTGGCAGACGACTGGGGACCTTGCCCCACTGGGACACCTGGAGAAGGGAAGGACTGGGAGTGGTGCAAAATCTCCCCTGAGACGCAAGAGGGCAGCCCCTCTGTATTGCATCAGGGCTACACCTTCCGCCACACTCTGAGAATCCAGACACATCCAAAGTCCTTCCAGGTGCCAATGCAGCACTTCCGCCACACCAGGAAGTGCTGCAGGAAGATAGTCAGGGAGCACCTGGAGCACATCCAGGTGAACTATTAAAGGGGCCGACTAACTCCATTCGGGGAGCCAGAGTCGGGAGGCAGAGGACAGAGCTTGCAAGGAGAGGAGTAGAGGCAGCAGAAGAATAGAGAAGAAGAAGAAGGGAAAGAAAAGGATTGTGAGCTTATTGTTGCTGGTTGGAGCACTGTGCTTGTCATTCAAAGGCAAAATAAATTGTGTGTGCTTTTGGGACATTGTGAATCTGCGTGTCTGTCTGTGTCAAGTATGATTCTCCACAATGGAAAGAGTTATCATCCGGCACACATCATTTGCAAATATAGAGATTTCTAATTATGAAAAATTGATTAAATAAAACAAGCAACCACTAACCACAGTCATATTGTGTTATTTAGTTTTCATTTTCCCTTTTGCAGTTAAGAAATGTGAACATAAATAATTTTACTTTATTGGTAAATTTGGCGGTCAAAAGACAATGATATTAAGGGAGGTCTCACTCAAGCAATTCCTACAACACTGCTCCAAGAAGTATTTTCCATATAAATGGAAAGGATTTCTTTTCCACCATTAAAGCTATGATACTGTAGAGTCAACTCCACTTGACAGGCCACCCTCAGAGAATGCTTGATTCTCATTTCTTAAGACTTCTTCCAGCTGAGCTGATGCTGAAGAAACTGGGATGACCACAGAAAGCAGTTCAAAGATGCACATCAGCATCAATAGCTAGGATGTCCTCTATGGGCGGTGTTTGCTTCATTTTGAGACCAACTTTGATGAGGTTAATAAATGACAGCAATTAAAAAGATGAAGAACCCAGTATTGTAGAAGACGCTCCTAAAAGGAAATGTCTACCATAAATGCTTAAAGATCTTTAGCTCTAGAATCAGAATACTCAGCTATTTAAGTATAAATAGATAAACTTCACAGGTGTCATTCTCATTTTGAGTGACTGTAGAGACAATCAAATCTGAGGACTTTACAAAAATGTAGACATGTGACACTTGCAGACAGCCCTTCTCAAGTGTTCTAATTGAATAAGCTTGCATTCAGATTAGTAATCTACCAGACATTTACACTTACAGATGTATGACTATTTGAATTATGACACTTCCTGCATTCACATTTCAAAGCAAAACTGCTCATTTTTTCCTCTTTTGCTCTCAAACTGACTTTTCATATTTGTCGCACACATACTGAGTTTTCTTCTACTTATACCTTTAGGACTAGCAAGCTATCATTTGGTTTCATTGTTTACCTTTGCTGCCCAAGAAGTATTTATTTATTTGACCTGTGGTCATTGTATTGTATATAAGCACATTTAACCAACATTTTTTTTACATATCATTTCATCAAGTTTGGAAAATATTCTTGTATGACCTTGGCAGCAAACAAGACAACAAAGTCAATGCGAATAAAATCAGGATGAACAGTCAATGATTGTTCACTCAGTGGCAGATTAGTGTATGTGCCATGGATAGGAAGGCAGAAAGATGGCTGCAGTGGGCTGCAGCGTTATGAGCAGAGAAAATGTGTAAAGTGTAAAATTCAGGAAAGCATTTTCCCTACACTGTTAATTTTGCTCCAAAACCAAAAAATAACATAGTCTATTCATAACAGATACGCTATACTGCCAATAGGTAAACGATTGTAAACATCTCAGCCAGCATCCAATACATATTTTATTGTTACAGTTATTGTCTCTGCTACATAGTATGAAAACAGTGTAGAATTGACTATACTAGAATGTATCGTAAGAGAACTCGCATTAAGATGCTCAAAACCAGAATAGAATAGAGAAAAAGCTCTAAAATGATGTCTTTAATTTTAAAAAATGTAAACAGTGAGCAATACAAAAGTAAAAAGCATTAGGTAAAAAACAGGCAATGCAAATCCTATCATGCCAGACAACCACCACAAAACACAACCAGAATATTTACTTAACTGGCTCTTTCTATTCTTTACATCACTGAATGCACCACCTTTCTGTCAAAGTGCCTGTTTTCCTGCCAGATTTGGACTCAGTGAGCAGATAGTGGAGATTGGCCATTTGTGTCCAATGCAGAGACTAAGCTTTACACTTTGATGACAATGTTTTCACAAAGCACAGCATGTAGCAACAGTATAAAAAGTCATCTGGTGCCTTGGTTCACAGTTTGAAAGTTTTATTACCAGCCGTGTTAGCATATATTTAATGTCAGCTATGAATTTCAAGAAAAACAGATACAGCATTCAGAATGCATAATCAGTACAGGACAAAATACGTCATTAAGCATCTGCTCTACTGGCTTATTTCTTCTGGTTGAAAATCAGAGGCAAAAGTAAATCATTTGCATGTAACTGTAAAAGATCCTCCTCAGAAATGTAAAAGGGACACAAGCACACCAGTATGTAATGAATCATAGCACTCAGAATCTGTTCTATGAATGTCTGAATCATTTTCTCAATAGAAGATGCTACATTATGGAGTAAGCTCCTGATTTCTAATAACACCCAATGAATATCCCAAGAATGGTTGAGCTTTTAAAAAAACACATTTTGACTGCTTAGTCAAATATAAACATTACACTATACTGTTGTAGTGTATATTGTAATTTCTGTTTTATTTGCACTTTCTTAGATCAGAATGATCACTAAAATGCTTTCAAGATCAAAGTATAGGGTGGTCCAGATCTAATTATGCAATTTTCATTATGCTATAACTTATTAAGTTTATTACATAGAAAATCACCCAAAAAATCCCAGACCATCAAGAAGTGTGCGAACTGACAACATGAAGAATCGTCTTCACGCCAAACTGTAATTGTCCCCACATAAATCAAAGTCATCCAGAAGATCTGGCTCAGCATAATTAGATCTGGAACACCCTGTATTTATGATATATTTTGAATGTACACTTGAGCCCTTATTTTCATCTTCATTGCTTGTCCACAATTTAAATGAGACTGTCCAGTATAGAGCTGGAGCTAAGCAATTTTTCTACCCATTTTTTTACAATGTCAGAAGAAGCTAAAATGCATACCTGCCAGCAAAGGAAACAAGGATAGGAGGAACCTACAGTGGAATAACAGTCCTTTGCGGGACACATGCACATATAAGGTGGTTTCACTATATGTTACTTCAGCATTGAAACAGAAACTCCTTACCTTCAGACAACACCATAACAGACATAGCAACAGAAGTCTGATGAAGAATTCTTGCCTTATTACCTGGTGAGAATATGCATGAAAAGTATTAACCTAATTACTGGCCTGACTGAGTCGAAACTCTCAATCAGACATTATGTCTGCCGCATTACTGAACAAATCAGCCAATCTGGAAATGACTCACAAGTTGAGGTCTCTTTTTCATTACCATTAAAACATTCCAGTGAAAATAATACCAGACTGTAGTTAATAAATATGGGATATTTTGCACTCTGCAATCAAATTATTGTGTCATTATTTTTTTAAAAAGACACTTAATTCAGATTTAACTGTGATAAAAGTTATAAAAAGGAAGTAAGGAGAAATATTGCATAAGGCACTACACCAGATGTTGCATGTTTTATGAAAGGTTTTAGTTTTTTAGCTTCGAATTTAGAACTATGGTTATCAATGACAAATAAAAAAGAAATAGAAATTTAACCAAGTGACACTCAGTTAACAAATTTTATTTTATTGTTCCCCTTGTGGTATCGGTGCCCCTATTAATGTCCTTTGGAAATATGTTTATATATATATATATATATATATATATATATATAGCGAAAACACGAGACTTCAGACATGGGAAAGGTTTGGGGCAGCCACCTGTATAATCTGTTCCTGGCTGCAAAGTTAGAGAAATGTAAGCAAAAGTAGTTTACAAGACTGAGTCCAAAACAGAACTGAATTCCAGAGGAAGGGAGTGAGGCTTTATAGAAAGTCCGGAGGAAGTGATGCTGTCCTCGGGGCCGGGGCCAGAAGTGATGTCGTCCTCGGGCCTGGGACCGGAAATGAGGCAGCAGTTCCTGGTGGGATTTCTGGGAAAGGGCTGCACATGACTAAGAAAGAGAGCTAGTGCACCCTGCCACCCCCTGGGCAGATGTGTTACCATTAGTCTTTAAGCCCTTCAGCTACCTCCTGTTCACAGGTGTGTGACAATATATATAGTGACAAATAGGGGCGCTGTTGTCCCCTTGAACTCTCAGATCAGACGCCAGACATCAGGTAAAAGTCCAATAATTAAATTTATTTGAACAATAATGTGCACAAAGCACCCTCCACTCCACTATACTCATAAACCAATACACAAATACCAATCAATACAATAATCCTCCTCTCCCAGACACGTTGTTCCCTTCCTCCTAACTCAGCTTGCCCGTCTGGGATCTCCCACAGTCTTTTATAATCCAGGACCCAGAAGTGCTTCTGATTCCTCAGGTCATGTGATTACCCAGCACTTCCGGGTCAGGTGAAAACTCCTTTTCTTCATCATCCCGGAAGCACTTTATTTCTTCCGTCCTCATGACATGGAAGTACTTCCAGGCTATAAGGAAAATAAACATCTCTGAGCCTCCCTGCAGTGTCCCTTGGCGGGCCTGACGTTATCCAGCAAGGCTGTGCACTAAAACTACATAGTCCATGATGCCCTGCTGGAATTCAGGGCATCTCCATGTTTCAGGGAGGGCTCCCTTTGGCAGCCTGGGGGTATTGGCCGGGATGGATGGCCGGCCATAGTCCCCAGTATATATATAGCCCAAATATATCGCTCCTGCAAGCAAACTATTATTCTTAGCACGATAAGAAAGTTCAAGCAAATAATAGAAAAAACCTGGTCAAAATCTATTAAGTTGTTCTCTCATTCACTAACTAAGTGGAAGGAAAGGTATGCCCCGAGGCTGGCATGTGAGTGAGGTGGCCCCACTACCCAAGCTGTGTGTCTCTTGGATCACGCAAATAAATCAGTACTGCAAGCAAACTATGATACTGTACATAGTGCAATAAGAGAAGTTGCAAAATAGTAGTTCTCTCGTGAAAAGTGGACAGACAGACAGACATTGGATTTTATATATATAAAGATATATATATATATAGATATATATACATATATACATATATATACAGTACAGGCCAAAAGTTTGGACACACCTCCTCATTCAATGTGTTTTCTTTATTTTCATGACTGAAGGCATCAAAACTATGAATGAACACATGTGGAGTTATGTACTTAACAAAAAAAGGTGAAATAACTGAAAACATGTTTTATATTCTAGTTTCTTCAAAATAGCCACCCTTTGCTCTGATTACTGCTTTGCACACTCTTGGCATTCTCTCGATGAGCTTCAACAGGTAGTCACCTGAAATGGTTTTCACTTCACAGGTGTGCCTTATCAGGGTTATTTAGTGGAATTTCTTGCTTTATCAATGGGGTTGGGACCAGCAGTTGTGTTGTGCAGAAGTCAGGTTAGTTGGACGATCATTTATTTTTCAACAGGACAATGACCCCAAACACACCTCCAGGCTGTGTAAGGGCTATTTGACCAAGAAGGAGAGTGACGGAGTGCTGTAAATGGTCATGAAAATAAAGAAAACACATTGAATGAGGAGGTGTGTCCAAACTTTTGGCCTGTTATCCTGCCAAGGATATGTTCCTGCTTTGCACCCTGTGTTGGCTGGGATTGGCTCCAGCAGACCCCGGTGACCCTATGTTAGGATATAGCGGGTTGGATAATGAATATATATTGACCAATGGTAATGCATGATTTCATAGAGAGCAATTGTTATTAATTACTACCTGCCTCTGATTTGCCTTTCTAAACTTTCAGTTTCAAGCCCTGATAATGTCTTATTCATGAGCAGAATACGATGTTCATTAATTTATATTGTACAATAAATAACATATAGAGGTAAATTAAAGAGATACATAGTAAACATAGTAAATATACATATATAATATTACATATTACATATATAAATATAATATTAAATCACAGTCATAATTCATAAATGTCCCTGCGACTACAGTAAATTCTGTTTCTTACCAAGCTGCCTCTAACAGCAACATAAAAAACAAAGTCTCTTAAGGTCAATAAAAGTATATAAGTCAACCAATGTGCTTATGAAATTATTAATGATAATTTGGGATCAAACAAGCTGTAAAACTATACAAAAAGTTAAGACATCATCACATCAAAGTATGTTCAATCACAATAGCTGAAAAAATGCATGATACATCACATTGCACACAGTAAATGAAGGCCTGGACTAGGACAAAAGAACTGCTAGTGTACATAGACTTGAGCAAAAGCTAAGATTTCCTAGCAGTCAGCCATTTCAGAGCCTGGATGCAGCAAACTTTATGAATGCATAGTGAGTCACAGTTCATGAAAGCTAAGCTGTGAAGAAGAGCACATTCATTTGAGTTATGGGTTGTTAAAAACTGTTTGGTTGCTGTGATCACAGTAATTTCTCCTCAACGGCCATCCCACAGGATGTATGAAACATCCTCCTACAGTTCCTAAAGTCCTGACGCATACCAAATGTCATGACCACATACATTCTGGACACAGTGGTTTCATAGGTATTCTATATCCCAAAATTATCTGTAAGAGCTTACTGCTCATACAAAAATCTTTTAAATCAAACACCCCAGAATTTCTGACTCTTCTGCTTATCTTATATAAACCTGATGTTTTGCTTACTAGAAAACAAAGACATTTAAACAGTGCCTTTAGCGAATACCATTCTAAGACACTTGAAAAGTAGATTGTTTCCTTATACAGTTTCATGAAAAAAGATTGTGAATTAGGAATTATCTGGATTAATTACTCCATAACCAAACACAAGCTGCTAAACTATTAACACACAAATTCTACATCCTCTCATCTTAGTAAGAGGTAGAACCTCCTTTAGCATCAATAATGTCCAATAAACATTTTCTGTTAGTGCTAATCAGACCTGCACAATGATTAAAAGTAATTTTTAACAATTCCTCTTTACAAAAGTGTTTCCTTTCATTGATATTTTTGGGACTTTTGACAAGAACAGCTCTCTTCAGGTCATTCCACAGCATCTCTATTTGGTTGAAGTCTGGAGTCTGATTTGGCTAAACTTAACACAATTTTTCTTGTTTAAGCCTACTATGGTGTGGATTTACTGTGGTGTTTTGGAACATTGTTTTGTTGTATCACATATCGTCTATTAAGCTACAGGTGATGAACTGATTTTATGACATTCTCCTGTAAAATTTCTTACAATTTTGTATTCATTGTTCTCTCTATTATAGAAAGCCATCCAGGCTCTAAAGCAGCCCAAACTATGATGCTCCCCCAACCATGCTGGATGAGGTTTTGGTGTTAGTGTCCAGTTTTTCCCTCCATACACAGCACTGCAAACTTCTTTCAATTCACACTGCTTTGTCTAAGAAGCACTGTGGAACATCCAGGTGATCATTTGCAAACATGCAGTAATGTTCCTTGTGGAGAGTCATCCACTAACACCACTTATTTTATGAGTTTTTCTCACTGTAGACACATGAACAGACACTTTGTCAAATTCAACGTATATCTGCAAGTCCTTTGGTGTTTCCTTAGTGTTCTATTTAACCTCCTTCAGCATTGCACACTTCACTTTAATCATGATCTTTGCATGAAACCCACTCTGAGGGAGAGTAGCAAAAGTACAGAATTTTCCCCAACACTGAGTTAGTTACAAAGGTTAATCAACTAGTTGGTGGTCTGAAGCTACTGTCCTCTGAGTGCAATATTGAACAGGAACCACATACCGACACATCCACACCCACAGCCAGTTTGGAATCAGTAATTAACCAAACCGCACATTAGGGCTTTGAGGATGTTTGAGGAAAATTAGAGTACCCTAAAGAAAAAGAAGAATTGGAGTAACCCAAGGAAAACCCATGAACGACATGGGAAGAACCTAAAAGTTCTCCATATGAAATGTTTAGATGAAGGATTCAATTTTAAGACATTGGAGTGACACCCTTCTGCCTTCCATGGCATGTATATTTTAGTGTATTTTTGAAGCAAAATATGTTTCTGAAATAAAGCTGAGGTAAGAGACTTGCTAAAGCTCACACAGAGTGGTAGACATGCTGAACTGGCAGTTCTGTATTTAATGTCCAATGCCTCATCTAATACCACATTAACTGTTCATATTGCATTATTATGCAAATATTCTGATAATTCTGTACTGTATGTTACTATACATATGTGGCTTGATTTTGGGCTATAATGTTACTTTGTAAAACAAAACCACTACATTAAAAATGATAATTTATTCAGATTTTATTTAATTGTTTTTTAATTGTTATATAGTTTAAGTGTAATATAGCTCTGCAAAATATAACAAATACTGTAAACTCATTACAATTTAGATATAGAAAGCAAAACATTCTTTGATTAGATTCATCTGTCAAACTTTTTAAATTTGCCTCATTTCAAACAAAGATGAGTCCATATATGGACAAGAGGTGGAAAATCTGGCATTGTGGTGTAGTCATAATAATTTGGACCTTAACACTCAAAAAACACTGGAGATGGTCATAGATTTCAGGAAACAGTCACCTCCCCACCTATCACTTTTTATAAATGGCTCAGCAGTTGGTATGACAGAATCATTTAAGTTTCTGAGCACTGTGTTGTTATAAAACTTTAACTGGGACAATAACATCACGTGAATTACAAAGAAAGCCCATCAGAGAATATTCTTTTTGTGTCAGCTGAGGAAATTCAATCTCCTTCAAGCAATGTTGGTCCAGTTCTACACAGCCATCCTAGAGTCCATTCTGACCTCATCTATAATTGTCTGGTTTGGTGCTGCCTCTGTTCAGGCTAAGGCCAATCTGCAATGCATCATCAAAGCCTGTGAAAATATCATAGGCTGTAACCTACCACACACTGAAGTCATATTTGAGACCAGGGCAAGGAAGAGGGCTGCAAAGATCATTGCTGATCTGACTTACCGCGGGCATCACTTGTTCCAAAGACTTCCCTCTGAGAAATGCTTTTGTGCAGTGAAAGCTAAAACAACCAGGCACCTTTCTGGTTTTTTCCTTGTGCAGTTATTCTTTCTAATCAAGTGTGAGCTTCTACTTGGTATTTATGTATACCAGCACACTAGACTGTCTGGACATTTTAATTTTTTTGTATTGTGGATGTATGCTGCATCATATTTTATCATTTTATATTTCATCTTCTTATATTTGTCTTTTGTATTCTGTGTTGTCCTTGTATGTTGCTCCAGTACTATTAAGACAAATTTCTAGTACACATTAGTGTACCTGGCCAGTGAAATGAATTCTGATTCTGAAAAGACATCTTTCACCTTTATCATGCATATTTAGCTGCAATAGGAATAAAGAATTATGCATACATTTTCCTTGGTTTAGAAAATATGCTAACAAAGCGATCTTTTTCATTTTTTGCACATTTTAACAGTCTTGGTTACATGGTACAAAATGTTATCAGACACTTCCTGCAAAAGTGAAAGCACAATGAAGCTTTGGATAGAGCTTGTGTGTGTGGGTATATATCATTATCAAAGTGAGAGCCATCTTTGGGGGCGTGAACTTTAAATAATAACGGCAACTGAGAAAAATACATTTTTCAACCTGCTTTAATAAAATAAAAGCATTAGATAGCATTATTTTGAAATACGTGGTTGACACTGCTGCCAGAAAGTTGTCGAGTTGTGGGCTCGCATCCCAGCTTGTTTACCATATGAGTGGAGTTTACATTCCCTCCCTATGTCTGAATGTGTTTTTCTTTGTGTAGTCTGGTTTCCATACCATATCTCATAGACATTTGGGTGAAGGTATCTGGGAGCTGTGTGGGAGTGAAAGTTCCCTGCAGAACCTGATGTGCACCTTATGCTTGAACGATAGACTATAAACACCTTGATGCTGGAAATGGATTAAATAAATCTATATTGCTTTGGAAGCACTGTAACAATAGGATCTAGGGCACTATGGTGAGATTAGTGGTGTTTTTTGCATCAGTATTTTTGCATGTGTTCCTGTTCTCCTGACATATTTTTTGGGAGTCAATATAATCTCTTACTAAATATAAATGTACACAAATAATTGTAAGTTATTGTCTGTGTAATAGCTTACATGTTGAATGATGCAGCAGTGTAGTCCATTGAACCACGTTCCTTTTATTGTGATAACCAACTATGAATTTTGAACACCATGGGTGGATTTGCAGTCTGAATGTATTTAGATTCCATTTCAATTAAGCTGTTGGAGTGCAGCTACTGTATACTTTATTATGAACTGGTATGACAGTTGTTTTGATTCAGCTTTTGCCTAGAAATGTTTATTGAAGGAGTTCCTTATACAGGCTTGAATATACCGCTTACTCTGTATAGTCCAAATACAGATTAAAAAAATACAAAGGTCCACAGCTTTTTATAGCTTACTTGGGCTTAGACTGTGACGATGTTGAAAAGTAATCAAGATAAATACTTAGATTATGCTAAAATGCTCCCATATCAATTTAATGAAGAAAAAAAGCTGATACTCTTCCCCAGTCAAATCTTATTATTGAGATTCTGCATGCACACATACGGAGGTGTTATAATTTGTTTTAAATTTTTTCTTGTCCTTTAAAAATTTTTATTGAAGGATTAATCATTTTTATCACATCTGTGAAATACGAAGAAAGGAATATTTTTATTTATGCTTTATTCATTATATTCTTATTTTGTTTTTAAAGTTATCATGACTCCATTTTGTTTTTCCAGCAGGTTTGCTATAATACAATACTTGTTGCTAGAGGTGTATCACAAAGCTCATAACCTTCGCCATCAGTTTAGTAACAGTATAAAAGTCAACATCACATGATGTCTCAATGTCTAAGAGTGTGAATACTTCAAAACATTTCTGAAAGTATTTTTAGGAAAAGAATTTAGGACTATTACTTTTGTTTAGTATTCAAAGGCTTTTGGGTTTCAGAGTAGCATTACTGCATAATTATGTGACTGTTTTGACTTTTTGGTTTTGATCCTTTGCTTTGTTTATCTATTACTAATTTTGCCTCTTCCATCTCCTGATCCTTTTCCGTAATAATTTTCCCACCTTTTCAAGTGTGTCAGAACAAATGGCTGTTAGGTTTCAGAATTGCTCCTCTGGCTTAATTTTATTTATATTTGTTTAATGTTTTTGTCATTTTTCAAAAATACTTTTTCATGTTAAATTATATATTCTTTTGTTTTGTTCTAAATGTGTTATTATTGTTTTTATAGAATATATTGTTTATTTACTATTTTGTGTTATATTAGTATACAGTATTTAGTTTATTTAGTTGTCTGCACTGTTCCTTTTATGTAGAGCCAAAGGAGGTGGGTCCAACTAGGTACTGCCCTAGCTAGTATTTAAAGGGAAGCTCCAATTAGCGTAGACATTGTGTTTGGTTTCTAGAATTCTGTTGATTTTTTTGTTTTGTTTGGATTTGCTGGCTTCATCCCCTCAGCAGTTCTAAAGCTGCTGTTTATTGGTTTCTACTTTTGATTAATTTGCCATAGGTGTTTTCTGCTTTTCTTGCATTACCTTTTTGTTATTCATTTTTCTTGAAAAACATTTCTAAATATAAATGAACTTTGTTTTTGTTGTCCTTGGTACCTGAGGTTCACGGTTTTCTTCTCATTCTTTTTGTGCACATTTGTAACCAGACTTAATTCCTATACTTTACTTTAGGGCCAGGCTGTCTGGGGTTAGGCCAGTCAAGTGGGCCCACAATTGAAAACGTACAGAAATATACTTTTCTTTTTTTTATATATTTATTATTTTAATTTGAGGCCCCCTTACGTTATATGCTTCATGACAGCAGTGGGCACAAACAGAGAGAATGTGACTCTATCTTTAAGGCAAATTGCTTTTTTTCAAGAGTAATACAATTGCTTCTCTCAACTGGATATATTCCAACAAAATAACCACTGTCATGTATAATGGATTTAGTGGGGTGTGTATGAGATAAGAATTGCAACATCCCAATAATTGCCTATTACAAGCTTGAACCATATTAAATTTAGTAGGTTAATGACTGTGTAATGATCATCTTATTCACCCTTTAATAACATGGAATCAACATATTTACAACAACCACACATTTAGAGTTTTGTTATACTCATCTAAAATCTATTTTGAAACCATTTTCTAGAAGAGATTCATGGGGCTGAAGACACTTATGGCCGCATCAGGTATAATAGAGGAACGAGCCCTAGCTATGATGCTATAGGGCAGGGGTCTCCAACATGTCACTCGCAAGCTACCAGTAGCTCACAACCCCTTTCTAAATAGCTCACAAAAAAGGGTTATTGAATACTACATAAATTTGAAAACTTGATTAGTCAAATTAGGGGTGGGTAATCTTTCCAAAAAATCGTATAACGATCCTTTTAACACAAAATCACAATCCTCAATCTGAATTGCAATATATCTTTTCAATGTGGCATACACTTAAGAGAATGTCCTGACTCAAACTCATCAAGACCTAAGTAACACTTTATTTTAAATATCAAACAAGTTGAATTAAATTGTTCTCTCATTTGCTACCTAAGTGGTGTTAAGGAACACGCCCTGAAGCTGGCGAGTGACTGAGGAAGACCCCCTCCCTTCGGCCTGTTGCGTGGATCTCGGATTTGCGCAAATAAATTGGTACCGCAACGAACTATGATACATAACGAAGTCCCAAAATTAACCGGAATGTTCAAGCAAATTACAGAAAAAAAGCCGATCTAAATCCGTTAAGTAGTTCTCTCATGAAAAGTGGACAGACATACAGACAGACAGACATTGGATTTTATATATTAGTAAACCTTCAAAATAATGTGCAGTTAAAGTCTCAACAGCATTCTCAGCATTTCTGGAGCTTAGTAGAGTCAGATAACTATAAGAATCTTCACCAAGCAGCTCTGAAAATGTCTGCTTTGTTTGGGTCTACATACCACTGTGAGTCTGCCTTTTCTGACATGAATGTCATGAAATCAAAGTTCAGAACAAGACTGACAGATGAACATTTAAATGACTCCATAAGAGTGAACCTAAGTGGCTACACTCCACCATACACCTCTCTTGTTGAGTCATCTTACTAACTAAAAAACACATCACACGTGCAATTGTGAATACTCTTGTGAACTGAAACAGTAACATGTAACAAAATGACAAATGAATAAGTAATATCTGTGTATTTGTAATTGCATTGTTTTGTTTTGATAGCATTCATGTTTTAATTCAATAGTGTGAGATACACTAGAAAATGCATACAGAAATACAAAATGCACTTGCAGGTGAACTAAAAATTTTTTGTGATGTTTTAATGGAAAATGTGAGTTGTGGACACCAATATTTTGTAAATGTTCAGGCAAAACAAGATAATTCAGTTTGTTTGGGTTGAAATAAGCTATGAGAATAAACGTTAGAACAGATGAGTAGCTCTTGGACATTTTCATTTTGTAAAAGTAGCTCTCGGGGAAATCCCTGCTATAGGGCATAGGGCGCAAGACATGAACAATTCCTATACAGGATGGCTTTCCATTGTAGGGTGAACATACAAATACACACACACAAGGGCCAATTTAGCATCACCAATACATTTAACTTGTATGTCTTTGGACCATGGGTGGCATGGTGGTGCAGTAGGTAGCGCTGCTGCCTCGCATTTAGGAAACCCAGGTTTGCTTCCTGGGTCCTCCCTGCATGGAGTTTGCATGTTCTCCCCATGTCTGCGTGGGTTTCCTCCGGGTAGTCCGGTTTCCGCCCACATTCCAAAGACACTGCAGATTAGGTGCATTGGTGATTACAAATTGTCCCTAGTGTGTGCCTGGTGTGTGTGTGTGTGTGTGTGTGTGCGTGCCCTGCGGTGGGCTGGCACCCTGCCCGGGGTTTGTTTCCTGCCTTGCGCCTTGTGTTGGCTGGGATTGGCTCCAGCAGACCTCCGTGACCTTGTAGTTAGGATATAGTGGGTTGGATAATGGATGTCTTTGGACCATGGGAGGAAGCCATAGCTGTGAGCAAATCTTCGTGGCTGCAGAATATCATAGCAAACAGATAAACTTAGTAAAGAAGATTTACCCAGCAAGTATTTAAACATCCTATTCCTGGTGTTATTTGAGGGCATAAAGGCAAAACTCAGCCTTTGATAGAAAGCCTGTTCTTAAGGTTAAGTTTTAGTAACAAACCTTTGGCCAAATGGCAGCCAATGAAATACAGTGTATAGAATACATCAATTGAAATGCAAGGATAATTCTCTAAAGTTGGCACTCTAGGTATGCTACTTTGCAAAAAATTGCATCAACCTAACAATCACTCCAGGCTTGAGAATGAGAAAACACAGGCATCACAAACATCAAACAAGAATGCTCCGAAGACTCCACTGCAGAATCTGACTCCAGACAACACCTGACTGTGCTGGCTATAAGTGGAACAGTTTCCATGGTGGTCAAAGTCCTGGTTCCATCTGCCTAAGCCTTCACTGGACATTTATGACTTTGATGGTCAAGGCAGGCCTGGAATGTTATTTTTTCCCCTTTAGCATGGTTTACTTATCTATTTAGGTTCCACAGTACAACTGAAAGGCATAAAGAAAAGACAGCACACACATCAAAGCTGATTTAGTTTGTGTTAATAAATAAATTGCATGAAAGGAATGAAAAAAAAATACTAGGCACATGTTAAATTCAGCCGATTGCTAAATTAGTTCATCGGTTGGCAGGTAATTCAGCAAAGGTTACAGAATTTCAAGTATTTACATGTAGATTCAAATAACTATGTTGGTCATACCATTCAGTGCCCATTATAATGAAATGTCATTTTATATATAAACAATAGAATGTTTCAGTAATAACATTAAAAGTTATTTTAGGAATATAAGCTTCATCAATGACTTTAGTCATATTATTCTTAATAATACTCTTTAAAAAAGCTTACGTTTCTGGAATTTAAGTCCTTAGATCTTCCCAGCCCAGGCACAGTCAATGTGAAGCTTGCATGTTCCCTTGCAAGTATTTTGCAGAAATAACTTCCCACACTCAAAAGGCCTCTTATTATGTTCATTATCATCTCTCAATATGCTTAACATTGGTATGTACATGAGTGTGCCATGTATTGACTGGTATTACCAGTATGTGTCCTAACCCTCCAAGCCCTTTACTTGAAAAAAGACCTTAAAAAGTAGGTACTGTAGGCAGGCTACCCTACAATTGTTTTCGTTTTTTTATTAGAAATAGCATGATAAAATCATAGGGATAGATAGATAGATAGATAGATAGATAGATAGATAGATAGATAGATAGATAGATAGATAGATAGATAGATAGATAGATAGATA
>JANRMT010062792.1:104968086-104999215 GCA_026402145.1 Polypterus bichir lapradei | reverse complement strand
ATAGATAGATAGATAGATAGATAGATAGATAGATAGATAGATAGATAATATTCTGATTGATACTTAAATGGTATAACAATTACACTGAAGATTCTGAATTTCATTTTATATTATTTGTGAAACCACCTATCTATGTTCTAAAACAGTTTATGCAAGTCAACATTGAGTCCAGCAGACAGTAACACTGAACCATATGCTTGGAGCCTAAATATCTGAATTTCCTACATTTTAATGTATTTGACTTAATCATTATCTTGATACTTCCTCACAGTAACTATATGTTATATTTATGGTGGGGGGGGGGGGGGGAGGAGACATTAGAAGCATGCACTGATACAGCTATTCTTAATGTGGCAAAATGAGGCAATTATGATTGGTTGTAAGATGTTGTTTTCTTCATCTGTGTTGTCACTCAGTTATCTGTCAGAGGAACCTCACCCTGTCCCCATCACAACTTCATTAAACACATCTGTTGAATATTTACTATCCAGAATTAACAATAATTCACTTGTAAACATTACATAGCATAACTTTCTTAAACCCACTTAATCCATTTCAGGGCTGCATAGGGCAATAGCCTATACCACTAGCAGATCTTGTGGGTCTGAAACCAGCTCCAAACAGGACTATTACAGAGCCTACTCACACATGGCCCACTTCGGAATGAATGTACCAACTAATCTAACCACCACATCTTTAGGGATATGGGAGGGGGTAACCAGGGTCCCAGGAGTAAAACCCGTACAAACATTGGAAGAATGTGTAAAGTTCACATGGACAGCATTTGAGTGCAGTGTTTAAACCCAGGAAACTGGACTCATGAATCAGCAAGGCACACTGTGACATTTTGCCTTTCTTAATTCACATATAGTGAGAACATTTAGAGGCAGGTAAAGCAAACAAGCATTAAACAACAACAGTAAACAAGAATCGGCCTAAAAAAGCATTTTAAAGAAAGCTAAAAAACATTCCTAAGATCAAGAACACATTAACACAAGAGTTAAAATTTAAGAATGAATATTTTACTTTAAGGGAAAGTTAGATTTTGATTTTGAACTAAGTGGATAAAACACCCAGGGGATAAGGCCAACAGGTTTGGAGAAGTGCACACTAAAATCAGTTTATTTTATTGCAATTCAGGGTTCAGATGATTATAATCCAATGTTCGGTTATGTCAGCCTGTTATTTTGTTAAAATACAGTAATTGTCCAGGTAGCTGTTACTGTATCTAAGAAAACAAGTTTTATAGTTAAGTCTCATTTCATATCTGGTTCTATTGTTAAGTATAAAGTGTGGCAAATACAGATTGATAAAAAAAGAAGTATGTAACTAAATGCTGACAGTGTTTAATGAGTAACGAATAAGTGGCTTTCAAAGCATGTTGCACACATCTGTCTAGTCTGTTATTAGGATCAGTTGAAGCTGTGTTCAGATTCTGACAATGTTGATCCTGTAGGGACGGTTAAAATGAGTCTCTAAAAATGCTGAGACTTCTCAGGGGTTCAGCAGGACAAATATTTCAAGAAATAACATCTATGGAAGGAGCTTTAATGACTTTAAATGGTAACACACAGGTTAGTGCTATTGCGACACTGCCCCAATATACTGAGTTCAGGGCAGTTTTGGTTCATGTGGAGTGTGTACATTCTTCTTGTGTCTGTGTGGGTTTTCCTCCCACATGCCAAAAACATGTGTGTTAGGTTAACTGGAGATTCTAAAGTAGCCAAGTATGAGTGAGTGTGCGGGGGAATGTGTCATTTGGCTTGCACTGGTCTTCGGGATAAGATTCCAGTATCCCCAAACTCTCAGTTGCATCAATCAGGTTTCAAAACAGATGGATGGAGATGATCCTTAGAAAACATTGCAAACATATACATTATTCACAGGTAAAGCACCTGTTCATCACTCAAACAAGCAAATGTAACATTTAATACTACTGTATATTGTAATCTAATTTGCTCTATAAAGTTCCCTTAACTGTACATGCTGTGAATGGTGTTGATTACTATATTGATAGTGGTCACTTTATTTTGTTGATAAGTGCTGCTGCCTGACAGACCTATGAACCTAAATGCAATTCTTAGCTAACACATTAGCTGTGTGGAGTTTACACCTGCTTCCTGTGTTTCAAATGGTATGTATCTGGCCACTCTTATTTTTTCTTACTTCCTGATAATGCATGCTTAGATTGATTTTAAATTCTGCATTGGTGTAATGTAGGGTGACCAGATGGGTTCAGCTATAAAGGAGGACGCCGACAGTCTAAAAGGAGGACAAAAATTACCAAATATATTTTTCAACTCCAATCAACCGCTAACCGCTATCCATTGGGCCGTCGGGTGGAAATAGAATATAAAACAGTGTTGCCGCTACTTGATGTTACAATTATTGATAACGTGATAACGTAACGTAATGTCACACGGTGACGCAGATGAATGGAGAATGGCTGAAGGCTGCTCGTTCTCGTTATATATCATATGTAATCAGTCAAAAATGGTCAACTCTGTTCGTGATTCTGTGAAAGGAGGACATTTTGATGAATTTTTGGAATGCCTGGAGGACGGAGGAAACCATGTTAAAAAAGAGGACATGTCCTCCTTTTGGAGGACGTCTGGTCACCCTAGTGTAATGTGAACACATACTGTATGTGAGTATACTCTGTGATAGACTAAAACTCCATTCCTGCCTTGTGCTTAGTTCAGCGAGGTTAGATATCTACTGCACATAACATTACAATCAAAACAGCACATTTTGAAAATAAATTGGCAGTTGATTTCAAACTTGATGTATTGGGACTGGAAACTCAACTTCATAAGTAACAGTTTGAACTGTTAGTTCAAACTGTTACTTCAATACCGTTAATAACAGTATTACTATTAGATAAACGTGGTAGCCATTTGTAAGATGAATGCAAATAAGGAACATTTCCACCTTGAGCATTACTGGCATCCAGGACACACCTGCAGCAGGTGGTCATACAAAGTTTAAAGGGCTGATAAGAATCTGCTCTACACAAATAGCCAAAGGCAGAGAGCCAGGCACAAAGCTTTGAGCACCACCACATAGCTGATTTTAGAGTCCTGCCTTGAACATCAAAGAATAGGCGCTGGTGTGAAAGCTCATTCATGAGTAAGAGATTGCTGTCCCACCAACATACAGTTCTTATTGAGAAGGAGGAAAATATTTTGTGATTGATGGTGTAAGAAACCACAATGAGTTTGATGAGATCAAGAACAGAGGCTGAGCCATCTTCGGTATTTACCAAGCAGTTATTAGCAATCCAGGCAGCACTGGTTTCAATGCTGTGCTGAGGTCAAAAGCCAGACTTCAAGGATTCAGGCAGATGACTTTTATTAAAGTTTTGGAGCAGAAACAATCCATTCAAAAAGATTAGACATGGAGTGATAATTAGAGTAAACACACGAGTCAAGGGTAGGCATCCACAGCAGGAAGACAGCTTTAGAGCATCAGAAAGCAGCAGAAATTGAGTTTAATTGAAAATTAAAAATCAGAGTTTCTTATGGATCCACTTCATAATTTCATGACTATTCAGTATATTATCTTGCTGTAAAGTCAAGGGGGTATTAATTAATTGCAACATTAATGTAAATAAAAATGACATTTTTAATTCTAAAAGCATACTTGTACATCTCTGTACATTCAATTTTGCTAATTAATGAACACCTTCTGTAAACTTAAAATTTATACACTGTAACCTACTGCTAATGGTGTGACACTTGCTAGTACTACTGTCTCAATAGATGCATGAACCCGAGTTCAGTCACCAACCTGGTCACTATTTCTGTAGAATTCTCCCCATACCTTTCCAGTTTCATACTTCAAACTAAAGATGTGCACGTTGCCTTGTTTGGTGACTATAATTTGACTTGGTAAGAGTGACTAAGAAAATTTATATGTAAATGTAACCTGTGATGGACGAGCAATCTGGGTAGGGATGGATTCTCAGCACAAACTGGTAGCAGAATAAGCAAGTTCAAAAAATGCATCGATGGAGTATTAAATCTCAGTCATTTCCAAAATGCTGTAGAATAATTTTCTGCATGTTTGCATTGTAGGTATCTATGTTGATTCAGATAATTAATCAATGTTTACAGAACAGATGTCAAAATAATAAAAAAAAATCTTTGTGCACCAATTTGTAGTTCAGCAATATAGTGAAGCATTACTTTGTGATGCCCTCATGGATATAGCATCCTGAATTCCAGTTCTGTGATTTGTTTAAGTCTCTGTAAAGTGTGCATTTTCTCCTTGCATGTCTAGGTATTCATCTGGGTACTCTATTTTGCTTCCCATAACCACAAAGAAAAGCAGGGTGGATTAATTGGTGACACTAAATTAGCTTATGTGAATGTGGGTGTGCATGTATATGTCTTATGAAGGGCTGCTGCCCTGTTCAGGGTTAGTTCCAGCTTTGTTTCTGATGTTGACATGATAGGCTCTACAACCATAGGTGGGCCTGAGTTGGCTAGATTGATTATGTTATGTAATTTTCATTTGGCCCCTCATTGTTTAATGTTATAGCCAACAGTCATCTGACTAGCTGGTATAAAAAAAATAAATAGATGCATAGAAAATGGCTGACACTTCAAAACAGTAGTAAATATTATTTGCTATAGAGTGACATGGTGGAAAAGTAATTAGCACTGTTAGCTCACAGCATCAGGGCAGACTCTACATAGACCCTGTGTGGATGTGGGTGAATGTATCTTTCCTTAAATTAGAGGCTTTTAGGATAAACTCTGGCCCCTGTGAACCTTCCCTTCTTAAATTAAGCATTTTTGCCTACATGTTTCTTGATTTGTATGATGACCTTCAACTCATCCATCCACATATTGGAAACATGATAGATGATGATTCATCTGACCACATCACCTTTTTGCACAGCTCAGATGTTTACTGCATGTGATCGCCTTTACTCACAGACATGCTGTGCCAGTGCTATTTCATCCACATCTGGGAGTTCTGGAAAATAAACCTGTCTTGATGAACCTGCTTACTAAAACTATAACTTTAAATCTGCTCTTATCTTATTCATTTCTGCTTACTTACAGTATTTGGCTTTGTAATTCCAATCCAGGATTATGCTCTGCCAATCACATTTGGCAGATGCTGGTCTTTATTTTTTAGTTCAATGTGAATGTTAACTTGACACTGACTCTTGTGACACATCAGTGTGCTGAGCTATCTTAGTCAGTGTAGCTCCTGTCAAAAGTACCAAAACTATCAGTCCTAATTCAGAATAACTTAGGCTAAAGATTTGCCTAAAGCCTTCTTATTTTAACACATTTATGTTTCTCATTTACACGCTGGTTTCAATTTTTTGGATATCTATTGTAGACCAACACTTCATCATGGGAACCTAAGGTCAGAAATAAAAGTGCAAAGTTTTTATAATGAGAGAAAAATTCACCAATTTTTTTATTTAAAAAAAATAGGAAGAGTGGACATGGGAAGAACATAAATTACCAAAATAACAATAAGTAAAATCCTACTTGTTCCACTTGGTCATGGCTCTAAAAAGGGTTAGTCCATCATCGACTGAGGTGGCCTCCCTTCTTGCCCTCCACCAAAAAATGCAATCATTCCAGTGACATTTCAATTCCACCTCCTTTAATATCTACTCATCAAATGAAAATGTTACCCATCTTACTCACATTCTAGACCGTATGAGCTTGTTGTTCCAATTATGAAAATGGTCCAACAGCTCCACAGCTTGATGCAACTACTCATCTTTTCCCCAAACCAAATACCCAGGGCAATCTCTTCACAATGAGTGTTTAAAAGTAACTCATGTTTAAATCATCAAATTAGGAGATGTGCGTTTCAGAAATAAAATCGAAACACAAAAAGTGATCTTTTCTGAAGACTGAAAATAAAATAGAAAGCAGAAGGAATCTTTTTCTAAGGGTTGTAAATTGCTTTCAAGCAAGTGGTTTTAATCATAATCATAGTTAAACAAGACTTAAAATTAATTATTCACCAAAATTCTATTATTTTACCTGAGCTAAAACACTAAGATAAAAAACCAAGTTCAGAAAAAAGAGCTATGATTCAAATCCAGCATATCAAAATCAAGACTATCTAGCCATACTTTGTTACTGATAAAATGTGTTTTTTGGACAAAGGGTCCCGCACTAAACTATAATTTATCATTGAGTCTTTGTGACATGAGTCAGGGAGGAGGTCCATAGCCACCAGGCAAGAACATCTAGCAACCCAATAACTGCCCATATGAGAGTTTGTGCAATGCCAGTGTGACGCATTTACAAATCCGATTTTTTCTCAGACAAAGAAATAAAATTTAAGCTCATACACTACAGGTCAAAATTTTTAATACACCTGAGTTCTTCCAGGTTTTCTTCAGATGTAATCAATTGAAATGCAATGAATGAGCTAAAATGGGGAAAAGGTAAGCAGTAAACTGCCAGAGGTTTAAATTTAACATTTAGGTTAGCAAAAACTGAAAAAAGTAAATTTCGGAATATTGCAAATGGGTCTTCTTCAGCGAACAACTAATAGAATAGACCCTACCTTAAGACAGACAGAGGGTTTTTAAGAAATCAACAGAAGTCGGAACACTTGTGCAAATTGTTTGCTTCTACTTGCAAAGCTTAATTTATTTTAATTGCTGCAGAAAATTTGTATGTAGTAACCTATTACAGGTAGTCCCCAGGTTACGGACATCTGACCTACAACTTACGAACGAGGCCGCAGCTGCGACGCATGCGCCTCAGTAACTGCCGCTCCGTTATCTTCGGCCTGGGGACACTGCAAGCGGTGGCTGGACGGAGGCTGGAGGGGGGCAATTTCACTGCTCGCGCAATGTAGTGTCCCTCGGGCGGCTCCCAGTGGCAAGTGGTTTCACTGCCTGCCCACCACACACGGCTGCCCCGTTTGTTCTCGGTGGGCAGCTGGTATTGCTGCAAGCGGTGACCCGGTTGTGGCTTAACGTAGGTCATTGAGGGTGAACGGGGCGGCAGGGGGTAGCATTGTAGTGTGCCTTGGATGGCTTCCTGTTGAATTGGGGCGGTGAAGTGGGTGGTTCACTACCAGCGTTTGGCCACACTGTGTTCGTTCTCGGTGGGCACATGCTGCAGGCAGCATACTGTAGTGGAGGTGACTGTGAGGTGGGCTGGTGATTAACCACCCCTCGCCACACCATTCATTCTCAATAGCAAGCCTGCTTGTACTGTTATGCACATAGCAGGAAGTTGTCTCTTGTCAGTACATCAGACGGATGCCTTCCTGCTGTGATAGCATGTACAGGGTGGGCCATTTATATGGATACACCTTAATAAAATGGGAATGGTTGGTGATATTAACTTCCTGTTTGTGGCACATTAGTATATGTGAGGGGGAAAAATTTTCAAGATGGGTGGTGACCATGGTGGCCATTTTGAAGTCGGCCATTTTGGATCCAACTTTTGTTTTTTCAATAGGAAGAGGGTCATGTGACACATCAAACTTATTGGGAATTTCACAAGAAAAACAATGGTGTGCTTAGTTGTAACGTAACTTTATTCTTTCATGAGTTATTTACAAGTTTCTGACCACTTATAAAATGTGTTCAATGTGCTGCCCATTGTGTTTGTGTTAACAAACAAAACCACAGTTATTGGTCTGACACTAACCCACATTGGATAGATCCCTCCAAGACTGTTGGAACAAAAAAAATGATGGTATGGTGTGGTATATGGGGTACAAAGATAGTGGGGCCATTCTTCATCAATGGAAACCTCAAGGCCACTGGATATGCGAAATTGCTACATGATGATGTGTTTCCCTCTTTATGCACTGAAGCTGGCACGTTCCCTGAGTTTTTCCAGCAAGATGGTGCACCACCACATTATGGGTGTCAGGTCCGAGCATTCCTAGATGAACAGTTTCCTGGAAAGTGGATTGGTCGTTGTGGGCCAGTTGAATGGCCCCCAAGGTCTCCCGATCTGACCCCCTTAGACTTTTATCTTTGGGGTCATCTGAAGGCAATTGTCTATGCTGTGAAGATACGAGATGTGCAGCACCTGAAACTACGGATACTGGAAGCCTGTGCTAGCATTTCTCCTGCGGTGTTGCTATCAGTGTGTGAAGAGTGGGAGAAGAGGGTTGCATTGACAATCCAACACAATGGGCAGCACATTGAACACATTTTATAAGTGGTCAGAAACTTGTAAATAACTCATGATATACTCACATATACTAATGTGCCACAAACAGGAAGTTAATATCACCAACCATTCCCATTTTATTAAGGTGTATCCATATAAATGGCCCACCCTGTACAGTGCTGTGCAGAAGAGCTCATCTTAACCTTTTGTCTTCACCCTTCAAGAATGTCTCTGAAACACAAATCTGATGCAAGTGCTGGTGATACAGTAAAGAAGAGAAAAACCATCACCATTGAAAATAAAGTAGAATTAATAAAAAGGTCAGAGAGAGGTGAAACTCCATCATTCATTGGCATAGCACTTGGTTACAGTCGATCAACAATAGCATTTATTAAAATAATGTACCTGTTCCGACTTACATACAAATTCAACTTAAGTATTAACCTACAGTCCCTATCTCGTAAGTAACCCGGCGACTGCCTGTACTAGGATAATGGAACAGTTCATGTATTTCACTAAATGAGGCATCCATATATACTGAAATTGTCCCATATTTATTTCCTTTTCTCCTCAACAACTACAGCAGGTTAGCTCTCTTTACCTCTATACCTCTTCTTTGCAATAAACAAATTCACTGCACTATGCAACTTGGAATGCACCCAGGACAGGATTCTGTCTTGAGACCGATGCAGCTGCAATAGGCTCCAGGTGTCCATGGTTGTGAACTGGGTAAGTATGTTACAAAACAGATTAATTGACTGATAATAAATTTCACTGTACTAAGATGAATGCTTGATTACATCATCTTCGTGACTGCTGTCACAAAGGCTATATAGAGTATATATATGTGTACTTGTTTGTGCTGTTTAGAAGGGGATTGGGCAACAGGTACATTCACAGAATTTAATATGTTAATAATGCATTCTTTTCACTCACAGTCAGAACATGCTTTTTGAACTGATGGTTAACATTTAGATTTGACAGTGAAGGTCTTTATTTAATCCTGACAGTCCATGTTTGGGTTTCACACTAAAGACAGTCTGTCATATTCATTCCAAATATCCCTTTTGGGACAAATAAAGTACTATCTATCTATTTATAGCATTAAACATTATAATACTTTTAAAGTTCTAAAAACTATTAGAACTGTTCAAGATGCAGCTATATACTTAACACCAGAAAGAGTTGTTGTGGTTTCTTGAAAGGGTTTTAGAATCTTACACATTTCAAGCAGCACCCTGTCATGGCTAACAATGTTCACGGATGGTTTCGTTAGTGTTACATCTGCTATGTGTAATTGATCTGCTAAGTTTAACAACCATCTGAATAATTGCCAGGCTTGACGCCTACCTTATAATGATGCGATTTCCTTAATAGAAGTGATCCAGTTTCAATCATGTATACCATTGTATTCAAGTACCTAGCATGAGGCTGCACTGTTTTTTGCATATGCTATGCAATTTCTAATAGTGTGCTTCTGAGTACTCAATGCTACATATGGCAATAAAAAACAATCAGTAGGGATGTGCTTTTTCTTTCCATTACTGGAAAATGTTTGGCCAATGTGTGTTTCATTTTGAGTTAAATCAGTTATTTGTGGAGTCATCTGAGAGCTTCACAATAGCTCAATATAGAACACCTGCAAAGCGGCTCCAGAGCTCAGCCCAGGAAAATTGTCCGGCTTTGTTTTGGAGCCGAAATTCAACCAACTCTATTTGTCAATATTTTATATGTTCTCTGATTCCCCTGAGATAAACTGACTCACATACTGCCTCAGCATGAACTAACACTAGAAATCCTAATTTAAAATATAATATTTGATTTAATAATTGTTTTCAAAATAATAACTTTAGGCTTTTTTAGCAACCTCTGTTTTCTTAAACTGAACTGAAACACAGCAGACAAGCAGTCATACTGGGAAAATACAGGTGGGACTAAGCCCTGAATTGGACGCCACTTTGTCACAAGGCACAGACGAAGGCAATTAAGAGTCATCAATCAACACAGGCTGCTCACTTTTCTAGACAGGGGAGGAAATCCACACTGACAAAGAAAATGTATTGAGACTCCTTACAGAAGAGCCACCAGCCCAAGACTCAGCTCAGCTGCCCAAAAATGTGAGGCAACAGATCTTAAAGTCGAACTCATTATGCTTGTTTTTCTTTTTCACTACATTATTTTTCTTTTTAATTTTACTGATGTGTTAATTATAGTCAAGATTTCAAGCTGGCCAACCATTTTTCAAATGTTGCCTGGACTACCAGTGTAGAATGCCTGTCTTTTTGGGGCGAATTTAACATATTGTATACACCTACAGTACACACACTAAGGTGTCAAAACAGTTTTTCAACACTAAAAAAGGAATCTCTAAATTCTCACAAGCACATGAAAAATATGCAAACTTCACAAAGACATCACTAAAGCTGTGAGACTAACAAGAATCCCAAGAAAGTAAGTAGAATCCAAATACCTGAGATACATAAGTGAACCAGTTAAAATATTATGAATAACTGTGTTTGGATATTTGCACATGCTTCTCCTCAATAAATGACTAGCAAACAATTAACAAGTACTGTATATGTTTTATGATTTTATATGACTTTACTGTAGAATGTAAAGGAGGGCCTTGCTCTACAGAACAGGGACTGTATCTGATATTGTCGTTTTTTGTTAGAACTGTTCGTGGAGTTCCAGCCCCATCACTCCACCCACCCACTGCTTTATTTTCCCTAGGGATGCTGCTGACTGGAGTTTTGGTTTTCCTCCCTTCCATTGTCAATTGGCTATAGTTCAACAATAATATTAATGAATATATGCTGTTAGGATACAGTTATGTTAATCTGTTTGGAACTGCCGTGATGGCAACAAACTCCCAGTGAACTGGCTACCTATTTGGTGGCTCTTGAAAGCAACACTAAAATCAAATGTGTACTATTAATTTGTCAAAGGACAGTTGTTAAAAAAAAAACAAAAGTAAAAAAGGCACAAAACCAAGGACTAAGTTGATGCTATGAACACATTGACTCATTGTAACCAAATTAATTGCTTATAGAACATTTCTCTGGATTGTACTGGAATGGAAATTTTGCTATTACCTGTTTCAAAAACTAGAATTAATACTAAAGCCTCAAATAAATATATTTGATTGACTTTTGAGGAATTCCTTGAGGTGGATGGTGTGGTTAAGGCTTTGGACTTCAAGCCCGGAGGTTGTATGTTAAAACCTTACTACACATGCAGTTTGTCCATGAAAAAGTCACTTCACCTGCCTGTGCTCCAATTGGAAAAAACAGAAGAAATTTAACCAATTACATCTCAAATGTTGTAAGTCACCTTGGATAAAGATGTTAATTGTACATGCTCTGTTTTAGTGTGTTTAGACAAAACTGTACCTTTATGTGTATCAGTTAAGAATTCTACACAAAAGCAAATTGAATTACAGAATAAAGTTCAAAAATAGCAGTAAACTGTCAAAATATCTATCTATCTATCTATACCCACCTTAAATAGCATATAATTAAT
This sequence comes from Polypterus bichir lapradei, assembly GCA_026402145.1. Classification (NCBI taxonomy): domain Eukaryota; kingdom Metazoa; phylum Chordata; class Cladistia; order Polypteriformes; family Polypteridae; genus Polypterus; species Polypterus bichir. The sequence continues at coordinate 104,987,567 of JANRMT010062792.1, read as the reverse complement.
TCTAAGCAGCATGATGACATGCTTTGAAGTTTACATGTTTTCACTGTGTTTTCAAAATCTTTCTCCAGATTATTTGGCAAACCATATCTGGCACTCTATGAATAAGTGATAGAGTGGGAGCTTCACTAAGTGAGTATTTGTGTCTGTGACAGAGAAAATGAGAGCGAGAGTACACCCTGTGATGGACTGCTATTGATAACAGAGTTGGCTCCTACCTTGGGCAACATGCTGCTGAGACAGACTCCAGCTCAATGAACAGGAAAAGCAAGTATATCAAATGGAAAGATGAATAGATCATATCAAAAAATATTGTCAATTCATCAGTTTGCTTATATTTGAAAACTACCTGTAAAGAAGACCACAATAATGACAATAATAATAAAAGAAAAATGTTTCAAAAACACAGGTTTAAATGAAACATACAGACAACTGCAAAATCAGAGACAGAGTTTTCCTACACCACAGCCCCAAAGAATTTAAATATTTACATTATTGCTGATACTTTGCAGGGCTTTGCTTTCACCACTCTTCTCTGTAAACCATGTAGCTCCACAGTACACACAGTTTATTCATGCACCAGATTAAACTAGACTCTCTGTAGGTTTTAGATTTTTAAGGAAACATTTTTTCCATGTAACTTCAAATGAGTTGAATGAATGTGAAACAACTTTTAACAAAGGCTTTTTAATCAGGCTATTGATTGTACTTGTTTAATTAAGGATGATGACACAGATGTCTGCAGCATTGATTTTATTCATAATCTCACCAAAGTGGAACTTAATGATAAAGATAACTAAGTTAACTTTCATTTTTTTAAAAGTCTAGTTAATAAGGTAAGTCTATCTGAGAGACAATTCAAGCTAAAATTAAATCTGTACATCCGTTCTGTAAATGTTTAAAAGAATACAACTGATTACCACAAAGGCAGTTTTTACACATCTGAGAAGGCTATGACGTCATTACCTACCACCCAGAGACTTGGTAACAAATATATACTGCTTTGTGGTCCAGAGATATGCAAAAGAGCTATTGGCAATCCAGAAGTGTAAAACCACAAAGCACCTTGGTTGAACCTCAGTCTAATAATTTGTTTTTAAGATACTTAGTCAGCACCATAAACATGTACACCCTGGTGCAAAGGCAAAGTTTCCTATTTTTGCTAAATTGTTACACAGCGTTTAACCTAATTTTTGTGCAGTTTATGTTAGATTTGATCACACATCCTATCTATTGAAATTAAACAGCCATTTACTTTTTTCTTTTATTTTTTTACAATGGCTTAGTCATTCTTCTTATTGTTCTTAGGCTGTTGATGTACGTAAAAGATGGCGGCCCAGGGGCAGTTCCAAAGAATGTGATGTCTTGTTAAAATCTGATTGAGCAGCTAAAGAAAAATGAGACTCCTTGAGCCTGAAAAAGCAATGGGCCTTGCAACCAGGAATGCTTTGCTCCCCGCTGTGCACACTGATGACCTGGTATGTAGACCACAGCAAAGTAGTAAATAATTCACTAACAGAGTCATAGGCGCTTACTAAAGGATCCAGGAATCATTTGGCTGACAAGCAGCTTTTCTGACAGAATGCAAATGTACAAAGGAGCAGAGCTTGTTAATGTATGAGAGGAAATGATGAAAAAGTAACAGATTCTGCATGTTTGTGCATTGTACGAGATTTTAAAGGAACACAACACATACTTTATAGGAGGCATACTGTATGAAAAAATGTTCATGTGTCTTATTTCACTTCAGACATGTACTAGCCTAAAACATTTACTTTAATAATATCAGATGTAAATTTCTGCATAACAGGAGAACAAAATTAATGTAGCACCCAATAAAAGTACAAAATGAAAATGAAAAATATAAATACAAAATGAAAAACTTAGGTATTTAAAGAACAAGTTTTTCAGTTAAGAGTAGGGTCTGACTTCTGCAAAAGTAGATTAAAAATGGATGGATATATACCGTATATATATATACTAGCAAAATACCCGCGCTTCGCAGCGGCGAAGTACTGCATTAAAATTTTTATTAAGAAGAAAATTTAACCTTTTTAAACTGAGGGAAAATATGCCAATAATTATTTGTTAAGGATCTCTTTGTATACCACGTTGTCAGTTCGGCCCTCCGGTTGTAACATGACCAAGCTGTGCGCTGAGCTTACTCTTGAGCATGCAACTTACAGTTGGCCATGTGAACAGTAATCTTGTCTCAAATCTCACAGCTTGGATTGCTGCTGTCATAATCAGTTTGAGGTTCATGGTTTGTTTCAATTACGACAGTATTTGCAGGACTTGTGTTGAAGTGACATTCGGCATCTGTCAAGCGTTGTAAGTTTACAACCGGTTTCATCGATAACTTCACATCCAGCTTTTGAGAGTTTAAACATTCATAAACATCAAAGTGTCCACTACTGAAATCGTCACCTGTGAATGTAAGATGTTTAAGAGGCATTGGCGGTTGTCGAAAGGTGTAAAATATTTGGCCATTTCGGTACACTTGAAAGCACCAACCGAACAATTCAGCGGCAGCCATCAACTCACATGCAGAACCATAGGTGAAGGGCTTAAGCATTTCACTCTTCTAGTGCTCCTGTGTAGTATAATTATCTCCTTTACCGTCATCAGTCCACACCTTGAACCTGTCCCAGTCATTCAATACATAAGACACAATGTTCTTCTGGATATCAAGAGTGAGCCTGATATGGCCGTGCAATATGTAACACAGAGAATGGAAAAGGTAGGTGCCATCTCCGGGCATGGAAACCACTCGGTAAGTGACAGTTCTTTGATCGATGGTGATTACCTCGATAGACATGGTAATGGGGGTTGGAATGATGAAGGAAATGGGTACCTGAGTAATGTAAAGTAAGTGTAAAATACCTATACAATAACTATAATTGTAATAAACAAACAATAAAACAGCAGAGAAGCCGTGGATTAAACAAAAAGGCTGTAGTTATCAGCAGGGAGACGTGAATCCCGTGGCGAAACAAGGAAGGGAATGTAGAGACTGGAGCGACGGACGGTCTTATATAGGCAGGCAGCCAACAACGTGGGAGGCGTTGGGATGGGGGACCCAACGCTGCCTTACATGGTGACCAAGCTGCAGGCTATGAACGTATATATGTACGTAAGTAGGATTCAGTTAGCGTTGGGAACCTGTGTACCAAATTTCTTGAAGATGGGCCCATAAGTAACAAAGACTGTTGAAAAGTTCAATATGGCGGCCGATAGTGGCATCATACCACCGAAATAAGTATGTACATTGGTTTCGGTTAGTGCAGGGAAGCCGCCTACCAAATTTCGAGAAGATGGGGCCATAAATAAGAAAGTTCAACATGGCGGACGTTGTTGACCGTTATGACCGTTACGCGTAGAATTTCGAAATGAAACCTGCTTAACTTTTGTAAGTAAGCTGTAAGGAATGAGCCTGCCAAATTTCAGCCTTCTACCTATACGGGAAGTTGGAGAATTAGTGATGTTGGAAAATTCAATATGGCGGCTGACAGTGGCGTCATACCACCGAAATAAGTACGTACATTGGTTTTGGTTAGCTCAGGGAAGCCACCTACCAAATTTTGTGAAGATGGGGCCGTAAATAAGAAAGTTCAACATGGCGGACGTTGTTGACCGTTATGACCGTTATGCGTAGAATTTCGAAATGAAACCTGCTTAACTTTTGTAAGTAAGCTGTAAGGAATGGGCCTGCCAAATTTCAGCCTTCTACCTACACGGGAAGTTTGAGAATTAGTGACGTTGGAAAGTTCAATATGGCGGCTGACAGTGGCGTCATACCACCGAAATAAGTATGTACATTGGTTTCGGTTAGTGCAGGGAAGCTGCCTACCAAATTTCGTGAAGATGGGGCCATGAATAAGAAAGTTCAATATGGCGGACGTTGTTGATCGTTATGACCGTTACGCGTAGAATTTTGAAATGAAACCTGCTTAACTTTTGTAAGTAAGTTGTAAGGAATGGGCCTACCAAATTTCAGCCTTCTACCTACACGGTAAGTTGGAGAATTAGTGACGTTTGGAAAATTCAATATGGCGGCCGACAGTGGCGTCATACCATCGAAATAAGTACGTACATCGGTTTCGGTTAGCGCAGGGAAGTCACCTACCAAATTTCGTGAAGATGGGGTCAGCCTTCTACCTACACGGGAAGTTTGAAAATTGGTGACGTTGGAAAGTTCAATATGGCGGCCGACAGTGGCGTCATACCATCGAAATAAGTACATACATCGGTTTCGGTTAGCGCAGGGAAGCCGCCTACCAAATTTCGTGAAGATGGGGCCATAAATAAGAAAGTTCAACATGGCGGACGTTGTCGACCGTTATCGACCGTTATGACCGTTACGTGTAGAATTTCGAAATGAAACCTGCTTAACTTTTGTAAGTAAGCTGTAAGGAATGAGCCTGCCAAATTTCAGCTCTCTACCTACATGGGAAGTTGGAGAATTAGTGATGAGTCAGTCAGTCAGTCAGTCAGTCAGTGAGGGCTTTGCCTTTTATTATTATAGATATATATATATACAGTATATATATATATATATACATACTGTATATATATATATGTCTGAATTGCAATCTGATTATTTGGGTGGTTACGTTTGCAGTTGGTCAGCCGTTTGGCAAACACCCACCACGTTCTCTCAGTTGTGAGAAGCAGGTCACAGATATGTTATACAGTATCTGCCAAATAATATAAAGAGTACACAAATCATGTTTCACCCTTAGTGGGGATCGTCAGGTGTACACATTTTTGCATCCCCAACTACAAGCATTACCTAGTAGGTAACCACCCAAATAATCAGATTGCAATTCAGACACAAGTATATAATACTCCGGTTTTCACCCTGTCAAATAAGTGAACCAGCCGCAGTAGCGCAACTTCAGAGGCTTCGCGTCAGGCACTGACGTCCAAGGTTTGATCCCCGTAAGGGGATGCAAAAGTGCGTACAATAAGGGAGAAACTCTATGTATTATTTTGCAAATACTTTATAACATACAGTATATAACATCCCCTGGTACAACCTGCTACTTGCACAGTGCCTTGTATTATTAATAGTCACAGGTCAATTGTGAAGTATTTAAACAGGATAAAAAAAGAGCAGGTATTTTCTTTTGCCTCAAAGAAAAGCTTGTTTTCTTTCAATGTGTAAATTAAGGTTTCAGTGACTGTCCTGCTACTGGCAGAGCACCATAAGCAAGACGAAAATGCCTGTCACATTTACATATTGAAGCAACACACCATTAAGGCAATAACTCCTCTGTTACTTTAGAGACAGCATACAGGACTAATACAGTCTACCACAAAAGTTAAGCTTATTTAAAAATATGAATAACTATTATAGCCTTTTACAAACAATTAGAACACAATACATCTTTGGCACAACTTACTTGTGTATTATTATCTTGGAACAGAAAATCATTTACCAGCTAGGAACACTGAAAACATTGTCTGCAGTTACATAATTGTAAAGTTAATGCAAGCCTTTCTACAACTTCAGTATTCTTTTAGAAAGCCTGCTGCTTTCGTTAGTAAATTATAGCACTTATAGTACCACTAATTTAAAAGCCAAAAAAAGCATTCAAAGACACACTGCAAAATGTATTCTAAGCAGCAAAGTGTGTAATCACATAAGACAGAACAAAAACTGAAAACAACAAGCAATATGTGTTTAAGAAACTGAGGAGGAAATAAAATCAAGAAATATAAAAATAAAAAAAAATAAAAAAACAGTAGCAATAACAATTACCTCCTAAATATTTTGTAAAGTCCGCAGTGATGCTTCATTGCTTAAAGAGTTAAAGGACTATGCCCTGACATCAGTGGCTATATTTATGTGACATGTGCATGTTTATGTCAAGTTAAAAGAGCCTTTCCCTTGGCATGGTGGTTTCTGTACACAGAGCCAGACTTTGAAGGCTAGATTAACTGACCACTTTAAATTACCATTTACAGTTACTATTGCCCACCAATGACATGGAAAAGCTGCAATGGGTGTACATCCCTGCCAGTCAGTTCATATTTTATAATAACGAATAACTGGCTGGACCATGTTTCCAATTTTAAGCAATTTTCTGGTAATATATTTAAAGTTGGGGTAGTGAGGACATCCTAAAATGGGTACAGAAACATAATGAGAGATGGCTCATTTTTACCACATACAGTACAGCCCAATTCAGTACTTAGTTAAGGGTTATCAAGGTGAAATGTGCCATTTTTTACATTTTCAAGTGTATAAAAATACAGATTTTTCAGTTTTCAGCTCAAACAGTATTTCTGAATGTGCCCCTGATATGAGCACATTTGTTGAAGAGGTGGTTTAGAATGTGTAATTCTTGCTTTGCTCTCTTGTTATTAAAATGTCCTTGCTTTCCATTTCCAGATTATTGAGAAGGTCTTTACTAAATCAACAAATAAAGGATTATCTCAGATTGTTAAAAACTTTAAATTAAGTTTAAAAAGTAAAATACAAAGATACTAGAAAACTTATAACAGGTTCAGATGTAAAATCTGATACACTGATTGGGCAAGAAAAACTCCTCAATAGCTGGCCATACAACCATAGACCTGGCCATAAGTGAGAAATGTTATAGACATATAAATTATGAGATTGCAATATCCATTCAGTGTTGTTCCTATGATGTCTGTTGAGGCGAACTACTACATACAAGAATATATACAGTAACTACAGTTAACAAGACTCACAAATTCATTCATGAAATGAACAAAACATTTTATTAAAAAGAAAACAAATAACAGTAAATAAAACTAAAGCTTGGGACAGAGGCCTGGCCAAACCATGGCAAAGAGAAGAATCACTGACTAGGAGCTACTGTGACCAAAGCCTTAGAGTTTTGCATAGCGCCATACAATCTTATAGATTAAGATAAGACTTAATGAGGTTAGAGAAGGACCATGTTAGGGTGTAACTGCAAAGGGGAAAAGTAAAGATTACTACCAATATGAAAAAAGGGATGAAAGATAAACACACAATGTTTTGACACCTGAAGAAGACACTGCCAAAATATTGTGTTGCTAATCATCGTTTTCAAGAGGAGACTGGTATTGTCTGACTCTTCAGAACAGTTTGGTATTGTTTACTTTTTTGTTGTCTATTTCTACATAAAAGAAGTATTTTTGATTTTCTTTTTGTGAATATCTGGCTACTTCCTCCTTTAAAGAAGTGTCCTCTTCAATTTCTTTCATTAATTTCATGATATTAGCCCCTCTTTGCAAATATGAGTGCCCATTAATATTACATACTAAAGTAACCCATTCTCTTTAAACAGAAGAAAAAAATAGGAGTGCTATATGGTTGCGAGACATGGACATGATCCACTGACCTGAGACATAGACTGGTCTTCTTCGGTACTGTGTCTCGTTAGAGAATCCTTGGGTACTGCTGGTTTGACTTTATGTCGAATGAGCAGTTGCTCACGGAGTCCTGAGTGAGGCACATTACCTGTATTGTGAGAGATTGTCAATTACGGCACTACAGCCATGTGGCACGATTCCCTGAGGGTGATCCGGCTCGCAGGATCCTCATTGTTGAGGACCCGAGTGGCTGGACCAGGCCAAGGGGATGCCCACGTAATACCTGGCTGTAGCAGATAGATGGTCATTTCCAGTCTGCCTGGGGGGTTGCCAACCAGGATCCTGAGCTGTTTCGTCATGTGGTGGGTGCGGCAACATGCTGTTCCAGTGCATGCTCCCAACCTGACCTGACCTGTCTACTTCTGTCCAGTATTTGATACATACAAAAGCAAAAAAAAAGATGGACCCACAGTATACCTCATTATGGAACCCACCTCACACCCAGAAGGCACATTAGTCACTTAAATTACATTATTGATTAAATAAGTTGGTCAGGGATATATATCCATCCATCCATCCACTATTGAATGGACCTAATCCAGAGTATAGTAACTAGAGTCCACTACCAAACATAGCAGCATTTGGATATAAGTGAAAAACCAGGACACTACACCAGGAGGTGTACATATTTATACTCACAAAAATACATGTATTTCTTGAATATGCTTTTTTCTATTACAGTGTTACTTGAACTGGAACTTATCTGGACCACTCTGAGGCAGAACAAATTCTAGATGGGACAGTCAAAGATTTATTAACCTAGACTCCCCATTATCTTTAAACCAGGGCAGTGACAAAATCACAAGGCAACCTATATAACACAAGTCTTTGGGATATGAGAGGTGCATTAAGTAACCCTGAAAAAAATGATTCATGGATAGTCTGGTAGTGAAAATACTGGGATTCAGTATGCTAACCAATGTACACCAGCATTAAACAAAGGCATATTTTACAAATTCATAATACAGAGTTACTTTAAAAATTTAGACTAGTACTTAATTATATAATGAAGAGCTAGCAGACGTTAGAGAAGTGTGTGCCAAGACTTTTTATAAGGGCTCACATTTAACATTTTGAACTAATATTAATGAAGAATATGCTGTATACAGTAAATAGACAAACTGAAATACTTCAAAGTATTATGTATAAGGCACAACATAATGTTGAACAAATTACAAAAATCTCTATTTGTATTGTCAGTCAATACTAACAAAGTAAATGTTCTATAACTTTAGTATAAAGTACTATAGTTTGTTTTCATACAGTATATGCTTTGTCAAAGCAAATTAGTGCAAAATGACCATATGCCTATGTTTTCAGCAAACAAGGTGATGACATGGCCATGTGATACTTTTGACCGCCTTAGGCTTTTTGGCATTTACACTAAGTGCCCATTCATAACTGGGTCAATCAGAGTGAGCATTAGGTTACATCATTAGCGATGACAAGACAAGAAGTCCAAACCATCTGTCTTGCAGACTAGAAAGAAATGCAGACTAACTTTTTAGTGGAATCCATTGGAATGGCTGCATGCTTGTTGAGCATAAGTCACTTAAAAAGCATACAATGAATTGTTTTATTTATATTGCATTCTCAACAATTTTGTGATCTTGTATTTGTTTTGCAGAGCATCACGAGTCAATGCTTGAAAGAATAATTCATTAATGGTGTGAGAAAAAGTGCTAAATATATTGAATACATGGTATTCCACGTTTTATTTCTCTGAACTAATATTTTTTTTCTCTGTTTGACTAGGTTACAAGTACAAGAGATATTTAGGTTTACATTTAGATCTCAATTTCATTTTAGCAGTTAAATTTTGAAGAAACATAACTTCTCAGGTGTAGACATTGATCTTATTTTTAGGCAATTCTAGTTCTGGAGTGCTGCAGTAAGAACAGGTTTTTTTTTCAAATAGTTTCATAATTAGAGGCTAGTTTTTGTTTTAATGGAGCAGGTCAAAAATTCATACCAATTTCCATTGTACATTAATGAGAATATAAAACCACAGTGGATTAGTACCTTCAGTCTTTTTCAAACTGCTTTGTTAAAACATCCATTCATCCATCCATTATCCAACCCGCTATATCCTAACTTACAGGGTCACGGGGATCTGCTGGAGCCAATCCCAGCCAACACAGGGCGCAAGGCAGGAAACAAACCCTAGGCAGGGTGCCAGCTCACCGCAGAAAATTAGAATTCAGTGTTGTAAAATATGTCTTTCCAGCTTTCACAGAGAAAGAAATTGTTCAAAAAATACAGACTAAGAGCTGCAGCAAGATATCTAATTAAGAAAGAAAAATCAACAGCAAAGGGGGTAAAATGAAGAAAAAGATTTTTAAAAGCTACAGCCGCTTAGGATGCTCCAAGACCAGCATTCACTTCCTTTAATCTAACAATTTATATTGGTTCCTATCATTAGTACCCAGCTTAAATATTCAAGAGTCAATTTACTCTTTAGGTTGTTATTCCATTTCAGAACCTGAACCACACTTTATCTTAACTTGACCACAAGAAGAAAGTATTCTGCTGCACATTTTTTTTAACCTCCTGTTTTTTTTTTTAATATGTCCAGCCACAAGTGAAGCAACTGCAATAAATAATTGATCTGCTAACTGAGTGAGCACAGCCATGTCAAATCCTGTGTAAACTGGCTGAAGAAAAGAAAAATGTGTATTGCAGGGCAGTTCAATGGACTTTAAACGCTTCATTCGACTTCTCCCTGAGAGATCAGAGATCAATTGCAGCTACCGTTAAACGCACTTTACACTTCAGCTGTTTTCAAAATGGGATGCTTTGCTCAGAAATCTCAAATAAGATTTTAGCAAAACCTTGATTTAAATCACCAGTGCAAATTAATTCATTTTAATTTAAAGTACTACATTTCAAACATATTTTATATTTCATTCATTATCTACATCTCAATGCATACTGAACCTGTAGTATTCTGCCTTGCACCAATTGCTTTCGGGATAAGCTCTAGTTTTCTTTTTACCCAGAAATGGAAGAAGCACGTTCATAAAACTGACAGATGGATTGCTTTTGTAGATCTTATTGGTCAGTGTAGTGCTTCTACTTTTTTACCATGCAAATTAAAAAATTCTGCAAAGTCTTCTAGGAAACATACTCTTTTTAGGAAAAAAGAGATGGATTTGTCTGACATGTGCTAGCAGTTTCCTTGCAGGCAGAAGCAAATACAGGTCTTCTGGAGCTCTTAGGGTTTCTTTGAAGTGGGGTGTTAAACCTGAAGATTCAGCTACCTTTAATCTTCATTAAAATGCATCACCTCCCCTCAGCTGCAAAATAGCATGCTCACTGAAAGAAATTCTTTAAAAAATATATGCTTTGCATTCAATGACCTGAGGCTGCATTTTTTGCAAAATCATTCACAAAGCAAGTCAAAATGCAGAGTAAAAAGGATTTTTTGCCTCTTGTATTAGGAATTGACCATTTATTTCTTAGTTTTTAAAATGTCTTTTAACCTCCAATCAAGAAAATACTTATACCATAACTACTAAAACAGAAACATAGACTTATCCATTACAGCTCATGAAGTGTCAGTAGAAACTGAGAACATTGACCATACACAATAGAACCCTCTGGTTGAGTTTTACAAAATACTTGTAGTCCTAAACTGAAGAGAAATCAGTAATCCAGAATAGCAGCTGAGAACAGACGTACATTCCTTTACAAGAGGAGAGAAAAGACAGAACGTTAACTAATTCTCATGTGAAAATCGAGTATTCCAAAAGCACAGCACATGTGCAATAGCTGGATGTTAGGGTATTAAACCTACAACATTTCCCACTCCAAACAGTGAATGACACTGTTTTCAGCAGTATGGCAAGTTCTCTATACTCTTCTTTCCATATGTACCTCAGACTCAAGGATTTGTTTGCTTTGTGAGATCTAAATAAAGCGAAAGCCAATCTGTCAAACTGTCGATTTTTTTGTTTACATACAACTACAAAAAATCTTATTAAGTATACTATTGTAAATACAGCAAGCAGAAAGAAATCTTTTGTCTTGTATCATCATAATTTACTCCTATAATCTATGAGAATTTTTGTTTAAATCGTCTTATACTAAATGTTACAGCATATACACTGGTGTGACTGTTGTCTAGGTTTTGCTTAATTAATTCAAATATTATCCTATGAAAAATTTGCTGAAATAAAAACTACATTTGTGTGTATCCATTTGAGAACTGCTGGATCCTCAAAATGTAAGTGAAGAAACATGTTTGTTATACATTATAAAAACGAAGTCTATAGCAAGTGTTACCAACAATCTCTTGTCACTGTTTGTGGTGTCTATATTTAGAGATGCGTACACAAACATTTAAAGAATTCATGAGCTTGACATGATACTGTGTTCTTTTTTCCTCACCGCATACAAAATAGAAATTATCTTATACCCCTGGGAACTACTGCTAGAAAACAATGTGAGCTTAAAAAGTTGAAAGCATCCCAAACTCAGTAAAACAGAACAAAACTGACAGTATTCTTTGTGTAATTCTAAAGGCATTATATTTAAAGAGAATTCAACGCCTTATAAATTCAGTGTTTAGCAGTAGACATGCTACCTTAGAGCTTTGGGGATCTGGGTCCAAATCCCAGTTTGGTCACTGTCTGTGTTTAACCGCCCTTCCTGCATGATTTTTTTTATGTTCTATAACTCAAAAGTAGACATATTATGTTAATTGTCAACTTAATGTATCCCCTGTATGACTGAGTGTGAAAAGCCGAGACATGGTCTTCTGTGTTTAGATGTTTGGTTACTGCCTTGTACCTACTGTTGCCAAAACAGACTCTGGTTTCAATGTGACCCTGTACTGAAAAAAATGAGTTCTGGAAATTGATGGCTCAATAAATGAACATTTGCCTTTGACTATCTGTGATTCTTTGACTTGAGTAAAAGGTATTAACATAGAATGAACATACAAAATATATAAAACTACGAGGATGTTCAAAAAGTTTCTGCACTTTTTTAACTCTATTAAGAATTTCAAAAACAAATTACATCACTTTTCTGCATAGTCATCATCCTTTGCGATGCAATTTTCCCAGCATCGTACCAACTTTTTAATGCCCAATTACTACTCCTCCTGGCTTCACTGTTTCCAACGAAAAAATGAAAGTGCAGAAACTTTTTGAACGTCCCTTGTATTTTTTATAAAGAGGCACACACCGCGTATGCATAAATGCATGACAACAAGAGGGGGCACAGTGGCTCCAGTCCAACATATGGGCTATAAACACATTTATCCACTAATATTTACTTATACCAGGGCAATTTACGGTCACCATTAAGGTAACACATCTATCTTACGAATGCTGAAGAAAGCTTAAGTATAATGAAAAAAGTAATATGAACACACAGAGTCAAATCCAGACTGCTGTAATTTGTAAAGCAACAGGCAGTAAACATTGTATAACTACCCTGCCACACACAATTTTTGGAAATGTTCAGATGATGGCAAAATAGTTACCACTGCTGTCTTACCTCTTCAGTATATCAGGTTCAAATGCTGTCGATGTGGAGTTTAAATGTTCTCAATATGTGATCTGCCTAGTTTCTTCTTCAAGCATACAGGCTGCATTATCACTACAGAGAGAATAGAAAATTTTCTTAAAACAAACTCAGCATTCTAAGTTATCAAGATGGTAAAAATGTAAAGTATCACCCATGGGATACTGTTTTTAGACACCGGCTAAGCAAACAAGTATGTGGACACAAGATAAGTCAAATCATAGCACAGCTGGGTGCAATGAGCCTCAGTACACCACTGTCCACACTTTGGGCAAGAATGAAAGATAGGTTTTCTCGGAGAAAACCATCCATCGACAAGAACTATGCACAAAAGAAATAAATATTAAATAAAATCAAAACTGTATGTTGTATGGGAACTAGGCACATTTCAGTGAAGTAGCCTGGAGAGACATGTTATCAAAATATTGACAATATATTACATCCATCTGTTCTCTGTTCTTGTTTTTTTCTAGTTAGAACTGCAGTGAGTTGGAACCTTTTTCAGCAGCAGCCGACATACAGCCATCCCTGGAAGGGATGTCAGTCAAGAGCAAAAAAAAAACACACACACATATTATAAGATCATCAGTTATTATCTTTACACTTTCACTATCAAAAAGCAGACAGACAGATTATATAAGTGCTCTTTAAAGCCTTAATTAAGAATATTATTTGACTTATTAATTTACTATAGCACATCCTTAAGCAAATAAACATACGTAGCATTTTGAAACATTCTTAAACACACATAATCTAATTCAGGGCTATCCTGGCAGCACTGCGCACAAGGAAGGAAACCAGTTCATTGCAGGATAAGTATATAACTGTCTTTCAAAAATACAAAACAATGCTTGATTTCTAGTCTCCCTGGTCTTTCATGGCACTGAGTAAAGTTTCTTAATTGTTGTATTGCAGTTTAATATTGTGACTGGCAGAGGAATTTCAGTTAACTCTAGCACTAATGATTAACGTTATTTCATTTTTCTGTTTTATACTTAATCAATTGATTATTGTTTATTTCTTATGGTATCTTTCACATTACAATTCAATTGCTTTATTTAACACAAGTACAATTTATTTCAGTCAATATTATATCCTACTCTTCACTAAAGACAAAGTGCTTGAATAAATATATATATATAAATATATATACATATCTAAATCTATATACTGTATATATACCTGTATATAGATATACAGTATTATTCAAGAAAATAATATAAAGCATGACAGTATAATAATGCAGATTACCAATAATTAAAGCTGAAAATAAATCTTAGAACAAGACTGAGACTTACAGTAAAACAGTAGCCTAAAAAATCTTGCAATACCAAACTATAGCATAAAACCATTAACTGTGACACTGGAGGAATTATATCTCTCAGCTGGCCTGGGTGCACCTGGGAATTCAGAGATAGGGTGGCCTAGTTCATGTAATTCCATTGCCAAGTGAGTGAGTGTACTGAATACATCTGGCTGCATTTTCTGTAACTTTACCATCACCTCCCCCGGCTGCCTGCTGCAATATGCACAAGAACTGGGCTACCAGGACAGAAGGCCCTTGATGCATCCAGAACATGGACATATGAAATAGAATACAGACTTTTATGCTTGCTCTTCATTGATTTTGCTATAGATTACTTATCTCAGCTTCTGCGTCATCTCTGTTTTATAAAAACAACTGAAGACTGACATTTCCAATTTTTTTCTTTCAGTACTGGGCCTAAGTACACCACCATCTACACTTAGAATGTAATTGTAACTTCAAATCCAAATATTTCCTGTAATTTTACTAATTTCTCCATGTGGTACACCTTGTTAGCTTGTCATTTAAGCATGGCTAGTACAGTAACTTAATTATATGTTGTATGATCAACCATGCATTTCTCTTCCTAAACTGTTGACTTCAAAAGTCACTTCAAATTAAACCTAAGCAAAACAATGTCAATGGAAAAAGAGAACAGATTAACACTAAGAGCTGATAGACACCATATACAGTAGCAATACTAAAAATTATAGTATTCTTTAAATACAGGAGGAGCAGGTGTAAATCTGCGGAAATGTGGATTGAGCTCCTTAGAGGAGAAGTCTGCTACTTATCTATGACTTTTTTTAATGATACGGCTTAAGTAGTTCATACTGTGTGTTTCATTAAAATTGATGCTGTCTGTGAAAGTACCTTTTCACACAAAATATTTTGCCTAAAAAAGAACTCAGGAGAAGGAAAGCCAGTTGGTAGAATATCCTACAGATCCAGAATCAAAGGAGCCAAACTGCCTTTGGCTTAAGATACTAAACTGAGTAGCCTTATTCATTATTATCCTTTTTTTTTCCTAGACTTATCTCATAAAAAAGAACAAATAAATAAATAATTAAACATACAGTAAAATGGAAAGCAGAATTCTATTGACTGATATATTTGATGATTGAGAATTCTAAATGGAACACAGGAAAGTGAACCAACTTTTCAGCAGCAATGCTTAATTTCCTGTGTAAATATTGTGAATGATCCGGACAGGTGTGCTTGATTAGAGTGTGGTGGAGACTGGCGTGGCAAGTAGTCACAATACTTATAAAACTGCCAAGAAGCATATGAGCTGAAGGACGGCTACTTGACAGCATGTGGTTACATGTTTGAAATGGGAAGCTACGGCTAATGAATTTTACAGACTGCCTGTTTAGGAGATATATCGGACACCGATCATTAACAAATGAAAATTGAATATTTAAGGAGATTTATTTTTTCTTTTCAATGCTGAATTATCAATGGGTAATTGTGTTCTGGGACTTTTTAAAAGGATATTCTCGTGAATAGTGTTTATTTTTTCACAAAAAAACATAAAGAAAGAAACCTGAAAAGACACATTAAATAGCAAACTGTATGGCTAAAATACTCTCAGGATTTCAAGATGTACAAAAATGCAACAAACAGCTACAAGTGATTAAAACTGAGGCCATTTATTTATGAAGTTCTTCTGTTACTCACACTGAGTTGACACTGACAATGATGAAGCTCCAGAAGCTTGAATTTCATATTCCCCAGATGTATACTGCTTAAATATACTTATATACACTTTGAAAATGCAATGAAAAACAGATATGATATAACACAATTTTGTTATTAGAGGTACAGTTCTTCAATTTTAGACAAAGATGCGTAACTACATATAAATAATATATAGAGTACATACTGCATGTATGAGTTTGTAAAAAAGTATATATTTTATTATAATACTTTTAACATTTTTTCTGGTTTTCCTATTTTAAACTATTACAGAGGCTAGTTTGGCTTGTTGAGTTACACTCCAGTTTTGAATAGTTCCAGATTGCATTTTGAGATGACCTGACAATCACTTGTGGACCTGAGTGTGAGAAACATTCACAGGATGCTCCTACATACCTGGGTGGCCTCCCAATATGCCATGTGAAAGTACCTTGAGTTTACAGCAACCTGCTGTGATAGAGACATTTCTCAACAAACCACCTTTTTTTCCAATTCTGCAGCTGTCTCAGCTTATTACATATAGCGCATATGGTAAAGATATGATCAGGTAGCGGAAAGAAATGTGATAGTGTAAACAACACAAGTTGTTGTAATAAAATGGGCTGTATTATACAATACTTGTGAGAGATGGTACGCCCTGGGAATGCATTTAATGCTGTGTAGAGTTTTAATCTCTCTTCTTTGGCAAGGTTGGTTGTTTTTCGGAAATGATATGTCACATTTCATAATATGTGCAAATTCACCAATATCCATCCTTTAATAATTACTTTAAAGACATTCGCTTCTTACAGCATTTTCAATCATTAGTTATACCTTTCTATAACACCACAGTGAAAAAAACAAATTTTCGCAACAATTTTAAAACACATCAAACAAACAAGCTTTATTTTAAATGACATCTTTTATACCCAAATCCTAAGCCACTTTAAGAGTACAATTATTTTCTTGTTTTGCTTTCTCTATACATAGTATAGGAGAAAGTATTGTAATGGAGTTAAAATATTTAAACAAAAAAAATAATATTTAAAAGATATATAAATATTAAAGCTTCCTTAATATGATCACTTCTGGTCATATTTGTACTTGTGTTTATATATGCATTTGTAACATGAGTAACTCATGAAAGTATCAACTTACATTGGTTAGGTTTGGTACTTTCATTATAATTGTTAAATGCTAAAAATCTACTGAATTTTGGTTGAGGAAAACTTCCATTTTACTGAATTCAACTTCAACTTTTTAATAGAAATTACCCTAAATATTTTCTCTTCAAAAAACTTTAATTTTATTTAAAGCATTTTACAATGTTTCCAAGTGTTTCCAATCTGCCATCATTTCATGTTAATTGTACAGAAAGGTCTGACATTTATGGCACTTTACTATGTTTTTTCTGGAAAATTACCAAACAAAATTGGTTGAAATTAAAAGTATGTACAGTATTAGACAAAAAATATTACTTAAAAATGTCACCTGTTTTTGAGCAAAGAATAAAATTAACTAATTGGTGAGAAGACCTAACCTGTCCACTTGGCAATACTCCATCAACCTTCAGTCTGCAGCACTTAACATGCATTTATACTGTGTTTACTTGTATCAGATAAACACTGAAATTAATGTTGTTTTGACCAGGAAGCACAGATGTGCTGACAATGAGTACAAAGGGAGAATGAAGGAAACTGTATGACCCCTGGGCCAGATTTTAAAATTTTGAGAGCTGTCAAATTAAATGACAGGCTCAGGTTCCAATGTCAGTAAGTAGTATGGATTACATTGGTAACTTTGTGAGTTAAATTCTTTTTTTTAACTACTAGGTCACTCTACCTACACCTACACTGTATTGCAGATGGAACAAAGTTGATTCATGGGATAAAATAATCCTTTAAAAATACTTTTTCACAGCACACTCTTAACTTTAACCTTACTTAACATATGGGTGGGTAAAACTAGAACTAAACCTTGCATTAATAAATATCATTACCATGAGTTTCATGGTCTTAAAAGCTTAGGTATAACAGTACCCATTATCCATAGCAGAATAACAGAAGGAGAAGGAGGAGGTTAGGAGCACACACTGATACAGCACATTGCCACACCCACCACAAGACAAACCAACTCAGGATCCAGATTAGGACCCGAGTGCAGCCATGCAATGGGTGACACCTCAGCAGATGGAGTGGAACAGTGTGAGGTTTTTTATGGTGGCTGGAGTGCCAATTCTGCCACCAACCCCCAAGATTTCCCCTGCAGGTTGGAGGGCCTACATGCAGGGATGGATGCAGATGCACGTCATACCCAGGATGGAGCAATTGCAGGTTAAGGGCCTTGCTGAAGAGCCCAACAGAGCAGAATCCCTTTTGGAATTTATAGGATTTAAACCGGCAACCTTCCAATTGCCAGTGCAGATCCCTAGCCTCAGATCCACCACTCCCCTCAATAACAGAAGCAACAATAATAATTCACAATAAGCGATCTATATAAGCATACACACTACATTGAATGTGCATCTGCATGAAATAAGAACTGTGAGCCATTAAAAATAATGGAGATTAGTTTAAATTAGTTTATTTTGAATTGTAATAAATCAATTCATATATTGTACTGCAATATACTCTTCATCCATCCTTTGTCTTAATTCACATCTTCCTTTAAATTATTGTAGAGTGGAGCCTCTCCCTACAGCATCAAGTGCAAGGCAAGAATCACTAAACACACTTAGGCATACTAGGACAGTTTAGAGTCACAAATTAACCTGACATACACATTTTTAGAAGGAAAAGAGAGAAGTCAGGGGCACTCTACATGCAGAACGTGAGAAGGAACAAACTCCACACAGTCCCTGGTTTGTGAAGCCGTTAGGCAATAGCAAATTATACACAATACTGCCCATAATATCCTCTCATCCATCTATTAATAAAACTGCTCAACTCATTTCATGGTCACTATTAGCTGGAACCGTTACTGGCGCCCATCCCTTGCAGGGGATATATTCTATTCTATTCTATTCTATTCTATTATATTACCTTTGTTACTCGTCTAAAATGTGTAATCAATGTAGACCACAGGGTTAATGTTTCCAGTGCACCATCTATTAGAATGTATTATTTAATGCATGCAATATTAAAATGCATTGCATTTGTCATTCCATAAGATGCCTCATCACAAATATAACACTGCTTTTACTAATTGGATACCAAATGGCATATAACAGAGACATACGCATTGTATTTGTCATTCTAACAGATAGTGTATCACAAACATTTGTAGTAATAAAATACATTACTACAAATGTTTATTGGGTAGCATTTGTCAGAATGAGAGAGACACAGCAACCAGATGGACACACAGATGCATAGACACATGTCCTTTTATTATATTATAATGGAATTTTGCACTTTAGTTAGTCCACTTCATGGACAAAGCATTTCAGATTCTAATCCCATATTTAACCATTGCCTTGTGGCTAACACTGCCAGCAAATTCAATTTCACTGTGACTCTTAATTATAATATAATATAATATAATATAATATAATATAATATAATATAATATAATATAATAT
>JANRMT010062792.1:104948784-104964760 GCA_026402145.1 Polypterus bichir lapradei | reverse complement strand
AATATAATATAATATAATATAATATAATATAATATAATATAATATAATATAATATGATATAATATTTTAAATGCGATTAGATTAGTGGAAAATTAAGTGGCTATAATGAAGCATTTAGTGTAAGAAATTTTTTATAAAGGGGATTTTTGTAGAATATTGAGAAATTTATTTTTAAAAACTATTGAAAACTATTTAAATAGATTTTTTGAAATAATCCAAAAATAAACAGTTGCATGATTTGGCCAGATTTTTTTTCTCAACAGTCTTTTAGCATGGCCATAAGAAAATTCTCATTATACACAATTTAAAAAAATTGGCAGCTGCAAAGGAATACTTTTAAGAGCTTCTGGTTGACCTCTGTCACTCTTCTCGTTTACCCTCATGTCTCTTTGGCCTTCTTAACTTCTGAAATGAGTGAAATGAGAAGATACTTGTAAGTTAAGAGCAGGTTTCAATATTTGTTTATTTAGCTGAACTGCTGAAGAAGATAAGGCTTAATAAGTCTATTCATCATGTTTTTAAATGAATTTGTGTGCCACAGATACTGTTCATACAAATCCTTGAACACTAAGATTTTTTTTTCATTCAACCTTTCTAGTTATGAGCAAAGGCACCAATATTTCAATTTTCTCAGCCAGTTTTGGTTCTTGTTCCAAAAAAAGACATCTTATTTCTTCTAAAAGAGTCATTTATTTATTTTGCCCTACTCATTAAGCCTGCATTTGTAAATATTCTCCTTCATCTGTTTCTAATTACTAGCTAATTAATCATTTTGTTGTTCCGATGTCACTTATATCAGTTTTTGGGTGCAATGTACAGCTTGTACTTGATTGACTGATTCTTAACAGAAGGGCTTTTGTAAAACCAGTGCTTCTCTGGTTAAGTTTTCAGTTATCCAATAAAAAGCATCTTAAAGAAAAATGATTTCACAGATGAGGAAAGTAAAACTTGTGATGCTCAAAGAGGCATTGTTATCGCCCACACAAAAAGAGCATTTCAGTTTCTGCAGTCGCCTACAACTCTCATGCTAGCCATTTTGTCAGGTTTTCTGTTGGAGCATTGCCTTTTTACTGTTATTATTATAATTATTGCTTTCATTATTAGTACTAATGCAGTGTTCGTAATCCAGGCCTGTTTTCAGGGGCTCCCTGGTGAACAGCAAGTTCTTAAAATATACCTTCTGCAGTGTGCAAGATAGCTGAAGAGAAAGCATTGCCAAAATAATTTACTTTCTTTGCTAGAGAAAGATAAGCTAATGATTGAGCCATTTCAACTCTGGTTTTCTCAGTCGAAATTTGTAAAAAATTATTACCGTACTTTGTTTGTAACTTGGAATTATTTTTTACTTTTTTGTGCCATAAATTAATCACATTGTGGGGAGAGTTTTCTGCCAACTTTATTTCAATTATATATTTATTTCTTATTTTTTCATTTTAGATTACTTAGGCCTACATGCACTGATCTTATCAAGAGACTTATAGTATCAGATCAAATTTCAAGCTTCAGATTATAATTTTCCCTCAGACATATCTAGATTTTGGCAGATTCACACTTCACTCATTACCAGGCCCATCTACATTTATAAAAAATGAAGGTGAAATCATAACAAATCTTTCTTTGGTTAAAGCCTCATTGCCATTTAGCTTTGTGTTACTCAAAAAGGGTGGGAAGGAGAGGTTGAATTAGCACCTTTGAGTAAGTCCAAATGCAAAATTTCAGAACACCAAATTCTAAATTAAGATCCCATCCAGTGTTGTCCAGAGATGACATAATATATGATGCAACTTGGCAATCATGCTGGTAATGACATCTTATTGACATAGACCATTCTTTTAAATTTATCTTTCAAATTATACCTCACGTAAATAAGTAGTATTTATATTGTACAAAATGTACAGTATTTCACAGTCAACGCAAAAAAAAAGAGATTTTGTAAATTTTTTGTACATATTTGTGCAATTTTTTTATGCAGATTATGTGTGTCCTCTGTGTCACAGTTAGGCAGAGGTAGAATTTGAATCTCTAACCAAGAAGCATTAACTTAGTTTTTAAAGAATTACTAACATTTATACTAAATGAAAATGCATTGTAAAATATGAAATTAATGCATACAAACAATGTTGTACTTCTGATGTCAGAAAAGTAAGCAACTAAAAAGCAGGAAGACATTTTTTTGTAAATCTTACATTCTATTTGTTTATTCTAAATAGATTACAGAAATATTCTAGAGAAGCTGCCATAAGAAAAGCAACATTAAAAAGATCACGACATACATTCCTGCCCTCTATGTTCTTTTCTGATATTCAACCTAGCTTTTTCTAATAAAAGAGGTTCTTTACATAAGCCATCATATTTTAACTGTTATCATCATGTTACGATAAAGGGGAGATTCCGTTAATTTTCATTACAGTATTTGGAATGAAGGCAACAAAAAGCCTCACTTATGAAGAAAACAGTAGACATAAAATCAGAATGTCTTGTGTCAGTAATTTCATTTTGCATTCTAAAACCCTATGCAGTTTAATAATTTACAGCAGATTCCAAAACTAAACCCAGACCATATCAGCAATAGTCTGAAACACCCACATTAGGACTAGAGCAGAGGCCTAATACTCGTATGTCATTCCAAAATGATTCTACTGACTAATATGGTGGATCTACTGGATGCACAACTCTGGCCTTCAAACAACTAAGCTTTAGGCCAAAAATGGACAGACAACAAAGGGACATAAATATGACTTTTCTAAGTCATAAATATGAGTTTTTCTAAGGCCTCTAAAAATGTGTTTACGATTTCCCATTCAGGCATATGTAAAGTGACAAATAAGAATGGTTCACCTTTCAATATTATGAAAGGTGAGAGTGAATTTAAGCTACAGTAATAGACATATGAAATTAACTATAAGTATACGAAAATGCATAAAAATGAAAAAAATAAGCATTAAGTGCACTATCAATGTATAACAAATGACTCATATCAACATAAACTATGTTTAAGGAGGACACAGTAATACAAATGAAGTTTCTTTGATGCAGATATTGAAGGTTTTCCCATTGCAAGTTGCTGTCCAATAAACTGGGTGTTTGTGTGTGCGTTTTTACACATTTTTCTGTGTGAGCCCTGAAATCACCTAGTGTCCTGTGCAGTGTTGCGCCTTGTGTTATACACTCTGTAATCAGTGCTGGTTGCAGATTCTGATCCTTATGCCAATATTTGAGAGGCACAAACATTTCAGTGAAGAAGCACAAATTATTTTGGCATGACTCACTCTCATTTAAACTAATACTAAGGACAGATATACTGATGTGCATGCATGGCAATCCATTGATATTTTTGGGACCCCCCTCGTACACACATATATATGTATATAGTCATGCATGCACATCAGTGGATCATCCTTTGGGTTCTTCTGAGGTATGCACTACCACCCCAAGTCAAGTGGGGATGCTGGTGGTAACCTTATCCTTTTCTGTTATTCCACAGTGCTGAGAAGACACCCAGTAAGGGCACTTGACTCTGCACCTTCCAGTTCCCTGGCTATCTGTTTCCCGAAAGGAGGCATCACTCAAGATAAGCTCCGAGTCACTAAAGCAGGCTTTGCAAGCCGAGAGAGATTCTTTAAGTGAAGGAAACCCTTTTTTCGCTTCTTTTGGCACCATCAAATTCATATTTTGTTTATATGTATATTGATTTATATTAAGTGTAGCAACTGTTTTGGCTGTAATAAAGTTTTTCCCATTCACTTATTAGAAGAATAACTATGACAAGAACAAGCCACAAGCCCAATAAAATTCATCAATCCCATCTACCTAATTTCTTGACTAAAACAACATGTTGAGTTTTGACGGCCCCTTAAGTTCTATTGTCTATCAGACTGCATGGTAATTAATTCCATTGTCCATGCTTCTCAGAAGCATTTTAAAATTTGTGAAATATTTACCATTAATGAGTTTCCATGTTCCTATGTTCTTCTTGGAAAACTCTGTTTACAGTAAAAACTAGGATCCACTGTACTAATTCCTTTCAGAATTTTTACAAACTTCAATAATCTCAGCATTTAGTCATCAATTTACTTAAATTTCACTGCTGTTGTGTATTTTTTTATTTGGAAACCAAAATTATACTCATTACTTCAGATAAGGTCTCACTAGTGCTCTTAGTGTCTTATTGTGGTCTTTGAAGATTTTGCCATTATGATTAAATTATGTCTCCTGATCTTAAAATGAGCCTGGGAAGGAATGTGCTATTACCAGTGATTGACCTATAATCAGACCAATTCTAGTGGAACTGTTGTTTAACTGCACCACAGATAAATTGTGGAGTGTCCGTAGTGAGTCCAAAAGCTGATTAACCTAAAACTTTTGTAATCTGGAATTCTTTTTTTGTTCTACATTGTCAGGTGATGCTTTGAAAACAGTATTAATTTTAAAAAATGCAGATATACAGAGTGTATATAGATGTTTTTGTGTTTTTTGATATTTCTGTTACATGTAATTTTAAGTTTAAATTAAATGATACTGTATTGTTCTGATCTTATAAGTAGAAATGTATTTTGGAAGAAAAGATTGAACTAACTTCAACTTCAGTTACAAACCCTGTTATTCAGCACTTCGTGATACTGTATACCCTTTTAGCTTTACTGATTCTAGCCCTTAAAATTCTGTTATGGCTTGTCCTTGAGGTTTTTGTTATTGTTAATTTTCAAGTGATGTTTAATATTCTGTCTTTTTCATATTTACATTTTAGATCTGCTAAGGTCTACTGTATTGCACTTGCTATACTGAAGCAGAGTCAACTGTGCTATCATTTCCTATTGTCAATCCACTCTCATGTATATTCAGTTCAGTTATTTTTATTATGCCTGTTGTTTGTATTTTTCCCAGTGTTTTGTTACTTCACTATAATTTGTTTGAATTATTTTGTGTTGTTGACTTTTTTATCTTATGTAAAGAACTTTGTGGTAATGCACTGTATGCACAAAAATTCTAGAACCCTGCTTAATGCTGCACATCCTCTCTCTGACACACTAACATTTAGAACTTTAAATCAGTAAATTATTCAGCAGAAATGTGTCAAGAAATGCTACAGGGGCTCATTTCTGCCAACTGCAATATGCCTTTATAATGCTTCACTGTGACTGTGACTACTTTTTTATCTTTAGAAGAGTTTTCTTTTTAGTAATGCTGGTGTGTGTTTGAGGGAAGTTATTTATTTATCTATTTATTTATTTACTGAGCTTCTTTAAAAAGTTAAATTCCCTCCTTGGGACAAATAAAGTACTATTTATTCCAATTCAAGATCTTGAAACCATACATCATAAGGTAAGAAACAAGTCTATATGTGGGTCTGTTCACTACAGGGGATACATAAAGTAAAGGCAAATTCATGAAGACAGCTACAGCCAGTAAATGCATTAAATTAGTATCTCCAAAAAAAGAAAGAAATTAAAGCCACCTTTAGTAAGACATTTCTGGCATTCAGGTTAAATTTGAATCTTGGCATTGATAAGTGGATATAACAAACTTGAAAAAATTAGAAAAATTATGCAGTAGCAATAGCAGAGGACATTGCAAAACATGGGCACATACTGTAGATAGGATAATATTTTCATGTTTTTACATGCTTCTGTAGAATATACTTGATAAGCTTGTCATAAATGTTTCTGCCCAGTTGTTGCTGCATATTAAAATATTACATGAGTGCACAGTACCTGGTTAAGTATTTACAGACCTGATATTGTTTTATGCTAAGAAAAGTGAACAATAATGATTATTACTTTTTAAAATATCTTTGTCAACTTTATTTCAGTCAGTAGTGGTCTATAAGTTTTTATACATCAGTAGGAATGTTCCTGTGAATGCTTATAAATGTAAGTATAATACATCACTCTGAGACCCGCTTAATGCAATTCAGCCCTGGACAGGCAAACATGTCATTGCAGAGCCCACCCTCACAAAAATTTATAAGGACAGTTTGAAACCTCACACATACACATGTTTGAGGATGTTGGAGAAAAAATGGGTTAACCAGAGAAAAAGCCACACAAACAAGGGAAGAATATGAGAATTCTACACAGGTCACGTGCTGGTTCGGTTCATTGAGGCAGTAGCACTACAGACTGTGCCACCATGACTGCTGAATTCATTTTTAAGAGGAGCCTTCACAATAATATATTATTGCCAGGTAATAATATCCCAGATAAAATGTTTACTTGCTTCATAATCTGTAAATATTTAAATTAAATGAAGGCTGCATTTTTTTGACCAAAACAGAACGATGGATTAAAAACAAAGAATTAACAATGTAAGCACAATGCCCATAGGAAGCAGCACTCTGACAGGCTTATGAAAGCTTGTGCTCATACATAGACAAGGTCTCAGAATGCGTTGCATCTTTTCTAATTAGAGAATGCTTCTCTCCAAGGTAATCTCTGCTGGAGCTCCAACAAGGTTGAAATGGTTTTAACAGGATTAAGAATTTTAACTCTCCAGTGTGCTGTTTATGTAGCCAAAATAACAGTATTGCCTGACATTGCAAAAACAAGTTAATTTTCCTGGAGTAGACTTTAAAAGCGTAACCTTTTACACTAAAAGAGCTCCAGAGGCAGGACAAATTTAAAGGATCAGGTAAGGCCACAACCCACCCTGAACTACAAAGCAAAAAGCCATGAGATTTCAACAAGTGTTTGGGAACCCCTGCTTATAAGTAAAAGAAAGGATGCACTGTTTGTTGGACCTCACAAAGGGGTATAGCAGCCTTTTATTACTGGTGATAAGAGGAGTCTGTGACAATTTCCTTCATGGGGGAAGGGGAACCTGCACCTTCAGCTGACCCTCAACTAAAGTAAATATTTAATTTGTCTTTCGTCTGTTTTGTACTAGGTGACAAAATCTGGCCTAACAGTGAAAGGTGTGAACAAACCAAGATGCACAACAGTTTATGCAGCCAACCATTATTTATTCATGATATTTGCAAAGTAAAAAAAAGCTTAAATCTTTCTGATGATATGAGCAACTGCATCCGATTTAACCATCATTCCATAATGGCTTTCCCCTGAAACAATTTAAAGATGGGGCTCTGAGTAAGTTGAGTTGCTTCAATAGCTGCAAACAATATTAAAAAGTTCATCTCTCTGTCCTTTAAATTCCTGTGCAATAAAAATGTGTACTTACATTCATTCTTGTTGATCATGGTGTTAGGGAGTGGCAACATGTTGCATGTTAGTCAGAAAATAAGAATTTTATTCTATACACGTGACATTACTACTAATACTACATCATTTGTTCATTTATTCATAAGAATTCCTGTGCACTTCATGGATGTTCCTATAAAATGCGCTTGTTTTATTGTACAAATAAAAAATCAATTATCAATTAAATGACACCCTCCATCTACCATCCATCCATCCATCCATAAATCCATCCAGTTTCAAAAGCTAATTACCAACAGAAGCATGCAACCACTTTAATGAATTTTGAAATATTTCATAATGTACTGGACAGAAACTAATCACTTACAACACAATTTCTCCTATCCAGCAGCTGAACTTACAACCAATAAAGGACAGAACAGTCATTGGATTTGAATTATGAGTGAAATAGAGATAACATTGGACTGAGTAGGGCATGACTGGGGTTATCTTATGTGACATATCTGAGAGAATCCATTAATTTATTCATACATTTTCTAAACCTGCGTAATCCCAGAATAAATTGCAAGGTGGGAATAAGATCTAGATGGGATGTGACTCCATGGCAAGGTACAGTCACAAAAACGCTCATTTTCACTAATGGTCTTGGTTGGAGATCAACTAACACACATGTCTGATGGATTTAGGAGGAAATATGAAGGAACAATTTACTGATATATAAACTACAGGGTGGTCCAGATCTAATTATGCAGATCCAGATCGTCTGGATGACTTTGATTTATCCGGGGATGATTCCAGTTCGGTGCGAAGACAATTCTTCATGTCGTCAGTTCACACACTTCTCAATGGTCCGGGATTTTTCGGGTGATTTTCTATGTGATAAACTTAAGTTATAGCATAATGAAAATTGCATAATTAGATCTGGACCATCCTATACAACAAGACTCACAGCCATTCAGGACTTGGGCATCCGGACTATCAAAGCATTCTTACAAATATGTATCCAATTGTCCAAAATAAATCTGAAACTAATCATTAATTTAATTGAGAGAGTAGTGCTTAGTTAATGTGTTCCTGGTATAACCTATTAACATAATTTTATTGCATGTTAAAGTTCAAGTTCAAAGTTATTGACACATATGCAGCATAGAGTATGTTATTTTTCAATTTAAACATTTCACAACAGCAGTCATTTTTTGATAGTAAAGATAAAAATCATAGGCAAGATAATACACTTTTTAAAGTCAGGGTGATACAGTGGCGTAGTGGTTAGGATAGCTGCCCCCCTGCGGTGGTAAGGAATTGGGTTCAGGGCCTTGCTCCTTTGTATGGATTTGATTTATCTAGACCTAATCAGAATTCCTCCACCAACACAAGCAATTAAGGAATTTCAAACCGTATATAGCCCTATTATGAGATAGTGAGTTTACTGTATATATGTTCTGCCAGTTACTGGTGTTTTGGTTTCTGCTTTGCAGACAATGTTGCCTTCTGTTATGGAATGTTTTAACTTAATGGGATGTTTAAACTTTATACGGCTCCTTAGCAGTGTTGGTATTTTCAGATTCTACTCTAACAAAATTATTGATCTCAGATGGCAAACCTTAATAAGAAAAATGCATAAAATATTTAGAAGCTATCTGCAGAAACTATAAAATACTTTCTGTATTATTTATCTCATATGATGCTATGATTTGTAGATTAGGAGTTGCTGATGTGAATTTGTAACTTTAAAAAAACATTGTAGCTGACTGCTAGCAATGGCAGTGTTAATAAATTAATCCAGTCCCTGTTTAAATCTATAGGAATCTTTGATTATGTTGATAACCTACTCTGATGAATGAACTACATTACAGAAATAATAAACAATTATACGAACCAAACGTTTAGTCTAAAACAGCTCCCTATTCCCTTTTTGAAGTCATTAGCTTAAATCAAAATTCTCAGTTGCTACCATGTTGCTTCTTTAGCATAAACAACTCAATACATCAGATTTATACAAATCAATAACAAGTAGAGCTAATATGTTTTAAAAATTAACAATCATGGCATAATTAATTAATCAGTATATAAACCAAATCCGAAAAGTTTATGCAAGATTGGAACATAATAGACAAAACAGACAAAAACAAAGGCAAATAAACAAAAATATCAAAACTAAGCTATTCTGCAATTTACAAAAATGGCAAAGTTGAGAAATTAGGTAATATATCAGTTACATTATTAATAGACAATCTTTTTCAGAATTAAGTTTTTACTCACACCTGACAACATACCAAAGAAAAGGAAGTACAGTATTACTCTCTAATTTGCCAGCAAGACCACAAACGAATCATAGAACAAAGGAATTAAAAAGGGGTGTGGTGCTTTGAATAGCATGTAAAAGACAAATGGATACCCTTCAATGTAAATTGTTGTCAAGCAATTTTAGTTAAGAGTTTAATATTTACTGTTAAGTATCCTTCTCTGCATTTTATATCTGGTGTGTGTACCCAAATGAGTGTGTTGTAAGGGTGAAGGTTAAAAGGAGGTCAATGGATACCTTGTTTCTCCTGGTTTGCAGCAGGAACAAACAGTTGTTCTCTTCACTGTGTGTCTTTGTTAAGTGCTGTCTTTTTGGAAATTTTAGAAAGCCTGGGCTAATGAGTACCTAAAAAGAGATTTTCTTCCAGTTGTGTAAATTCCATACTGTAAAAAATGTTTCAATAATGTCTGTCAGAACCACAAATATCAAGCAGAGTACAAGTGAATATACTACCTCACCTCCTGCCAAAGAATATGACATTTAATATGGAGGTAACAATGTGATGAGAAACCTCCTTTGCTCTGTTGGAGGCAAAGAAATACAGTTTTTGCCCTATTCATAGAGATTTATAATTTGCTAATGAATTTCAAACGAAAGTGGAACAAATCCTGAAAGCAAGACATAAAAGTCAAGCTCCAGTTGTGAATGTGACCCCATTTCTTTGTAGGGAAATAGTAACATGATAAAGAAAACATTACTACAAAACCAAGTTAATGATCCCCCAGAATTGTCTACCAAGGAAATGTCAAGAAGCATCATAATACAGATGATGTTCCTATTATGTAGGTGCCTGTTTATAATTTCAGTAAGGAATAGTATGAAGAAATTGACTTATTGTGACTTTATTAATACAGCATATTTACTCATATTCTGACCATGTGAATATGTTGTATAATAATAATTTGAACATCTTCATGTTATTTTACTTTACAACTTTAAAAAGACAGAGTGTTTCTCATTTTATTTATTGATAGCCTATACCTTGAATGTGTAAAGAATATGTGGTACTGCCTAGTCTTACAAGCAGTGAGATTAAAATAGTTACAAGAAAGAAAGAAAGAAAGAAAGAAAGAAAGAAAGAAAGAAACTATGGGGTTTCACAAGAGCTGAAAAAAAGTGAACTTGGTATTAAGCTGATCAAGGCCCAACCCACAAAGTAATGGAAAAAAAACAATGGGCAAGGACAGCATGCAGCCCAGCAAGGATGGATTAGATGGTAGAATAACACAGCTGAAGAAAAAGACAGCTCAACATGTACAAGCAGGATTTCATCTGTGATTCTATATACAGATCATTCTATTAGGAGTGAATGCTTCTTTTCAAAAAGGGGTCATGTACCCATGCTGTGGATAGGGAAGCAAAAATTTGTGGGTTTCATTCAAAGGACCTAGTGCCAAAAGCAGTTTTTCTTATATTTTTTAGATCCTGAGCATCTGCTGAGCAGACAGTGTCAGTGTCATCAGAGGGGAAGATTCATGACCCAACTGCAGTATTGAGAAATGTGCTAGAAAAGGAAACCTCTCATATTGTGCTTAAAATAACCAAGAAGACACATTCTGTAGTTCACAAACTCTGCTAGTTTTGTGTGAATTTGATTATATTGGTAGCAAATAATATGATATGAAATTCTGGAAAAATATTTACTAATTATTTTTTGCTTATAGTTTTACATTAACATTTTGTAATGTCTTCATTAGGAAGGTGGTTGTTTTGTTTTCTAAAAGTAAAAATTGACTGTTGCTTAAGAAGCAATAATTAGGTTTCTGAAGTATTTTTTTTAAGGTACATTATTTTAATTTTTGAAATAAATTAATCACCTTGTTTAAAATTAAACATATGAGGTCCACCACAAAAATAAAAGTATGCAGTTTTACAAAAAATACAATTTAGAAACTAACATTTTATGTACCCAGTAATGAAATTGTATTCAATACCTAGATGGTTGCTGCTTTGTATACACTGCTGGCATGATAGGTTCCTCCTGTTTACAACACTGTAATGAAATAAGCAAATGTAAAAAACTGAGAGATGAAAATAAATAAACAAATAAAAATTCAGTGCAATGTAGTAAGACCTGCCCAGGTTTTACTCATATGCTACACTGCAACCCGGCAATGAATTAAAAGGGATTTAAAAATACAATGATATAGGGGTGTTTTCTTTTAAATTATAAATAGAACAAGTGAAGATGCTAATTTTTTTTAAACCAAAAATTATCCTTGCTAAGCATATTCAAGTGCTACTTGAATAGTTAAAACGGTAAAGTCCAAAGCTCCTGAACTTAACAGATTCTAGCTGATTTATTAAAGTGACAAGAGTACTAAAAATAGATTATGCAAATCAAAATTGCTAATATGGAATAAACTATTATAGCTCAATGTACCCTTAAAAATGTAATTTTGGAAAAACAGCATTCATATATACACTTATAATGTTGATTTAACATGTAAATGTCGCTGTGTAGCTGAGTACTCAAAACCATCTTACATAACTTAATCACAGCACAAACTCACTATGAATTTAAATTCCAAACCACAAATGCATAATATATAGAAGAAAATCAAACAGCACACATATTTTCCAATGGCCATATTTTGTGAAGGTCGTATTTTGTTTCTTTCCCTGACTGCCATAAACTTTTCATAACTTAAATGTGATCCATGTGTTTTGTGCCCTTTTAACCATTTGTGCTATGACAGGGAAACAGAAACAATGAAGAAATACATCACATAATATCATATATTTAGAAAACAACAAAATCTAAAGTCTCTCAAAAGCCAAATGAAAATTTACGCTGGGTGCATTAAACTATGCTCACATTGAAGCAAGGATAAACAAAAAACAGAAATAATCAAACTCGTAATTAAAAAGTACATTACATATACATAAAAGGGCAAGAAACCAAACCAAAAAAAATCTGTCGCAAAACAACAATACTGGACAGAGATCCCTAATTAAAATGTGTATATCTGGCAAATCTCAACTACCGAGGCACCATCTGAAATGAACAGCTGAAGGACTGTTCCTATATTACCCAAGAATCAGGACTGGGTATAACAATATTTCCAATGCATTTTAAGGGAAGAAGCTACCACATCAGTATGATGATTTACTGGAAACAAAACATAGTCTGAAAAGTTTAAAAATAAATAAAAAAAATTGAATCAAAAATGAAAAAAATAGAATCTAATACCAGATAAGAATGTCATTCTATCATGTAACACAAGAAAGAAAGAAAGAAAGAAAGAAAGAAAGAAAGAAAGAAAGAAAAATGCAGCTCCCTTCAAACTACATTCTGAGAAAAAAAATCAATGCAGTACATGTATAACTTACATTTTTATTACTATATTTCATTCCCTATTTCTTTTAAAATAAAAATTATTGCATTCAATTTGAATTTGAAAATTCTTTTGTTTTTGAATGGCTTTAGTTTATGTTGGGAAATATAACTGAGTATCACACAATAAATCAGCTGTGTATATAAAACAGAGCAAGCTCAAAACTGTGTGTTCTGTGGTGTTATGAAGGTTAAAAATTTCCTTTCATTTTTAACAGACTGATCAAGAATTATCTAGCTTGCATGTTTTGTTTTCTTTCTTTTGGTTTTATGATTATATGACAGGTGCTACTCATCTAAGATGGGTTGAAATCTATGTAATCAATGCAAACCTCAACATTAACATTTGCAGTGCACCATCTATTGGAATGTATTCTGTAATATAAGTAGTAGTAAAGTCCATTGCATCTATCATTCTAACAGTTGGTGCATATCAAACATTTGTAGTAATGCAAATGTTGGAATGACAAATGCAATGCCTCTGCATTTACCATTTGTCATGATATTCAAAAAACAGTGTTAATGTTTGTGATGTGGCATCTGTTGGAATTATTATTACAAGTGTTTGTGATGTGCCTTCTGTTGGAATGACAGACACAGCAACCAGATGAATACACAGTCACTTTTATTTATTATTTTGTGTTTTATTATCTTATTAAGGTGGAATGGTCTGATGAATTTACCTTTTGTTTATGTGAGTGTGTGGGTGTCATGTTAACCACACAGTGGTCTGCTTAAAAAAAATACAGAAAATAAGGAAATGTACATTTTTACATACAATGTAATCCCAGTAAAACAAGTTGTAAAACTGCCAAACATTTTCCCTAGGTTTGATGAAAAATGTCCATAGGTCAATGGTTTAATGGCTCAAAGCCTAGATTTATTTATAGATTTTCTTTTATCCTTGACTGCCAGTTCTAGATCAACTTAATTTATAAGGTTATTCACAAGACATGAGTGGGGTGAACAGATAAGGAAAATAAATAAGAGGACATGCTCTTTAGCTTAACACTTGCTTGCACTTTTAAAATGTAACTACTGAAAATAATTGTAGAATCATCTATGTAGTTAGAGTCAAACATGGACTGATGCGCCCCCTAAGGCGGGTTCCTCTCTTGTGCCCATTGTACCCACAGTGAGATAAGTCTTTTACTTTGATCAAAGAGAACATGCAGGATGTGCAAACAACAAATTTTCAGCAGTTAAACAACTACTTCTTTAATATAACAGATATGACATCTTGTCATGACTTTGCCTTTTATACTACATTTCATACAGTTAAGGTTATGGTTTTAAATATTTACATTTGTGAATTTTTATATATATTAAATATTTTTTTGCAAAAATAGTGTTATGCACAATACATTATAATTTCTCTCATTTTTATTTGCTGTGTTCATAATTTATGAGTTCTTATACAGAAATTCGTTATGCAATACTAACTTGGTCTATTAAACTTGGAATAGCAACCTAAAATTGATTCGCTTCTCTAGCTCTGTTACTTTGGCTATCATTATTTTGTTGTACTCTTCTTTGAAGTTATGCAGAATCTGTTTAAAACAGTTAGCTTCAAACTTGTTATGCTGTTTAAAACTGGTCAAATACACTTTCAAGATCCGTCTGGTATCTAGTATTGCAGCAATTTTTGCATTTGCTTTTGTATTTGTTTTACATTTAAATTTGTATATTTGATACCATATTATTATCTTGTTTTCTTTCTAAAGCATCATGTCAATGTGAATACTGTATTATTGATTGACTGACAGATTCTTTAGTATTCACATAACCTTAACCAAGATAATCAGATGAGGAAAAAATATATACTGATTGATCTTTTTATTTTTTTCCAAGGTTTCAGTGCCTTTAATAGGGACCATAATCTTAACAACAAAATAAAAACAGCAACATACCTGATGCAAAATGTCATTTAAAATTGCATAGTGAAGAATCCTACTATAGCAATCACAGTGTACTGCAGTGCACCATTTGAAAACAGTGGCTGTATATAATTCCTGCTAAACTCTTTAGCTGCTGCTGACTGATTTTTGGGAAGTAGTGAAGGTACATAAACAGGCTTGAATTATAAAACCTCTAGATGAAATCATTATTCCAAATGTACAGATCTGGCTTGCCATTTACCCTTACTGAAATTGTTCTAATATGCCAGTGGTTGTTCTCCTTGGAGACCTGATGCTAATGTGGATACAACATTCACAAATCAGAGGTAACTGTATGTTAAGTATTCAAGAATAGCTATCTCATCTTAAGAAAATCATTACATTGAAAGTTCACCTCTGCATATTAGCCTCTGATATTTGAATGTTATTAATATATTTGTATGTGATTAAAAAAGAAAAAACAATATATATATATATATATATATAGGGCTTGTGCCTCCTCCAGACCGCGAGGGGGCGTCCGTCCTGGTTATGTTGGGGGCCTCGGGTACAGGGCTTGGAAGCCCAGCCCTGTAGGGACCCGTGGCCACTGCCAGGCGGCGCCCCGATGCCGGAGTATCCAGTGTGGGACCCGGTCGGGGCTGGAGCCCGGCCGGGACGCCCAGGAGGACCAGAGGAGGGCTTCTGCCTCCTCCAGACCGCGAGGGGGTGTCCGTCCTGGTTATGTTGGGGGCCACGGGTAGAGGGCTTGGAAGCCCAACCCTGTAGGGGCCCGTGGCCACCGCCAGGCGGCACCCTGGTGCCTGAGGAACCCTGGAGCTCAGCACTTCCGCCACACCAGGAAGTGCTGGGGGGGAAGAAGACAGGGGACACCCGGACGGCTTCCGGGTGCGCAGCCAGCACTTCCACACCCGAGCCAGCACTTCCACCACACAGGGGTGTGTCCAAAGGGGAGTGCCGGGAAGCAGCTGGAGCCCATCCGGGTCCTTATTTAAGGGGCCGCCTCCCTCCAGTCGTTAGTGGATGTCGGGTGGAAGAGGACAGAGCTGGAAAGAGGACGGGAGGCGGTCGAGAGAAAGGCACAGTGACTGAGAGTGTGGCCTGGACTTTGGGGAGTCGGTGCAAGAGGCACTGGGGTTTGTGAGCACGAATTGTATATAATAGTTGCAAATAAATAGTGTGTGGTGGAACTATGTTGTCCGTCTGCCTGTGTCCGGGTCCCAGTCCACTATATATATATATATATATATATATATATATATATATATATATATATATATATATA
>JANRMT010062792.1:104927211-104944649 GCA_026402145.1 Polypterus bichir lapradei | reverse complement strand
TAGATAGATAGATAGATAGATAGATAGATAGATAGATAGATAGATAGATAGATAGATAGATAGATAGATAGATAGATAGGTATGTCATCTGGACCAACAGCCTTTCCATTTTTCATCCTCTTCATAGCTGTCCTTACTTCCTCCTTGCTAATCCATTGCACTTCCTGATTCATTATCTCCACATCATCCAACCTCTTCTCTCTCTCGTTCTCTTCATTCATCAGCCTCTCAAAGTACTCTTTCCATCTGCTCAACACACTCTCCTCACTTATGAGTATGTTTCCATCTTTATCCTTCTTCATCCTAACCTGCTGCACATCTTTCCCACCTCGGTCCCTCTGTCTAGCCAATCGGTACAGGTCCTTTTCTCCCTCCTTAGTGTCCAACGTCTCATACAACTCATCATATGCCTTTTCTTTAGCCTTCGCCACCTCTCTCTTCATCTTGCGCCTTATCTCCTTGTACTCTTGTCTACTTTCTGTATCTCTCTGACTATCCCACTTCTTCTTTGCCATCCTCTTCCTTTGTATACTCTCCTGTATTTCCCCATTCCACCACCAGGCTTCCTTTTCCTCCTTCCTCTTTCCAGATGTCAAGCCAAGCACCCTTCTTGTTGTCACCCTTACTACATCTGCTGTAGTTTCCCAGCTGTCTGGTAACTCTTCACTGCCACCCAGTGCCGGTCTCACCTCCTCCCTAAACTCAACCTTGCAGTTTTCCTTTTTCAACTTCCACCATTTGAACCTTGGCTCTGCCCTCACTCTCTTCCTCTTCTTGATCTCCAACATCATCCTACAGACCACCATCCTATGCTGCTTAACTACACTTTCCCCTGCCACCACTTTGCAGTCTTCAATCTCCTTCAGATAAACTCTTCTGCATAGGATATAATCCACCTGTGTGCATCTTCCTCCACTCTTGTACGAAACCCTATGATCCTCTCTCTTCTTAAAATATGTATTCACCACAGCCATGTCAATCCTTTTGGCAAAATCCACTATCCTCTGACCTTCTTCATTCCTCTCCTTGACACCATACCTACCCATGACCTCCTCATCTCCTCTGTTCCCTTCACCAACATGTCCATTTAAATCTGCTCCAATCGCCACTTTCTGTCCCTTGGGTACACTGTTTATCACTTCATCCAAATCACTCCAAAAATTTTCTTTCTCACCCATTGCACACCCAACTCATAATTATTACAATTATACACTCTTTTCACCTAAAAAACACTCTTGACATACTGTCCCTTCAGAATAACTCCTACCCCATTTCACCTCCTATCCACACCATGATAGAACAATTTGAATCCACCTCCGATCCACCTGGCCTTACTCGCCTTCCATTTAGTCTCATGCACGCACAATATATCAACCTATTGCTTTTATGCAGTGAATCAAGACTACATTTGCAATTTGTTGTTTTCTGAGGGCTTCTTAAAAAAGGAATTTGTGGAGCTGATAGAAATTGTTAATATTTGAAAAATACACATCCTCTCCAGAAAGAGGCCAACAGCTTTTAGAAACCTTAAGAATATTCTCAAAATCACCCATTTCCAAATTCATTTCAGGGATCCATGAGAACCCTGAATACAATGAGGACTGATCATTTATGTTAGATAGAATGCCTAGAGGGGGCTGGGCGGTCTCATGGCCTGGAACCCCTGCAGATTTTATTTTTTCTCCAGCCGTTTGGAGTTTTTTTTTTTTTTTTTCTGTCCTCCCTGGCCATCGGACCTTACTTTCATTCAATGTTAATTAGTGTTCTCTTATTTTAATTCTTACTTTGTCTTTTTTTTCCTCTTTATTCATCAGTAAAGCACTTTGAGCTACATTATTTGTATGAAAATGTGGTATATAAATAAATGTTGTTGTTGTTATGCAAGGATGAAGTCTATCCTGGCAACATTCAATGTAAGCCCTAAGCAGGATGGCAGTCCATCATGAGACACCACAAAATACACATGCACTCTCACTCAAATGGAGCCAAGTTAAAGTCACCAATCAACACTGCTGTCTCAGGTTCAGTAGACTTAACTGGAAGTCCCACAAATTCATTGCCTGGGTGACATTTGCACAGATTCCCTGTCTACCTGAGTTTTACTCTAGTTATTTTGGTTTTCCTCCACATCCCAAAGCCGTATATGTGTCCATCCATCCATACATTATCCAACCCACTGAATCCGAACACAGGGTCACGGGGGTCTGCTGGAGCCAATCCCAGCCAACACAGGGCAGGAACTAATCCTGGGCAGTGTGCCAACCCACAGCAGGACACACACAAACTAGGGCCAATTTAGAATCGCCAATCCACCTAACCTGCATGTCTTTGGACTGTGGGAGGAAACTGGAGCGCCCAGAGTAAACCCACGCAGACACGGGGAGAACATGCAAACTCCACGCAGGGAGGACTCGGGAAGCGAACCCGGGTCTCCTAACTGCGAGGCAGCAGCACTACCGCTGCGCCACCGTGCCACCCGGTGTATATGTGTGAAATATGAAATTCTTTGAAGAAAAAAAAAAAGTTTTCTAATTTTGTACCCTAACTTTACTAATGCCCCAAGTTTTGCTTGTTTATGTGGTAATTCAGCACTAAAGTAACCATGCAAAAATAGCTTCCTCTTGTTCAGAATTTTTTGTTTTAATAAACTATTTAATACAAAATAGAAACAGAGATCTATAAGTGCTTATCTGATTTCCCTTTGGACAACTCAAATATGGTTAAATGCATAAAAGAAATATATAATTTGTTCTAATTAAAAAACAATCCACATGTGCATTGTGCTAGAGTTGCTTATATCTAGTCAGTGCCATGGAAAATTGAAGCATATTTTGGCAGCAATAGTCACAAGGCAGAAACAGGCAACAGAGGTGGACACAGGATTGGATGCCATCCTTTAGAGATATTTCACATTCATCAACCAGCCCAATAGCATACTTTGGTCTGTGGGTTGTAATTCTCAATAAGAAAATGCCAGTTACGAAAAGAGGCATTACAGCTGTCCATTTAGGTGGTGCCCAAGTGTTGCAACACTGTGAGCAAGAACATGCATGGTTAATTCCACCCTAAGGGCCCGTAAAAACTAATTAATTTTAAAAATGATTACAGTATAGTACACCATATATATGCAGCATATATTGCATCTTACATTTTGCACCAATTTTGCCTCCTCAAAATAGGCAGTACTATAATATTCATACATAAATAAAAAGTGGAAACTCACCATTTAATACCACAAATATTAAAGATCCAGCCATCCTTTTGCTGAATCAAATTCTCTGTGACCTGCTAGGTGCTGTGTTCCTTTATGCATTTGTTTTATGACCATAGATGGAATTTCAGTGATATAAAACATTCCAAAAGAAAGAAAGATTGTAATTGTGGTAACATTATCAAACAAGGTTAGCAATTTAAAGGGTTGCAAGATCACTTCAGCTATTATTGTTTGGCTGCTACCTTTATCCAAGGCATTTAAGAAACAATTGCTTACGTTTTTAAATGCTTTTTTTCAACTGGAACACCGGCAGGTCATACAGTGCCAGTGACGCGACTTGAACCAATAACTTACATCTTATAGTTTATATCTTCTGCTACTGTTTAACCTAAGTGTTTGGGGTGGGTGGGGGGACCGGCAGCACCCATACAAACAGAACATGCAGAATCCATATAGAGACCCGGCCTTTCAGACTGCAGACGTGAGGCAAAAGCCCTAATAACTGCACCACTGTGCCTCCCGAGACGCCCAATGCTTCTTTTAATTACTATGTAACAGACAGATGTCGTATTTTCTTTTTGAAATGGCTCTAGACATTCCGATTATTTTAAAGTGTTCTTCAATGACAACAGAAAGCGCCTGCAAGTCTTTGGGTCGCCGTCCACTTTTTTTTTTCCTGGTACATCCCCTTCCCGTGGCTGCTTGTGGCCCGGCCTCCAGGTTTTCCCATCTACCCGGCTTGTCACTCTCTCGAGGATTGGGGAGATGGCGGCGGGGGGGTTGCTTGTTTAAGCCAATGGGCTGGGAGTAAACGTTAATGTCATTTCAGTGTGTATAGAGGCTCGGGCGCGTTGGTGCGCGAGTCGCTGCATAGCCAGACGAAGCAATTTACTTGAACGCCAGAGCTTCGGCAGAAGACGCTCCTTCTTCAGTTCCCCCTACGTAAAAATGTGTCCCTTTATATTGTACTGACTGACGGGAGGTCGACGGAGTGGCAATTTGGCGGACCCCTGAAGCTTCCAAACTCCAATGTGATTCTTTGTAAAACCTGTCAACTGCAAATAAACTTAGAAAATACAAGGAATAGCAAGCTGGAGCTTTTGCATCCCGTTATCAGCACACGCCGTCGTTTGAGGTGAGTCGTTACGTCTCATAAATATGCGCTTGACCGGTTTTATTTAAAAACATACGAGGTAGTAGGAAATTAGTTGATAAGTAGAGAAACAAAATGAGGCAAATCAAAGCTGAAAGGGGTCACCTTCTCTCTCTTGTCACTTTACTTGTCTTCTCGCAGGTTTGACGGCGTACTTTAAGTGAAATTGCTGCTCAGGAATCCTGGCAGCATTTCTGCTTCCTCAAACTGCTTGCCTGCACACCAGAAAAGTTTCAGTCTTTTTTATCTTTATAGAAATGCACGATATATCTCGTTTAAGTATAAATGCTCATTATTGTTATTTGTATTAGTACTATCTCCATTGCCCCCCTTGGTAGTTAAAAAGGTACCTAAAGTGGAGCAATTGAGAAAAGCTGGCAGAAAAGTGGATACAAGTGTGATGATTGAAGAAGTGGGGATGGCTGATCTTAGTTCTGGGAAGAAACAAATAAAGTAGTTTGGACTCGTTATTTGTTTGTGTAAGCAAAAGTCGACATATAGTGCACACAATAAATGCAACTTGATCGCGATGCATAAGCGCGTAACGGAGATTAATGACAACCCTCGGAACAGCCCAGAGTTCCCAAATTCTTCCCCTTGCCAATTTAACCGTCATCCGAAACGTGCCGGGCTATTAACTTTTACCTCAGTGTATGTTTCTGTACATTACTTATTCAGCAATCACTGAATATTTACAATACGCCTCAACAGTGCTTGACATGCTATTTCTTATTATGGGCATAAAGCTGCAACCTCTCAATAACTTAAGTGATTCTTTCTATGTGGACGGGACTGACTGTATTGAGGAGACAGACAGACCTCCCAACACTGCTTTCCCCATTTAATTCTCTTGCAAATTTACTTGAGAAAAATACGCAGGAGACGTCTTTAAGAGTGCAAGACAGCTTAAAAATTCACTAAACAGTTATTAAAGCATTTTCCGTGGGATGCTTAAAACAATCCGTTCGAATATGCACTTCTAAGCAGGGACGTCTTTACAGTACAGTACAATACGTAATGTCAGATGCTTTTTTTAATAAAAACCTTCATCCAACAGTCATTTCCTGACACACTAATTAACAGCCATAGCGAAAAGAATCCAGAAATGAATTGGAAAGAGAACTGTCTTTATGTATTATGATTGGCCGATTTCTGCTTGTTTTATGGCCCCCTAGTGACTTAGACACAACTTCTAGTCTTCTTTTTTCCAAGAAAAGTACAAACAAGTGATCTGAATTGGACAGTCAAGTTTTTATATAGAGCAATGTAGTTTAACTTGATAGGGTAATTTTTTTAAATACCTAGTGTCGTCTTGGCATAGCTGTAAGAGAGAATAACTGGTCTTTATTTTGTATAGCATCTGCACTATCATAGGGTGCTAAAGAATTGATCAAAATATACGCATTCAAATGCATTATTTTAAGGTAACTATACATTGCTCAGGAAAATCTTTTAACGTATTTTCAGTAAGACAGCATTAAGAAGGGAAACTGGTAAATGAGTCTAGTTTTGTGCTTTAACTTTGTGGCAGTATTGTAAAAAATTGTATTATTTGACAGCTAACTTTTTAATTAAGTCAATTTTAAAGATTAAGAAGTAGAAGAAATCTGAACAGCATCCACACTTTAAAAGTTCAGTTTAGTTTGTTTTAAACATTGAATGCTCTTTAATGGAAAAAGCTGTACAATGTCAGTCTAGTTGTGTCAATGTGCAACTATTTTCCTGACTTCGAAGGAGGAAGATACTTTCAAACAGAACAGCTCGTTTATAAAAAGAGGTGAAATGGGAATACTTATTTCTTTGCTGCGCATAGCTGATCCTGCACAGTGAGGGATCTTAAAGGCACAGTTTTAACTAAGTTGACCTGCTGAGTAAGTAAGCGAGTGAGTAGTACTGCTGTATGGTTTGGAAACGTTTTGACGCATTTAAAGTCCAGATGTATATGCTCAGCTGTTGCCTGTCACTTGGGTGACAACTGACAGGTCCCCTTTAAAGTTATCATTGTTTTATAGTGTTTGTAAATGAGATTTAGTCTCCATTGTACATTTGAGTTATCTTCCTTCGCCAAACCCACAAGAAAACATTTTTCAGATTTACTTTCATTTGAGTTGGGCTCATCTTTTCAACTTTTTCTCTGGCTATATGACATACACATAACGATATAGCTATTAAACCACAACGTCCACGAAAAACTGTTTTAGGACTAGATTAATTTATTAAACAAATTCTGAAAGGGAGAGTTTAGCAGTACATAGCCTTACTAGGAGTAATCTGAAACAACAGCCGTTTATCTTTGCTGTCTGTTTAGGATTTAATTTGGCATGCATTTAGTCAGGGCTTTCCTTGGACAGAAATCTGTCATTGTGGCCACAGCTGGGGGCATGGCAAAGCAAAATATAGCACTCTGCTGGGACCAACATCAACTTTTAAACCCTGTTGGCTATGAAGGTATACAGTAAGGGTGTGGGGGATGGATATTCAAGATATAGTTTAAAATAAAGAATGAAGATCAGAATGTTGTATTGTCTTTTTTTGGTGGTGAATTATTCAGTTTAATGGACACATACATTGAGTCAGCATTGTTGTATTGAGGTCACGATAATCTAAGTAACTTGATGTCAAAAAACAAATGTTATTATGTTTTGTAAAAACATGTTTATAATTAGAGTTGCAAATTAAAAACAGTTTAAAAAAACTTCACCAAAGCCCCAGTTAGAATATAGTTGGTTTATAAACATAACAGAATTTCTTGTTTTATTTAAAGAGCAGTTCTAACCCTTTAGAGCCAAATATCTTAAAGCATCAGTCACTAAGGTAAATGTGTTATATGAAATGTCCCAGATTAAGCTGGCAGTGTCCCCTAGTGGTCAGAAATGTGGAATTCATGATCCTTAGCTAAATCAAGTGAGCTTACTTAAGTTCCAAATTGTACTGTGAAGAATGGTGTCTGTATTTCCTAGCAGTCATTTATAGTTAAAAATTGATCTTACCATTTGTTTAGTAAATAAATATTTAATAAATAAATATAATATTTTACTTTGGTTTACAGATGATGATTTTGAAGCATACATTTAATACAGGTTGTTTCAACTTTGAAAGCTTTTTGAGGCAGAATGATTTTTATTTTTTCTGTCTTCGTAATAATAAAGACTCTTTAAGCACAGCAGCTCAGGTTGCAGTGCAAACAACATAGATCTACAGCCTCCCAGGGCTCAAGTTTGGCATCCTTGCAGGCTACCCCATCTGATACAAGGCTGCTCAACTCAAAGTCCTTGAGGGCTGCCAAGCATTACCATTTCGGTTCCACCTGGGCAGTCACTTAACTTGATTGATTATTTCATTAATTCAGTATGTTAATTGCCATCTTTGACACCAAATGTTTTCCATGTGCATTTATGACAACCAATCCAATGAAATATTTGTAATTTCTGAAAATAAATATAATTATTTTTTTATCAGGCAACTTTTTCCGTTCATGAAAACTAAGTGGAAAAGCATTGAGGTTATCAAGAGCTAATATGGCATTAGTAAATCTAGCTACTAAACACATGCCTTTGTAGAATTTGTCCTCAGATGCCCCCAAGACCAACATAATGTATTGTAAACCAAAAAAAAAGGTTTCAGGATATAAGTATATCGTATAGCAGAAATAATAAAAATAATATTGATAAGGCATAGAGCTGGTCAGGCTTTGATATTATTTAGTGCAAATGCTAATTATTTAAGATTATTGTTCCCCCAGTTAAAGCGCATGATAAAACTACATTAATGAATTACATTGATATACCATAGCACTTTTCAAACCTCTCAAAGCACTTTACATAG
Source organism: Polypterus bichir lapradei (assembly GCA_026402145.1). Lineage (NCBI taxonomy): Eukaryota > Metazoa > Chordata > Cladistia > Polypteriformes > Polypteridae > Polypterus > Polypterus bichir. The sequence continues at coordinate 104,936,457 of JANRMT010062792.1, read as the reverse complement.
ACAGGGTGAATCACTTCAACCACCACCAATGTATAGCATCCACCTAGATGATGCAATTATTGTCATTTTTGAACCTGTATGCTCTCACACCTTAGATGTTAAGTGGTGAAGGGGTGAGAGAGAGAAAGTTGTCTAATAAAGAACAGGGGATTAGGGAACAAGAACAACCAGGCCATGGTAGGCAGTTTAGTGAGGACATCAGGAATTGCCTTACTCATTTTGAAAGATGCTCAGGAATCTTTTATGACCGCCGAGAGTCAGGACCTCGATTTTATGCATCTTCCAAAAGACAGCACCAATTTTTATAGTATAGTGTCCCCATCACTGAACAAGGGCATTGGTATCTACGCAAGTCCAGGACACATACAAGCATTTATTTATGATAATTCTGCTTTGTTCTTTTAAAGGTAATTATTTTCAGGCTTATAATTTCTGAATGTTGTAAAAGTAATAAGAATGTAATACTAAAATGTTTCTATTAGAGCTGCTCTACTTGATCAATTTTCACTAAAAAAGACTCAATCAGTGATTGGTAAATTGTCCAATCACAAAAAACAATCTTTTCAGCTCCTGCTTTTTTAAGGCATTACTGTAATTTAGTTGCATTTCTCTTTCATGCGCGGTATTACAGTAAGTGAAACAAAGCAAGTCAAAGCTTGTTTTACAAGAGTTCGAGAGAGAGACGACTGGAATATTAGCCTCAAAAGAAAGTGGAGTAATACATTGAGAGAGAGGAATTTGAGAATTAGTCCTGTGCAATTAGACAAAGACAAAGAACATCTGCTTTAATGAATTCAGACCTTCTTTTTTTGTCCTTTAAATTACAATGGTCACGGTTTGAGTAGGGACCGTGAGCTTGTTTTAAAGGTAATTTGAAATTGCTGCTTAGTTAACAGTAGTCTTGTCAGCTTAACAGAAAAATCTGTCTTTTACTTCTAAACCTGTTAAGAATGTTAGTCTTGTGTCTTCTTGATAAACATAAGCTTCTATGTATCTGGTTATGCAGGAGCTTATTTTAAAAGTTTTTTAAAAGGATAAAGGGGGGGGGCGGGCGGGGAACTGAATTAGTCGATCAAGTAACATGAAATCGGTATTAACCTTATAAACCTGATCAGAGCATCCTTAGTTTCTATATTAGTTTTTAATCTTTTTTGTCATTTGTGATAAGTAAGGTTTTGAAGAAGGATATGTGTTACTTTAGTGCCTAAAGAATAAGTATCCTGTGTTGTAAGATTTTCTGTAACATAGGTTAATTATCTGTTTTGTCTTGGGAATTGATGTTCTGGAATGTTATTAAAAATAATTAGATATTTTTGTGCATTCTATCATTAAAATGTTAAGTACTCCCTTCCAATATGGCTAGAAAAAGCAGTTTCAGAAAATTAATAAAAGTGGTAAACATGTAATTGAATTTGTATCTGTCAATTGCAAGCTGTCAATACAAAAGCAGTAAATTGTGCATCAAGGATTATAAAACTTTCTAAGTTTTGAGAAATAACTCCTTATCTCATAAGTTTTTTTGAATTTGTATTATACCAAGGCACTCACAGATTCAAAGGCATTCTCTTAGGTTAATCTGATGTGAGCTAAGTAAGTATACACTTTGATGACTTGCATGTCATCCAGAGTTGATTCCCCCCTTGTGGAAGCTGCTGCTGGCAGATATTATTGCTGTTGTATTTATCTTGTTTATAATCATTATATTGTTTAGCATACAATACACAATATGTTAGTTTTGTTAGGTCAGTAGAGGTGTGGGTCCAGTCTCACTGTCTATGTGGAATTTACATGTTTTGCTGTGTTGTTATCTGGGTTTTCTCTGTGTGTACTTTTTTATTTTCACATCACAGTTTAGGTTGACTGGCATCTCTAAATGACTTTGTATAAGTAGGTCTGAATGTGTGTGGAGTGTGTTATATGCCCAGTACACCATGTGATCCTACATTTTATGGAAATGTCAGAAGTTTAAAAAAAAAAAAAAAAAAAAAAAAAAATCTCTTAGCAATATATTTAAGAATTTCATGGATTATATAGTGGGGATTATGTGAGTATTGTCTGTGGTTTTCAGACCAAGCCATTTGAAATAATTAGTATCCTAATGACTGAAACTCCATCCATTTGTGAACATGTTTATCCAGGTCAGAGTGACAAGGTACCCAAGCTGAATGCAGCATCATAGGAACCTAATGACTGAGCATATTTTCTTGGATTTGTATGTGTAATATTAGTGCTACTCATGTGTAAACTATAATGGCTCAATTGTAGTATTAGAGCAGACCTAGTTGTTGAGTGTTTACTTTAATAGTCTTGTGTAAATTGTTTCTAAGATAGCTAATCATTATGCTATTACTATATTGCTGTGCTCTTAGCTATCAAATGTATATTTGCTAATATATACTGCTTCTTAGAACTTTTTAATCCATCTTTGTTTGTTTTAGATGAATAATGTGAATAATGAAAGTAGATATACATGATTGTATGTTTTTAGTAACTTGGTTGTGTAGACATTTCAGTTTGTTTTACCACAGTACCTGTAAAAATAGAAGCGATATTTTGGCTACATGGTGGTATCAACTAGGAAGTTAAACAGTCATAGCATGTAGATTGAATGCAGGCATCCATTAGTTTTCTTAGCTAAATTACAGTTATCTGTATACCTGTACTGCCCTCTGATGGGCATAATATTTAACAAACTTTTTAAAGGGCAAGGTACCATTTATTCCAAAATTAGTTTCAGAATGAAGATGATTGTCTTTCCTTGGTGATTTAAAATGTCAACTATCACTAAAACATAGAGCTGTTACAATCTATATCAAGTTATTGCATATATTAAGTGGCATTTTCACTTAATGTGTGAACTAAACAGAAAAAATTGCACTAACTGTGCATTAAAACATTTATGAATGAATGAATAAACTGTGTCTTCTAATACACTTGCATATAGAACTACTGATTTTGAATTACAGTACCTTGGCTGAGAATATCACATTAGGAAGAGAGGAACCTATTCTGCGACATCTGAGATAGTATTGTATTTTTTGAGTGATATATCTGGTGATCACAATAATGTAAGCATTTAAGCATTCCATGTTAAAATATTAGCTTAACTTTAGAATTAATACCAGAAGTCTTAATACTCCCTAAGTGTAAGTGTACAAAATGTAAAATTGTTAATGCTGAGAATTGGAAAGCTACAGTGCAGTTTTTAAACATTTTGTACATAGTAAATATTTTACATTTTAATTGGAGAAGTAGATTGCAGGACTTTCTACTGGCAATATACATATTGTTTATAAAATTAGCAATTAAAACATACAGAATAAATTCTATTTACTAATCTACCCTTTATATGAATCTTATATTTGTAAAAAAAAAAACAAACAATTGTGTACAGGTAGAGTCTATTCTCATATCATCTTGTGCAAAGCAGGGCATGCTGCTATATATACTATATACTGTAAGCCAGTTTAAATCACCAAAAAATGGTTTGGTATCTGAAATTAGAAGATTTGTAGTAAACAGCATTTTCTTAAGTGAAAATAAAGTTTAAACCTTCCCTTTAAGGAAATTAATTGGCTTTCAAAATGCAGGTAACTTTTTATCATAGGAGGTGGGGCTTAAATGGTTATCCATAGTTTTTATGCATTTCTGTGTGTAATTTGATTAATTGAATTGTGTCGTTAAAGTGGACTAGCATTTCATTTGGGTCTTGTTCCTGTCAGTTGATGAGGCAACCAAGAGGATCCAGGTCCTTGTGGTACTGACATGGGAAAAATGGGATGAAATATGTCAGAATGAATTATATACATTTTAATTAATACATTTGATTTATGGTTTCTTTATGTTCTTTGATCCAGTGATTTTACTAGCTTTAACAAGTAAGTGCTTTATTAAACCTCCAGACAGTATGGTTTAGAGACCAAAGCTGGACTATAAACCACAAAGTTGCTGGGTTAATCCTCATCTCTGTGTGACCTACACAAAGTCACTTTTCCTGCTAGTGATGTAGGGCAGCCTAAACAGCTGTGCCACTGTAAAGTGTAGGTCCCTTTTTAGAAGAGTGTTATTTGTATTGAATTAACCAATAGCTATCAATATTATGTAAATTAGAAGATTATTTTGCCACACTCGGTTTACAAAGTTTTGTTTACTATATATTTAACTTAATTGTATTTTTATCTATGCAAATACTGTGACATTTAGTAACTGACTGTATAAATACTCTGTGCCTTTATGCAGTGAAGAGTAATGTATAGGAATAATCTAAGTGAAACAATTTGATTCACCAATATTTTACTTGCTATGCATAGACTGCAGACTATTTTATAAGCAATGAAGAATCAGTTTTGTCAGAGTCGAATTAAAAAGATAAAGTTGACAGCAGTTCCAGACTTAGTAATACTACTTCTGGTCATGGTGAAAATCTGCTTGATCAACTCAGAATTAGCAAGAGAAGAATATCAAGTGACAAGTGGAAGATTAAATTTGTTTAATAGCACTTGGGACTTGACTGGAACTTAGAAGTGCTCAATTATAATTTCTGCCACATGAGGAGAGTATAATTTTGTGAATATTGATTTTTTTTTAACTGTTTTGCTCATTTGTTAAAGAATTTTCAAGAGTAAAATTCCCTGTAATTAAACATTTTGTGAGATGTGTTGAATGTTTCATCTGCTTATGTTGTACTTGTGGCATTCTTGTGAATCACATGAGTGTACATAATCAGTGACTGTTTCAGTTTTGTAGTAAGTACTTACAAAAAACTTTCAATTTTAAATCAAACCCTTTAGTCATTAATTGTGCAAATATTGTACAAATATTCTAGAGCATAATTAGCACAAATCTGATTATTTTGGTGCATTTACAGTATACTAATTGGAAAAATGAGCAAATGTAAAATATTTTGTACAGTTTTATCCATAATTCAGATGTAACATAAACACATTGGTCATCTTTTATCCAGAAATATATACTGCCAAGTGTGTTGAAAGAAAACCAGACCACCTCCATTTAAGGTCCTGCAGTTGTAGAAATAACATTGTCATGTATTTTTTAAGACATGAAGCAGTGGTGTGAGGAATTTCCCCTAAATGGTAAATACAATTTAATGTGTACTTTACATAGGAAGGGTAGTAAAAAAAAATTATATATGGTTATTTTAAAAAGTAATATAAAGTTAAAGAAGGGAAATGCATTCTACTCTCTCCACCTCTACTGGACATTATTTTGCAGAAATAGCCATCTTACTACTGTGACATTGGTTTATCTGTATAGTGAATTAGCACTATTACTATGTCATCTTCACAGAATTGTTGTTAGTTTCACAATGGCATTCACAAAATATGGTTTTAGCTATATTTTGCCATTTTTAACTTTTATGAAGTGCAAGTGTAGCCCTATTTTAAAACAAGCAATTAGAAATGCACAGGTAGTAAGAAAAAACCAAAACTAGTGGTGAAGGTTAATTATTTCACTGCAACAAATTAAATAGTGTTAATCATATTCTTATAGGTGAAACTTCACTCCAGCTCTTCACATGCAGAGGGGTATTTTGCCTGAAAACGACAATGGCCAAAATACAAATTAAAACTTGCTTGATGTGCAGTTTATTCAAATAACTCCATCCAAAACTTTTAAAAGTTATGGAGCACATTTCAATGTGCTGTATGTGGAGTTACTTTAATGATCATTTACATTAGTTTGCTTAAAATGAATGTTTATCATTATCTGTTCAAAGTAGTGCCATTTAAAGGATGTGAAGTATCACTTCACATATGTGTCTGCATATGTGTGGATGCACAGAATTTTGGTTTAACAGTAAATCACTTTAAGAATGTATTATTTAACACATTTTGACATCCATCTACGTCTGTCCTGATATTACATAATTATGTAATTTGACAGGTAATATGCAAAGGTTCTCTTGGCTATAGTATATGTACCTGCTCTTTAATTCAGTCTCTTGGCAAAGACGTTTTAGCTACAATAATTGGAATTAATAGTTCTTATAAAAATTGAAGGCTACTGTGACAAAGGAAGAATTCTTGCCCATTCCTATTTACATTCTTGACTCTGTAATGTTTAACAGGTTTCTTTACCAACAACTGGAGTTTTTTTTTAATGGAATTTGGGTGTGAACTGAGTTGAGTTGTTCCAAAGTCCCAGGTATCTTCTTTTTCAGAGACTCTGTGTTAGCAAGCTTTATTTGCATACTCTGTGTGTTTTAACTTATAATGTTTAAGTTGTCAGTGGCCTATATTCATTGTACATTTTCTGCACATATGAATACATGGTTTCTTATCTAAATCACACTTTTTTAATTTATCAGTGTTGCTGTACTGCTCGAAGTGAGTGATCAGATTTAACTAAATGGTTGTTTGCTACATTTTATCAAGATCAGGGTGAGGAAAAAAACAAGAGATACTGCATTAACAGATTTTATAAGGAAAAATGAATGAGGTTGTGCATAATTAAATAATAGGAGAACTGATCCAGTTCAGGGTGACAGAAGATTGGACCTGATCACAACAGCATGAAGCACAAGGTGGGAAGCATCTATGGACGGAACACCAGTCAATTTCAGGTCACAATTACACACCCAGACACAAGGGACCAATTTAGAGTCACATGTAATTCTGAGAGCCAAGTCTTTGGAATGTCAGAGAAAAAGCCCTGAAAGGAAAGTACACAAACATGGAGGACATTGGGCAGGTGTTAGATTCAAACCCAGGATAGAAGCTCTTTTTCTTAGGTAAACTGAATACTTTTAGTCTGGACAGTGAACAAGCTTGTGCTAAGTATAGCAGCTCACATAGAGCGGAACCTCGGGTAATTTCTCCCATAGGATTGTATGTAAATACAATTAATCTGGACTGTACGAGCTGTATGTAAATATATATTTTTTAAAGATTTTTTAAGCACAAAAATAGTTCATTGTACCATAGAATGCACAGTGTAATAGTAAACTAAATGTAGAAACATTGAATAACACTGAGAAAACCTTTAACAGAGAAAACTAACATTGCAAGAGTTCACGCTACAGCCTTACGAACCGCTTGCTGTAAACACTTTTTTTTTAATGAGTTTAAGGCACAGGGAAAAAATGAACATTTGAAAAATCCGTAATTTATACAAAAACTAACCATAAACAACCAAGAAAACTAACCTTGCATGAGTCAAGTTCTGGCATGAAGGAAGTAAGGAGGAACTGGGCAAAGACGAGATTGCAGTTTTGAGGTAAAGTCCCTCTGCACGATGCACGTCTGACCGAGAACAATGTACTGTACAGGGAGAGACTGAACACGTGCGTAAATCATTGGCGCGTATGAACTGGAAGGAAAACTGGCTTGTTCGTCACCCGAATATGTGGTCATGAACATTGCAAAAGTTTGGCAAACTTTTTGGTCATAACCCGATTTGTACGTGTTCTGAGACGTTCGTGACCAGAAGTTCCACTCTATTCAATTAAAATCAGAAAAGATGAATAATTTGAAATTGCTGCTTAGGCTATTGGCTTGTTAGCTAAATGGCAAAATTGGTCTGTTTTACTTATAAAATTGTTAAGCATGTTAGTCTTGTATCTTCTTGACAAACATTTTACGAACATTTGATAGATTTGTTGCTAATTTTAAGGGTTTGTACCATGTTTATTATTAGTTTGTGTGTGTTATATAGTTTGTTTTGATAAGAAACAAGTACTGCATAATTACAATGGTAATCCATATTTATAAATACAAATAATATATATTTTAATAGCAAAAAAGTTGTAGTGCAATCACTGCCAGAATAAATGTGTGGGAATGATACATGTTAGACAAATGTTGAAAACTACTTTTTTGTTAAACTTTGTTTCAGATAAGTACATTACCAAAGAAATTAAACCATTTCACAGCTTCTTATTATGAAAAGTATTGTATTTTCTTTAATGCCATATATTCAATATTATGGATCAATATCTTATCTACATATTTTATTAGTTAAAAATTATTTGAAGGTAACTTCATTTATTTTAGTATTGTATGGTCATTGAACAATAATTCTATGGAATTTAATTTTCTTAATAAAAAATGAACAGGTAACATCTGTGGTTTATAATTATAAAAATACCAAAGATACCACTTTAATATAGAGCATAAGGCCTCTCCATGTCTGGCTATGCAGGAGCTTAGTATAAATGTTTTTTACAGAGAGAAAAAAAAAACATATCATGATTGTTATTGGCACTAAAAAAACCTAATTGGTACATACCTAGTCCCACAATCTACACTGAATGTCAGGATAAAAACCATGCCAAGCCATGAAGTTCATGAAACTCTTTAAATCTCTGCTATCAAATTGTGGTGAGGCATAGATCAGGGCAAAGTTATAAAACCATTTTTAATGCTTTGTGGCCTGAATTACTGTAAAATGGGTGAAGTTTGGAACGCCGGGATTATGACCAAACTGAGAAGCTGTGCAAGAAGGGTTTTGGTCAGAATGGTGACCAACAACTCAATGGCCACTCTAACGGAATGTTGGAAGGATGACCATCTTAGTAGTACTCCATCCATAAGGTGTTTATGGCGGTGTGGCTAGACTGAAGGTACTCTTGAGTAAAAGTTGTATGAAGGCCTGCTTGGAGTTTACCTAATGGCATTTAAAGGACTCTGAGGGCTTGAGGAAAACTCCTGTCTGGCAAAGACCAGGCTCTGCTCACCTCCTGCCTAATACCATCTTTATGAAAAAGCATGGTGATATCAACAGCACGCTATGGAAGTGTTTCTCAGTAGGACCAAGAGGGAGACTAGTCAGAATTGAGGGAAGGATGAATGCACCCAAATGCAAATAGTAAATATATTCCAGATATTTACATATTCACATATATATATATATACACACACAGTACAGGCCAAAAGTTTGGACACACCTCCTCATTCAATGTGTTTTCTTTATTTTCATGACTGAAGGCATCAGAACTATGAATGAACACATGTGGAGTTATGTACTTAACAAAAAAAAGGTGAAATAACTGAAAACATGTTTTATATTCTAGTTTCTTCAAAATAGCCACCCTTTGCTCTGATTACTGCTTTGCACACTCTTGGCATTCTCTCGATGAGCTTCAACAGGTAGTCACCTGAAATGGTTTTCACTTCACAGGTGTGTCTTATCAGGGTTATTTAGTGGAATTTCTTGCTTTATCAATGGGGTTGGGACCAGCAGTTGTGTTGTGCAGAAGTCAGGTTAGTTGGACGATCATTTATTTTT
>JANRMT010062792.1:104875919-104926811 GCA_026402145.1 Polypterus bichir lapradei | reverse complement strand
TATATATATATATATATATATATATATATATATATATATATGTGCACACACACACAAAAACTTGGCATACAGACAAAAACAGAAATGTGCATGTGCACAAAAAAAATTCAGTTGTATAAAACTGTGCTTAAGCAAAGTTCAAGGCACTTCTCCTTTTATAAATCATCATGTAAAATTTGAATTGCAAGCACATGCCAACAGCCCCTCCCAAACTCAGAACCCATATTTGAATATGCAAATCAATATAAATAGCCCCTTCTGTTCAGTGTTTTGTTAAAAGACAATGGTAAAGGTACTTGTAAAACAAATTGTGAAGCGGAGGTCCTACTCAGTGGAGTGGAGGCAAGGGAAAAAAACATACTATTTGGTTGTTTAGGCACTCAAAAGTTTAATTTAAGAAAGTCACAGAGTGTCCGAAATAAAAAAGAAGTGATCAGATGTCAAAGTCAACGTGAAAACTCGTGTCTGGTGTCATACAGAAACATATTAGAAATAGGGCCACAGTAAGGAAAAAAGTCCATGTCGAGATTAAAGTCAAAATGTTGACTTTATTCTCTAAGTTTCCACTTTTATCTCCTAGTTTATTTTGTCATTAGGTCTTTGGTGTCCAAGTGCCCAGCAGTTTTTGAACAAATTAATGTTACAGAAGGAACTCGGGTAATGCATTCATGTAAGCCAAGGGCACAACACAAGTGTTTTTATCCTCCTCCATTATTGTAAGAGCTGTATTATGTAAAGGAAGTACAATGAAAAAAAAATTTTGTGTGTTGAAAATCTAAATACATTTTTTATGCTAAGAAAAGTTACTGCATTGTGATGGAAAGTATTAAAATTTAACAGGTACATTAACATGAAAATGGCACATCCAGTACTTGACTTGAAATTACATGCATCTAAATTCATTGTTAACACCAGTTTCAATATTTATGTATGAAATATACATTAAAATAACTTTTAGTTTCAATGACAGTTCTACCTTCCACTGTCCCAAGACTGTCTTACTGACTCAGAATTTACCAGGTGTGATTTATCATAACTGTGACCATATGAATGCATTCTCTCCAGGCCTAGTTTAGGGCCTACTTAAGCCTTTGTAAATGTTAATTTCTCTGGAAGAGTTAATATGTTGAATATGTTGAATAGTTGCAGTACTTATAGTCTATAGAAATTTCAGGGAGCCAGAGCCAGTTGTGGTATATATGCACAGAAATGATCAAAGGTCCCAATGCCCCCACTCCTTTTGCCTTACACAAACTGTGTAATAGAGGGAAACAAATCTTTAAAGCATCTTTCCACTATGACTGAATGCCATAATTACACAAAAGCAAGATAGTGAAAATACTCGTGTTGTTAGCTACACAATAACAGAACATAAGAGATGCTGTATAATACAGTCACCAAATATGTATTTAATGAACACAACAAAACAAATCATGTTTAATATAAAAATACAATTGATCAATTTTTTAGTCATTGCATCATCTACAAGTGGTCTTAGTTAATCTACCTATGTACTGTATTAGTTTCTGACCAAGACAAAGACTTGCACTGCACATCTAGGTTAAAATAAGTGAAGAGTAACCTGAATGAGAGACCTGTTTGCCTCACTACCACAAGCATATCTTTGCATTATCAATTGGAGATGGGTAAGACTTCTTATTGGTGCTGGCCAGCAGGTAGACAGTGGAAGGAATTAAGTTACTTTGTATGAAGTGTTTTGTGCTCAACTGTGATATACTCTTAGATCAGTGCAGCAGGATGAGGGAGGAGTGGAAGATCACGATAATGATACACATACTGGAAGAACATTGCATTAGAAGAGCAATTTAATAACCCCGATCTGTTGGCATATTCATATGTAATAAGGCATTTCATTTTGCATACTTTTTGAAGTAATAACTTGCAGAACATACTGGAGAGCATTTCCTACAGCATATTAATTGCAACAAAGGACACCTCCAACTTTCTTTTTATCTACCCACCGTTTTTGCCTGCCAACATGCCTTTGCCCCACCTCACTTGCTGACTGTGGGCTTTTTGGGCAGTACTAAGAAATGCTCATTTGTACTCTCTACCATCATGCAAAGGAGTTCAATTCTGCACCATCTGCAGTGCAACTTCTGGATTCAGAAATACTCTTCCTTGTATTCTGGGACCATCATATACAGTGCCATGTAGCAGTGTTCAGTTTTTCAGTGTTCTGCCTTGTATTTAAAGGAGCAAACCACCAGGCCTGCATTCCATCCTGCATTTAAAACCCTTCTATATCACTCACTGTTGCACCTTCAGACTTGTAGCATAATGAAGGTTCTTTTCGTGGTTTACAAGAGATGATTGAATAAATCCAAAATGGTTCTACAAAAATGTAGATCATGTTATTTATTATGTTTTTTTTTTTCCTTCAAATTTTCTCTTATGCATTTTGTGCCCTGCCTTTTTTGAGTGTCACATAATTAAGGTCATATTATTACCAACATTTTTTTTAAACGTCTCTGTCTTTACAGTAATCGGATACAGATTTCAAATACCAGACGAGACTGGTGTGCTGTGTTCTGGCAAGTTTCCCTAACTATTAAAGATTCAGCTTTCTCAGCCAACTTTGCCAGAATTCCAAATACCTACATTAACTCTAAGGGAGTTGCTGTTAGTAATGGCATGATAAGTGTTGGCCTTCACACAGGCACACTGTAATTTTTTGCAGTAATAATTTATATGAAATAAATAAATGATGCACATGTGGTTGTCATTACATCACTATAAACCTGTGGTGCAGTACTTTATTTGAATGCCAGCTTCATTTTAATTAAAAGAATATTCTGATAAGGTTGGTTCCTTTTATGTCTAAGCATTTGTTTCCACTGGAGATTGATTCCATGTGTTTTATGTTTTACAGTAATGAGTACATTAATTAGCTTTTTTTTCTGCCATTCAGTACCAATGTTGCCCTGCATTTTTCCTTGAATGGATCAGTTAGTTACAATCTGGTGGGCAAGTGCAGTTTACAATTTGTGTATCAGATCTGGATGACTTGACAAAATAATATACTATATGACATGCTAACAAAACAGATTTGCGGGAGGCTGTTGCTTTTTCTATATGGACCTTTTTCTGTTACTACTCCTTTATGTGTAAACTGGCAGATACAACCCTGTTTTCCACTGGTATCCTCTGAGTATTTTGGTCCTTATTATCACATGCACAAAGTAAGTTAAATTCTTCTTGAATGTGCTAATCAACATAAAATGTGTTACCTCTTCCTGGTTGATATTAATGAGTATAGTAACTTTACCTTGAAATTTCGATCTTATTTACCCAAAATAAAAATCTTACCTCAAATTGATCAAACACCTGCAGTGTTAGCAAGCACTGCAACAGAATAGAGGTGCTTCTTTATGTACTCCTCAGAGGGTGTAGCTGATACATTTACAGCTTATCAATTAGCACTCATTATTTAAGCAATAGTGCTTATCATTTATCTATTTAAGATTTGGTATTTTCGGTTATACTTTAAAGTTACCTTGATTTCCCACTCTGTTATTCTTGCTCTCTCCTTGGAGTTGATCACACATAATGAAATCTGTGCTGTCATAATATTCTATTGGACACTTTTGCACTTCTAGATATGTGGTAATTAATATGCTTGTCAATGCTGGTGCCAAGAGCAAACATCTATGATTGTGTGTCACATAACGTGTTAAATGCAAGGTGTGTAGTGAATGGTAAGTTTCTTAAGTTTTTGTTTATTTCTGTAAGCAAAAATAACTACTGTTTTTGCATTATAGCTATTCTGCCACCGTTTCGGTCACTTTTAGCCTACTCATTTTGTCTCAACTCTTAAGAATATTTTATGCTTGTTTTCGCATAGTTAATGCCAACAGAAGTGGAAAATTAATGTGGTCAGTAACAGTTCCAAACTCCATACTTTGATAAATAAAATTGGTAAAGTATAGCCAGATATTAGAAAATGGTAACTGTTGTTCAAAAGTTGAATTTTTAAGAGGAAACCCTTATTCAGATTTTATATTTATATACAGTTTTTATATTTAAACTGGTTCAGGTTTACCTGTTTATGTGGTGGTTGAGAGATTTGCTTTTAATTGTATTTTGTACATGTGGTAATAAGGAGCAGATACTCAGAAGACTACTTAAAAGAAGTCTTTACCTTCATGCATGTTGTAGCAGAATTGACCAAGAATACAACTCAAGGATCTGGGGCCTCATGCATAACGGCGTGCAAAGAATTCACACTCTAACATGGTTTAAGCACAAAAGCGGAAATGTTCGTATACACAAAAAAATCTGGATGCATAAATCTGTGCGAACGCCAACTTCCACATTCTTCCGCTACATAAATCCCGGTCAGCGTGAAAAGTAATGCACATGCACGCACCTGCTGTCCCGCCCCAACTCCTCCCAGAATTATGCCTCTTTGAATATGCAAATCAATATAAATAGCCCTTAATCTCAGCCTTCTGTGAAAAGACAATGGCAAAAGCACAGGGGAAAATAGCAGAATTTCAGTGAATACCAAGTGGAGGCAAGGAAAAATGTACTATTTGTTGGTTTAAAAAGTGGTATAAACAACAAAAGGAAGTTGATCGAGTGACATTGAGCTTTCGAGTTTCTCAGACACTCTAGTTCACAAAGTCGCATGGTGCCCGAAATATAAAAAAAGAAGTTGTCAGATATCAAAGTCGCCGTGAAAAGGCAAGTCGTAGCCAACCGAGTGTCATATGAAAGCTTATTAGGGTACGGAGAAAAAAAAAAATAAGCACACAGTGGGGGGAAAAAAGCACAAAATGTCAACTTTAATCTCAAAATTTCCATTTTAATCACATAGTTTATTTTGTCATTAAAGTAGAACATCATAAACTTCATCTTAAAATTGTTTCATTTACTAGTTTCTCAAATCCCATCGTAACTAAAGTAGCATGTTAAATGCTTTGTTTTGTATTTGATCTTCTATGTGCTCTGTGTGTGAATCACTATGTTCTTCCGGGCTTTCTCTTCCTCCGACAGGACACAGAATCCATTACATTCGTAATATTACAGCTATCTGAATAATTAAAGTACTGAGATGTATATGTGATATCATTTTCATGATGATAGGAGTTAAAGCATGTTATTAAACATGGGAACACGGTGGCGCAGTGATTGTTCCTGCCTCCAGCAAGATGCTTGCTTTGCCGTGCATGACCTTCGAAGAAATAATTTATTGCAGCAGTACTGTCTCTTTCAAATGTACTAACCTCCAATTCCTGTCCTTACTTTTCTTTGTTTCCTTTTTCAGTGAGGCAGGAACAATCCGTGAACGGAGCGCCAGCTACTCGCTAGCGTTACGGCACCGTGTCCTCACATGTTTAATTATTAACAATATAGATTATTTGAAAGAAATTAGTTTTATCTGTATAATATAATAAAAATATTTTGCTGCATTTCATCTTAAAAATGATATCGTCATCATATGTAAATACAGGCTTTATAAAGTGGCTCAGGTTGTGCAATATTATAATCGCAAGTTTACAGTGAGGTGATTGTACTTATAAGTACAAACAGTTCTACAAGGAGCACTTGATTGACTGATTGAGTGTGTTTATAGTTCTTGGCATGAAACTGTTTCTGAACCACGAGGAAAGGCTCTGAAGCGTTTGCCGTATGAGAGCAGTTCAATAGGCAGCAAGGCTGAGGCAGCATGTGCTTTAATCATGTATCCGGATAATTCTCTTTCCAATCAGCTGCTGAGCAGTAATTCCCCACTCAGATACAGTGATATACATACTCCGAGTGGTGCAGTGAGAGTAATTTGGAAAAAGATGATCTGCTGTGGCAACCCCTACGGGAGCAGCTGAAAGAAGATAAAGAAGGTACAGTGAGAGTAACAATGCTAAAGCAACTATGGTATTTAGAACACTTTGGCTATTCCCTGGACCATTATATTGTTACTGGTTAATTACAATCAGATGCCTTAAACTAGTAAACAATATGCAGTTAGTTTTAGTGTATATGATAAAGCTGCGTCGGGGATATGTATCTAAAAAAACAAAGGGTAACCACACAGGAACAGTAGCACTGCTTTGACGCTGGGTGTCAGTTTGCAAAAACCAAGCAGAGAACTGTCGTACACCAGGGTTGGAGCTATCGTGAAAATGTGCATGACTTTACGCCAAGTTTATGTTTTATACATCACGGTTTGAGTGTGGAAACTTTCGTACGTAACATTTTTGTGCGTACGCACCATTTATACATGAGGCCCCTGGTGACCACAGAATGCGGTGGAAAACTGGGTGTTAGCTGCCAGTTTATACATGAAGCAGCAGTAACAGAAAAGATCCATGCAGAAAAAATCAAACTGCCTCCCTTAGATCCATTTTGTTAACATATCATATATGTTACTTTGTCAAGTTTTATTGCATAATTTTTCTTTACCTTTTCCAAATAATATTCCTAAGAAATGCATTTGTACCAAATTGAAATGGTGAAAAAAGGCAAATGAGAGGTTGTGGACAATTTTAAGAGAAACACTGACTGCTCATTTGTTGAATCGATTTGTGTCTTTTAGTCTACTTTTTCTTAATTTTGTTCAGAGATCAACTTTGTTCTCTTCACTTAGAAATAAGATGGTCATTTCCAATGTCCGGTACAATGCTTATGACTAATGATGCATTGTCTTATTTGAAAAACACGATGAATGATTGCACAAATAATTTTCCTCTCTGATTCTGAGCTTATGATTGGTCTCTTTTACTACTGACTAGTTGCAGACAATGTGGAAAAAATGATGTTTGTTCTGTATAAGAGTACATACTGAAGACGACTCTCTTCATTGTCTGAACTAAGTCAACTGCAAAATTTAACAAGTGCAGGCTTGTATTCTATCATATCATGTATTTTCCACTGGAGAAAGTGTGTTGGAATTTCCTTTAGGCAGTTTAACATCTGGGTTTGTAAAGAAAGTTTACTTGTCAATGAGATGGCAGCCTGGTCTTAAACACCACCTTGTGTTTTGGCACATCAATGCAGTATTTTTACCTAAACAATACTTTTATTAGGCTAACAGAAGATTCCCATTAAGACTCCATGCTGTCTACACTTTGCCCAGCTGTTTTCTACCAATAAATAAGAAAGCATTTTTAGCTTTTGCAAATACGCAGATTTTTTGAAGCTGTAAAATATCCTGCAATTACTGAGGTCACTGTCAGAATTACTCTACCTTCCGGCCTAACATTATTACAGCTCTTAAACTTTCCCTAAGACCTTAGATCAAGCTTTACTAGCTTTAAAAGAACTAACTCAGTTCTTTGTCCATGTGTGTTGTATTTGTCACATCTGTAAACATAAACTGCATTTCTTCCTTTATAAAAAGATCCCAAAAACAATGTAAATGACAAAAGTTTACAATCAGAGTGTATCAATAGGTTGTAAATGTCATTTTGTACACAGTGAAGTACAGAAAGGAATTTAAGGATCTGTTGAACTGAAATGTCCTTAAGCAAATGCTGTAGGTCATGGGCTTGTTTGCAGATGTGTCAATATTGACAGTCACCAATGCAGATGTTACTTTCCATAAAATACACAATGAGCCTATAGAATGATAGTACAGCCTTGTTTGCTAGTAGCCTGCCCATTATGCTTCATCTGGCACAAGGATACATGAAATAGTTGAAAATAAGTAATTTGGTGGAATTACTGTTTTAAACTATAAAGCCTAAATGAATTTATCCTTCTGTTCTAGGTTGGTATTAAAAGAATTTTCTCACAAAAATCAAACTGTATTCCTTGATGTTTAAGTGCGTTGGCATTTTTGAAATTGTAGATGTGTTTTGTTTGAGTAGCTTCACCTTCACTGAACACGATCTACAGTATACTTTTTGAATATGGCACTGTAAATTCAGAATGACAGCTAATCTTAATATATTCACTTTTATATTGTGTGTAAATCTCTGATGGTAGTTTCACATTTTTGAATAATATACTACTCTTTTAAAAAATTGTCAATGTTTAAAGTTTTCATTTCCATTATTGTTGAAACCTTATATAAGTAGTTGGCAAGATGTTTTCAGGAGCAAAGTATTGGCACAGGTGAAACATCTTGTAAGAGAACTGCAGAAGAGTGAGAGTGGCACTTTGGGGCTTCTAGGGAATGGTAAACTATGTATGCATGTATGTAAGTAAGTAAGTAATGTCCCAATAACGCAATAGACAGACCTGAGATGCAGTGGTTAATTATTGGCCTTTTTATAGTGTTAATAAGATTGGTTTAACCTTTTAAATTCCTCTGTTGCTGTGTTGGTGAAGAGGGTATTCATACTTGCCAGACCCATGCATCAAAGCAAAGCAGGTGCTTTAACTATCTAAAACAGTATATTGTAAGAGGACCAGTGCCTCTTAAAGACTTCACTAACTCAGTTGTTCGCACGATCCAGTCTGTGTTAAGGGAGGAGCATAAACAACTTGCTTTGGTCTCTTCTTCGGTATTAGGAATGACATAATAAGACTGTTATTGGATATAGCAATAAATGAGATCCAAAGATTTTTTTTCCCATTTTTTAGTTTTGTTAAACAGTACCATGAAAAGGATCTATTTAATTTGATTGTGAAAACAGTTACTGATATTTCCTCTACTACAGTACTACCATACAATGAAGATATTGTTGAGGTAGAATTAAACCTTGAAGATGATTATTTTCTTTTTTGTGCGTTTTTAATACGTGATGGGTGTTGCTGCCTTCCTGTTTGCTTGTTATTTTTTTTTTAATCCGGACATATCTGTCCATCACCTGATGTGTTCTTTGGTTTTGAATATATGCATTATTTCAAATAGATAAAAAAAATGGCTACTCATTAATTATGTACGGGTTTACTGTTTTTTCTTTTGTGTCACATATGTTTGTGTTTCAGTGGACTGTTGTATACTTCAATGTATTATTACTCTTATTATTACTTCAGGAGTTTTACTGGATCATCTGAATATAGTGCACAATGAAATTGTATTAATTCTTATGCTTTCCATTTTGTTTTGCAGTATACATAATCTCAGTGATCCATATAATGTTCACAGGTTACCATAGACGCCAACATAGGGCTGTTATTTACCTGTATTGTGCCCTCTACCTAAGATTGTATGTGCTTCACTTTCATGTTTTCATGCAGTTATTTGTATAATCACCACAACTTATCAGTAAAAAGCTCTTTATCAAAAAATGCTGATTTAAGGCAATTTTGATCCATCATATATTGATGATCTAGAACTTTACTTGGCAATTAGGATGCTAAGAAAAAACCATGGGAAAGACAGGCAATTAGACAGTCCTAGTCTTTTAATTCTGTAAGTAGTAGTAATTTCAGATTTGTCCAGTGCTGTGTTTGTTGAGCAATACTTGGGTCCTGATATTTATTTAGCCCATCTCCAGATATTCTGGATGAAAACCAACATTTTACAACACTATTTTTTCAAAGGAGGGAACCCTTTCACATTTGACACAAAGTTTATTTCTTTATCATTTTTGCATACTCTACTTCAAAGCATGAATGTGTGCCTACACACTTTCTCCCTCCCTAACCCCCCTTTCTCTCTCACACACAAACACAAACACATAACAAGCCCAAATATGTAAATATGCACATTCTGTTTTATTAACAGAGGCTTCTTCCTAAAATTGAATATGGAGTCTTAGTTGACCTAATTGATGCTGCAGTCTAAACAACGCAGCAGTTAAGCTTGGGATAATTCCATCCAAAAAGTACTTCAGTAAATTATGCAGAAGATTAAATAGATATAGGGTTATCATCATTTTGTTTAAAAATAAATGCTATCTTACACAGAAATACAGACATTTAAAATGTATGTGTGTGTATATTTGGGATGAAATGTTTTGTACAGCTTATAAAATGGATGTTGATATAGCACCCTTATGGGAAATTGGGTGGTTTGTCTTAAATTGCAATGCATGCTTGGGCTATGAATATAAAATAATCTTTGCTATCCACTTTAAAGGACCTACTATGAACTACCCCAAATGAAGATGGGAATTACATAGTTGACACTTTGTGACATGTCCTTAAGTAAACATTATTGTGAACTACTGCGTATGTTTTGAATGAAGGGCAATGCTAGTCACAAAAATGATTTTGTGCATTCACTTTTATGGCTCCATGTTTGGTGACATCTTTGAGGAAATTGATTGGGTGAAACAGTGTACTAATTTGTTTGGTCAGTCAGAGTTATTTATTTTAATGTTTCTGAGATGTGCCTTTTGCCCCAGTTTACAAACCATAGGTTTAATTATTGATTTCTAACTTACTTATTACTGAGATTGTACCACTAATTTCCATATTGTAGGCTGGTATACATAGGTCATTGTTAAAATGAAAGTCACTGTGAACCATTTTGCATTATGTCACAGTTCATTTTTGTAATGCCTAACTCTTCTTCTCTGTGTAGTGAAACACTCCTCATCAGGGTAGAGACAAATAAATAAATATATAATTAAATAAATTGGTTCTTCAGTATTATCAGTCTTGGGTGGAACTGTTCATCATCATTTTACAGCTTACTGGTTTACATAGTTAATAAATATTTTAGACTATAGTTAAATAGCTCTTCAAATTAATGATAAATGTTTACAGTATATTTATGAAAATGATCATTTATGAAAGAGGTATCAAAATTGAATCTTTTTTCTGAATTATGCTTAGATTTGTATACTTAAGAGAGCTGAAGTCATTTTAGTACTCCAAACAGGTTGAGCCCATATTAGGAAATTGGGATATTGTGCCTAATATTTTTACATTTGTATTTATCAAGGAGTACCAAATTCATTCTGTTACAGGGATTGGTTGCAAAAAATCCATTTGGATATTTATAAAACAAATTTAATTGTGTTTATTTTTTCCTTTATTAATTGACCAAATGACCTGAATTTATTTTTAGTGAGGTTATTATAACATTGATCACATTTGCACAGTAGGTTTATGCCTACATCACAGATCTTTTGATCTAGGTTCATGTTATGACCTTTGTGAAATTTCTGCAATTTCTGCACATAGTTCATTATACACAAACATTGTGAAGATGTGCTTGTTAGATTAATTGATAAATATAATTTGGCAAAATATGGTTTAGTGAGTGTATATGCGAGTTTGCCCAACATTAACCTGCCCTCCATCCAGGCTAGGTTACTATCTTGTACTTAATGCTGCTGGGATAAGCCCTAAGAGCAACAGACACTGATGTTTTATAGGGTGGAAACCTTTGGATTTGCTTGCTTTTTTGCGTTTTTTCCAATTTCTCATGAAAACCACAAACATTTCTTTGGCTCTGGTTAGATTAATGCATTTTATGTTTTCTATTTTTCACTCTCTTACCATACTGAATTACACTTTACTTATAGAAATTCTAATTTTGTGATATATGTTAAAAGGGCAGCGACATCCTTTTGTATATGCTTTTTAGCATTATAAAGAGGAGAGAAAAACAATGTATTACATCTTCTTAATGACCTCCACAATTATTGACACCACTGGTTAAGATATGTTCTTAGGGTTCTAATAAATTCCTTTTTTTCCCAAAAATATAGGCTCACAACACAAAAAAAGAGAAAAATCTAGCCTGTAATTGAAGTACATTTATTCATTGGGGAAAAAAATCCTACATTAAGAAATTAATTTTTTACATGAAATCATGTGTGCCACAATTATTGGCACCCCTACTGTTAATATTTCGTACAACCCTCTTTTGCCAACAAGATAGAACTTAATCTTCTCGTATAACATTTCAGAAGGTTGGAGAATACAGAGACAGGGATTTTTGACCATTCCTCTTTGCACAATCTTTCTAGATTGTCCAGAGTCCTGGGTCCTTTCCTATTCAGCTCACCCCACAGGTTTTCAAAGGGGTTGAGGTCTGGGGACTGAGATGGCCATGGATGGAGCTTGATTTTATGTCGTCCGAGCCATTTTTGTGTAGATTTTGCCATATGTTTAGGGTCATTATCTTGCTGGAAGACCCAGTGATGACCCATCTTCAGCTTTCTAGCAGAGGCCACCAGATTTTGATTTTAAATGTCCTGGTATTTCAAGGAGTTTGTGATGCCATGTACCCTAACAAGGTCCCCATGGCCTTTGGAAGAGAAACAGCCCCACAGCATGACATATCCTCCACCATACTTTACAGTGGGCATGAGGTGCTTTTCCACATACTCATTCCTGGATTCACGCCAGACCAACTTAGAATGTTTGTTGCCAAAAAGCTCAATTTTAGTCTCATCTGACCAAAGCACATGGTCCCAGTTGAAGCCCCAGTACCGCTTAGCAAACTCCAGACATTTATGTTTGTGATTGTAGGTGAGAAAATGAGTTTTCCTTGCATGTCTCCCAAACAGCTTGTTGGCATGGAGATAGCGTCTTATGGTTGTCATGGAGACTTTGTGACAAAACCCCCCCCCACCCCCAAGATACCACTCATTGGTGCAGTTCTCTAAGGGTGAGCTTTAGGGATTTTTTTTTTTACTTCTATTACCATCCTCCTCACTGTGCATGGTGGCAAGATAAACTTGGGTCCGCGTCCAGCCTTGTTTTTCACTGTTACCGTTGTTTTACACTTCTTTATTATTCCTCTGACTGTAGATACAGGCAGCTTTAGGTGAGTATTTTCTTGTAGCCATTACCTGACTTATGAAGGGCGACACACATCAGCCTTACTTGAATGGCATGTTTTCTTGTCTTTCCCATGTTGAAGAGTGGCTAAGAGCAATAGGACTCTGTGTCACATCATATTTATACCCCAGGGACACAGGAAGTCTTTAGTTACTAATTAAAAGGTCCAATTTACTCTGATCAACTTTAAAAACTAAACTAGAAATTACAAAAATGCTTCAATTACATTTATTTGTAAAACATGTATTTCTTAATGTGGGATTTTTTCCCCTAATGAATAAATGTACTTCAATTAAAGGTTGGATTTTTCTCTTTTTTGTGTTATGAGCCTATATTTTTTGGGGAAAAAAAAGAATTTATTACAAGCCTAAGAACACATCTTAAACAGGGGTGCCAGTAATTGTGGAGTGTGCTGTACATTGTACTTGACTACCATCTTTTGAAATTGATTCTGTTTTCTTGGGAAAACACAGACTGTGAGGACTGCAGAGAAATAGCATGTTGTTACCGTAGATAAAAAAAAAAAAAAAAATACAGGTGTTTAAGGAATATCCCCTAGGTCACTACCATGTTAGATATATTGAGCATAAATTACTGGGAAAAGACCAGATGATACATCTTGAATAAGGTGGAATGATTATATCTTTCAGCTGTCTTTTAAGGCACATGGTATTTCCATAACTGGGGATTGCAGAGCCTTGAAACTGAAGTTAAATCTACCCTGTTTGTCCTGCCCTGCTACCCTGCTTGTAACCCAAACCAGGAAAATGGTGCAGAAAATGACATGAGATCCTTTAAGATTCGTCTTTGCTAAAACTGGCCTTAAATAGTTCTACCTCTGTAAAATACATTTTTAAACCAACATTGTAAGTCAGTATTGTGCTTCAGTTTCTTTTAATCTTTTCAAGCCTCCGTGTAAAATATTTGTCCTGCTGCTTTTTGCCAAATTGTTAAGACCAGTAAGAGGTGATAAGGATAAACCTTCCATTGTATATACTATCTGCAGGGGGCAGCAGTGCACACCTTGAGAACTTTTCATTGTACTGTATGTGTTGCTCTCCACTGCCAGAAATAATTTACAAATCAGCTGTGCTGTCTGAAGAAGATTATGCAACCTTACCCACAAGCTTCATTATTTGAGCTGTAATATATAATAGTGACTCACAGTTCTTTCAAAAAGATACTTTTGTTGAGATTAACTTTTTCCATTGAGAAAAGTAATACATACCTTGTGTAAGAAGACACCTGTAGACCAAATTCTTTCAGATTACAGAGTACAAATCTTTTAAATACAGTATAAAGTTATAAATAGGAAATTAATTTGTTAAAATTGGCTTGCTGTTGTTTAAGTAACCATATATTGTGTTTCAGTCACACTTCACTAAAAAACAAAATTTTAGCAAATAACTGCATCTTTTTAACTTTGTACTTTGTAGTCATGTACCTGATTAAAGCCATAGTAATAACTTAAGTCTGTAATGTCTAGACTTGAGTGTTTCAGGAAAATCAGATGAGGCAGCCACAACACATTACAGAAATCAGTTTTTCTTTCACCAAAATTGGTGCAGAGATTCAATTGAAAACAGTCCTCTTCATCTCAGTAGGCTTTGGACTTCGTTAGACATGGCTACTTCTGTGACCAAAAATATATATATTGCATTGTTATTTTAGGGTGGAAGGAGGAGGTGCAGTTTGAACACTGAATATAATGTAACATGACAGATTGAACGTTCAGGTTATTATTATTATTTTTCTTTCTTGTTTTCAGAGGTTTGCGGTGAAATAGTAAGAGCATGTTATGCCCCTTATAAAAAAAAAAAAGAGCTGATTTTATGCTCTAAAAGTTCACCTTTTTACAAGGGCTTTGAAAAGATGACCTCTGTGTTCCATTAAAGTGGAATGTATCGGTTACAATATCAAATTAAAGGGAGAGGTTAAAGCACTATAACTGCAGCTGTAATAAAACCAGACCCTTTATACTTGCCCAGTGATGCTCACAGCTGGAGAACTCCTGGGACAGAAAAGGTCATTACAGCTTCTCTCACAAACTAAGCAGTACATTCACACTAATGCAGAGTTGCAGATGAGATTTCAAAAATGGTAAATCATGGCAAATCTTTTTGGGTGAGGTCTGGTTTGTTTGATACAAAGGTCAACTTACAGAGTTAGCAAGATATATACTGTACTACGAAGTCAGTATAGTGCATGGCAACAGTTTTACTGGCCTTATAATTATATAATTACCAAAATATTAAGTATATAACCTTTATTAAAGTATTTTTAAGTTGTTTAAGTGGGTTAGGTTGCACAAGAAGTGTTGTTAACCTGTATATTCTAAGATGTGCTGTTTTTAGTGTTGCTCAAGCGTGGCGGGAGTGTTTTTTGTCTATATTTTTACAACTATCAGCCACATGTGGTCACATTTTAATGGTGAAAATAGTGTCTGTCACTTGTATTTGTGGAAAGCTTTGAAGAGTCAATTTCCTTACCTCATTTAAAAATAAAAAATAAAAAAAGAGCATTGCACTTGAAAGTAATGTGGACGTTGGGAAATGGCTGCCCTTGATTTGCTGAACAGTTGTGTTTAATTATGAAGCGTGGAATTGCTAGCATGTGACTTTCCTATGACCACAGAAAGAGTTAATTAGATGAACTAATGGTTTTGTGGTGTTGGTAATGAGGGTTTTATCATAAACACAGTACAATTTTAGTAGTTTAATGTTAATCTTAAATCTAATTTATAGTTTGTAATGCCTGTTAATTATTTAATCTACAATTTAGACCACATATTTAACTGAACAATGGAAAAATTCAAAAGTTTCATTTTTTTATCTAAATATATAGCAGTTTTTGATTTTACTTCTGTATATGATGACTCATTTATTCTTCAGGCTACACTTTTAAAATATTTTACAGTTTCAGGTAAAATAAAAATATAAGAGTTTGAGAAATGTTCTGTTTATTTTAATTTTGTAGTGGTGTCTTTTTCTTTAAACATAATTTGAAGTCTTAGCAATTCGTAACTTAGGCAATGCCTTCTTTAAATATGGGCAGCACCACTAAATGGAAATGTCATGGGAAGGTCATACAAATTGTTTTCACCAAATGATTTCAGTTCTCTATTTTTCAGACGAATAGAGTATAAGCAACTATAGGTGTCAGTTTAATAGATGGACATGAAATTTCCACACTTAGTTCCGCTTGACCCTGCGGTCTCAAATGTGTATTTATTTTCCCTGTTGTGATGCTTGCTTGTCCTCAGTTCTAGACTAATGGAACATTTTCTAATGAAAAGGGAATTTAAAATTAAAAAGTTTCTCTTTATGTTAAATAATGGAAGTCCAAACAGTCTTGCCCAACAACACAGATTTAAAGATTTTATAATTTTGTTATGTTATGAATTTGAGAGTTTTAAAAAAATTCCAACTTAAAAACATTAGCTCAACACTGTATATCCTATCAACTAGAGATTGTATATATATGACAATCCTCCCACTAATAATTATGGTGAACTTAAATCTTTTTTCCCCACCCTAACCAATGTAATTTGTCAGTCCTTCATTTGCTTGAAAAATGTACCTACCTTTGTGGGGACACAGAGTTTTTTGACAAGATACTGGGGAAACTAAAACTATTCTCATTTATTGAATCCTGTGTCAAACAGAACTGGAAATGTGAAAATATATGTACCTAGTTACATATCCCAAGTCAAATGTCTGAACACATAAAACAATATATGTGATGTTCATCCATTGCATAAGTGTAACAATATGTGGAATATGAAAAACAGCTTAGTATTGAATACTAAGAAAGCAAAGCACAATTCTCTTATACAGATCTAGTTTCCCTTGCTGTCTTTTAGTTTCAGGAACCTTAATTCTTTACAAACGCTGTAACTGTATGCAGTTTGCACAGTCTCAGTTACGTTTTTCCATGTTTATTCCCACATCACCAAGGCATTTACAGTAGGTTCAATGCCAAGTTTAAACTCACCCCCTGTAAGCATGTGTTCTACAGTGAGCTGTCTTCTCTCCCATTAATTCATACTTTGTGACCAGTATAGCTGGGGGTGAGCTGGCACCCTGCGACTATTTAAGACATTTTTGATTAGTATCCAGTATATCCATGAGTACTTTAAATTAATTGGAAACTCTACATGGTAGCCTTTAATGGGTTAGAGATGTATTTAGGATTGGTATCTTTTTTTTTTTTTTTTTTTTTTTTTTTTTATAACTTGTCCCATTAATGTATATGGGAAGAAGCATTTATGAATAATTGATATTTGGATGAATGAATGATTCATCTATTTTAGTCCATTTGGAGTAAGAGTTGTTATAATTCTAAATTCCAGTGCAGCTCAAAGTGTGTAATGTGCAGTTTAAAATGTTTAGATGTACTTTATTTAAACTTCTTGAACAAAAGGAAATTAAAATTATAATACAGGTTCTCAACTGGGCTAAAAGATCAGAGCAAAAGGGAGGTTAAATAAGTACCTAAAACCTGAGATGGGGTGGTTGTCATATTTATACACATTAAAGTACTATTACCATTTTTTTACATGCAAGTCTGGTGAGCAAAGTAAATCGGTACTGCTGAAGATATGAACACTGATCATTCTTGTTATAACATTTAACTCGCATTATTCAAAACAGATCCATCTTTGAATAGTGGTCACAACTTTATGATAGAAATCTATTCAAACTTTCTCCTAAGGGTGTCAGTCTTGAGTATTCTTGTCCGATTGAATATCAGATATTGTGGCTTTGCATCGTGCTCCTTACTAAATATAAACAATTCCATTTTGATAATGCTCAATTTTATTTTTTATAATGCATGCTTTGTACCAACACAATGCATATTTCATCCATCCATCCATTTGTTTTCTGAAACTGCTTATTCAAATCTA
Source organism: Polypterus bichir lapradei (assembly GCA_026402145.1). Classification (NCBI taxonomy): domain Eukaryota; kingdom Metazoa; phylum Chordata; class Cladistia; order Polypteriformes; family Polypteridae; genus Polypterus; species Polypterus bichir. The sequence goes on along the minus strand of JANRMT010062792.1, from coordinate 104,909,251 downwards.
GGCTCCTGGGGAGCTGGGAGTTTTGTCAATAGCATCAGATGCAGTGCCTGTCTCTTGCAAGACTCCTACAAGGCTAGTACAGTGTTGCCATTCGGTTTAACCTGTGTGTCTTTGAGATTTGGAGAGAAAACAATGTACAAATATCATTTGAACACAAGAAAGCAGTTCAAACTTAATACAGATAGGTTTTTATCTTAAACTAGGAACCGTTTAGTTTAATTAACTGTGTATTGTGTAATTTAGCTGATGACTAGTTTTTCATTGTTTCATTTTCTTTAAGTTTAAGAAGAGAGTAAGAGACAGGTTTGTAATAGTATTATAAAGTGGCTTTGACACTCAATTCAAGACAGACTGACTTAAATTCCTATACTTTAAAATGAGTCTACATGTTTTTATTTTAATAGTTTATTTTTAATAATGAGTCAGTTTTTATAGATTTTTTTTGACTCACAAACTTAAACTGGCATATAGCAGTGGCAGGACTCAAAAGGTTTTAGTTTTCAATTCTTACAATGAAAAGTGAAGTCTTTTTAATGGTCCTTACATTTTTAAATTCCAGGGAATTATGCTATGGACAGAAGTATGTGTCCTGCAAGGTTCAATTATATGCGTTAAAGAATTTAGTTTTATGATGGGGTGTCGTTTCCTAGGCTGTCGGGACTTGTTGGGTTCAGGTGGGAAGGCTAAGCATCCGAGATTTTACAAGATGGGAGATGTTAACACCAGGTGTGAAGCACTGCTCAACTGAATCAGCCTGCGACAGCAGAATTTGTTGCAAACAATGGATTTATGGGGTATTTGTGTTTAAAGAGATCGCATAGATAATAAAGTGTTTCCTTGAGATAGGAAAGGGGACACTATTGCCTCCTTTCTGCTTACAAACATAAGCAAGGATAAGCACCTGTCTTTATTTATCTCTTAAATCTGACATGTGATAAGGTTTGTATGCTGCAACTTGCTTTTTTAAGTTTCCTGCCTGACTTTAACAAAAGAATGTGATTATTTTATGTATTTATTAGTTACACTGTATCTATTATTAAAAAAAGAGCAAGGAATTATGGAAGAAATAGAAGAATCAAATCGTTTTGCATCCTGACTAGCATACTGCTAGTATGATGACTTGCACAGGATTTATCTCCAGTATTACATGTATTGCGTGGAAAAAAAACTTTTTTTAAAGTGCAAAGTGAAAGTGTACCTAGTCTATGTCTATTGAGGTGGTAATGAGGCTTAGCTTTGAGCTGGATGTCTTATTATTCAACAGGAAGTAGACTGTCTTCACAAACTTGTGTGACTGTAATATATGGGAGAATAATAGACGCCAAGCAATTGATCTTGTTAAATGCAAAGGACTAAAGCAGCAGTTTTGTGATGCGTTCTGGTAAACAGTTATAGCAGTGAATGTTGACAGCTAATAAATCTATTGGCATTTTGCCTCCTCTATTCAGTTCCGAGAGAAGAATAGTGTGGAGTATCTTGCCTGTCTCTGTAGACAAGAATAATGCTTTCTGACAACTTTATTAATGTCTGCATCACTTTCGTTCTTTTTTTTTTTTTTTCATTAAGTTGTGAGGTAATTTGTGCAGTGACTGCACAGACATCTTGGCTATAGAAAGTCTTTTCACAAATGTATAGTTCAAGTAACTTAAATTACAAAAACCTAAAATTTTATTTTTATTTAAGATATAGGTTAAAATTTTGTTAGTGGTAATCAGTTGGCATTAAATACAGTACCTGTTTTAACTCCAAAGTGTTAAATGAAGTGGTGAGAATGTACAAGTAGAATTGTGTACTGTATATATAATGTGTGCCTTTTTTCTTACTCAGTCTAACATGGGATAGTATGGTAGAGAATAATTAGCAACTTCACATGTTCCATAGCTTAAGGTTCTTGCAGCTGATATAGATACCATAAAACTCACTAAAAGCTGAATTTTGCATTCATTACTTTTCCCTAATGACATTCTCCTTGTATATGTGAATAACCTAGTTATTTACTTCTTCTATTTTACGTTTAGAACATTAATTCACTGCACAAGATCAAACTGTAAGTTGGAAGCAGGAATTGAATCTGTAGCCTTCTGGTGTACAGGCATTTGTCTTATCCACTAGACCACAGTGTCATTAGACTAATCTTGTAACTGCACTTTTAGGCTGAATTATTTATTTGCATAATTACCTTCATTTAATTTTACCTTTTGTGCAGCCTCACTTTACACAAATTTCCAATTTTTTGATTTTTGTAGGTTCTGCTTAAACAATTTAAACATTTTCTTGACTAGAATTTCTTTTTACACAGTTATTTAATTGTTTTTTTAAGACGTCACCATTCTACTGACGATGATCCTTGGACATTCTGTTAAATGTTTTATCTGTAATAGGATATATTTGGCAGCATGTTCTATATATGTTTCTTCTTTTATAATGAAGCAGCTGACAAGTCAACTGTGTATTGCCCCGTTCTTTATACTGGATGTGAGAAGTAGCCTGTCTGACGTTTAGTGGCTGATTTGAGTGCAAAGTACTAGCCGTTTCCCACCTGAGGAAAACAAAGAAAGACCTTTGGAGAGAGCATAATCCAGGCTAACACCTAAGCTGCTTCTTAATTGCTTTCTGCCCTTATATGCAGCAGTGTCTTTTGCACAGGGCTGTTTTTTCGATTGCTCAGTGCTGGTCGTCTCAGTCATTGGCATTCAGTCCTCCAGGAAGTGTTAACTGGCTGTGAACTACATCCTCACTTCTGAGTGAAATTCCAGTCAAACACTGGTTACGTTTTGCCCAAACAAGTTTTGCTTCTATTACGCATTTCCCACTTTTTCCTTCCTGCACCTTTGGTTTCATTTTGTATCCTAACATACTTTTTAAATCAGCAAAGCCTAGTAAGACATCATGGGCTCATGATTGAGATCATTATATTGCATGCAATAAAAAAATACCATAATGTAATAGCTGCCTATTGGAAAAATTCACCATGTCCACCATCTACAACATCAGAGTAAATCATGAATGTAGTAAACCATAAATTAAATCTGACAACCCAGAGGAAGTTAAAATCAGATACAAATCGGAAAAGGGAAGCGCAACCCAGGATCCACTGTTAAGCATCTCCATCTAGGAAATTGCTTGCCGCCCTCAAACCACCCACCAGAAAAACAGCAGTGGGCAGAGCTGACTTTTCTGAGACTGCAGGAAAGGTTACACCTTTTTAAATTCCAGAGGAAATAACAGTCTACAGGGTCAACTGTTCTTGCCATTTTGTGGAATTTGTGCAACACATGTCATTGTAACTGGCCAGTAGCTATAGAAATGTGAATATCTGGTAATTTCTTTGTACTGATTTCTGAATAGAGTTTTATCCTGATGAAGGTTAGGAAGAATGTCAAATTAGAAGAAATATAATGTTACATAATTTGGTTTTATTTAGCTCTTTTAAAATGGCTAAAAACTAATGAATATAATCTATAATTACTTCAGAGAATAATTTAAAACACACCAGTGTTTTTATGGTTATTCACAGACTCATTTTTAGTACTTTTTCTGTGGCCAAGTATCACAGTATAACTATACGAGCATTGTTCTCTGTGCAGAATATTTTTCTTTAATGTAGTTTTAAATTCTGGTGGCATGAAGCTGTAACCATAAACATTTGGCCTGTTTCCCAGTTTCAGCACAAAATGTAATCAAGCTGTGAGGAATGATGTATTGACTCAGATTGTGTGTAGCTTAAAATACAACCATGTATGCATCATGTATAGCATGTAATGTGTATGTAAAGTCAGACAAGTGTGACCTGGTGGTGGACAAGAAGCATTAAGGACATAAACTATGCTTCAATGTATAATATGCAGATGTCTTTGTTTTAAAAAAAAAAAAAAAATCTGTATATTTCAGTGCAAAATAAATGCAATAGTGTACCCACGATTGCATTCCTCCTTTTTGTCTTGCCACAACTTGTTCCCTTTTGGCATTGTACCACAACCTCTCAGTGCCATTACAGACAAGACACATAAGTGACGTACTGGAAGAACTAAAAGTCAAACTTCTGTACCCTTGTACTCCTAAGGCCTCTGGGTCTGGAGCTGTGATTGCACCTTAACACGCTTGTATAGATGCACTGATTAGCTGGTCACCTCTTGAGTGTACCACCCATTATGAAGTGCATGCCACTTTTGACACCATTGTAAATAGAGATTGGGTTTTCCCTTCGCACCTACCTTGGTTTATCCTCTCACCTAGTATTGAAGGCCAGTTCCTTACTCTGTCAACCCATGTGCTAACTAACTAACTGAAGAAGAATATTTGTAGCCCAGGTGGTTGTTTTATTTAGCTAATAGACTTGTTTTAAGAATGCTCAATATGCATTTCCTTGTTTAAATGTGCCATTCTTGGGTTCTGCCACTTCCATGAGCATTGCAACTAAGACTGGTCTCACTCTTAGCACCTGCTACAGTATGTCCCAAACCTGGGATCAAACCCAGCTGTCATGTAATCTACCCAACTGCAGACTGGACACACAAGTGTGCTAACCTATTGAACTAAAAAAAATTAAGCTCTTGCAGCTTAGTATTGTTAAAATAGATATCATATTCAATTCTGGAATATGCAGAGTTAAAGCCTGACTTTATTGCAGAATTTAAAACTAGTTGGTTTTAGTTTAATATTGTTTAAGTCTTTGTTAATGATCTCATGTGGGTTTAGTGGTCTGCTGTTAGAATGTTGTTTTGGTTTTGAGATGAATAAGTGGTGGTCCTGGAATAATTTCAAATGACCAAAGCTGGAATGGGTTACTTTTTAGTCTTTCAACAGCTGTCAGGGATAAGTGGGTGGTTTTCCCATTTTGAAAGATAATCCTTTTATCTGCAATTTCTTGTTTCTCTATCAGATAATCTGGTAATTAGGAAAAACAACATGCTTTATTCAGAAAGGGTTAAGCTGCTTGAAAGTAGGCTCTTTGTTAACGGTCCTATAATACAGATACATTTGTAATTTGATACGTTGTATCTGTCTGGCTTTTGTACTATAAACAATGAATAATTAGAGGAAAAAAGTCTTTTGGCCGCTTTTTATTTTTGGGCTTGTTTTTGTTTTGCTTTGCTTCTGCCCCTCCTAGTACTTTTACAGTGAAGCAAGCAATCCCGCAAGTATAAGGTTTTTGGGCTGGCTGCTGGAATGAATTCTAGGGATTCATATGTTAATGATCTCTTCAGATTCACAGGAGTCTTGTTAAACTATTCTGGGACAATAGTATAGACTTGCTGACATCATTGTTAACTGGGGAAGTAGGAGATGATTTTTAGCAGCTAGCTCTTCAGGCATTCATTCAAGCATTTGTAAGGAGGAAGAGAGTGTGTATGAAAGTCTCTGGAGGAGTTTATCACTGGATGTGCCTTTGGAGCAGTGGCTGATTAGCAGAAGAACTAGAGAAATGAGGTAATGCTACATACATTGCAATGTTATTTATTTGTAGGTGACAAAAGTTTACTTTTTTTATTTTATTATGCTGTATGTCAAAATGTTTATCTGCTTTGAGACAGATGAACATTGACATCTGCAGGCATAGCTGCATATGTAAAGTTATTTTGTTCAGAATTGATTCAGTTTTGCTGTGCCTCATGTCATTCTTCCAGAGTAGGCATAATGCAGCAGCACAGTTAAAAGCTTTGCTGTTTACATTTTTTTTTTTTTCATTTGTATGTTTGAATGAATTAAGGGAGGAAAGGACAGCCGTATTCTTTGGATCTTTTGTAATGGAATTAGCTGCAAGCTTTGACTTAGGCGCTTTTGGGAGGGGAAAAAATCTTTCCTGGAATTGCACCCTTGTGTGTCTCCAGGACTCCTGTTGTGTATTGAAGTGCGGCTGGGGAGGGCATTTGTCTTTTGCTGCACAGAGGGAGTGGTCAGGGTTCACTGCATGGGCTAGAGGTGACGGAAGTCGCCAGTGCTGGTAGCCATCTGGGTTTGCCGTTCTTCTCAGTGGAGTGTTTGTACAGGCTGCCCTGTAAGTGCTGGGGGTGTGCTGACAGCTTGAATATGGCACTAAACTTGAAGCAAGGATAAAGCACACACAGGCTACTGCCTGGATAGACATGTCTTTTGCATTTGTTGAGTTAAACCAGGGAAACCTGTACACTGGAGAAGACAATCCAGACATCATGCACTTTCTCCCATGAGAGAGAGTTTTGGTGAAGAAAGACATAGTAATAAAGGTAAGAGCTCATTGTGTGCTAAATTAAGTTTTATACCAGATTAACCTTTTCTTCAGTTTTCTCTATAACAATTAATTGAAATGTCTCTGAATTTGCTTTAGGTAGTCTGACTGTCTCATACCATAATACTGAATATAAAGTTGTTTATCCCTTACAACGCTTAAATCGAAACTGCTCTAGATGAGCAACAGTTTGAATTCTCAGTTGTTCTGAATCACACCAAAAGAAACACACACTGTCCACAAGGAGGGAATTGCACTAAAGTAGATGGAGCACTTTAAGTCTCACAGGTATAGATGTCAGTCAAGAATTTTGGAAGAATTTCACATGTTTATTTAGAATATAAATATAATTACTGTATGTAGCAAGAGCATCCATTCTGGCTTAAGATAAATTAAATTAAATTAAAAGTTTATTTTACATTAACTAAAATAGCTCCTAATACATTTTTTATTCAGTAATTGTAAATGGTCAGACTGGGTTAACCTCCTCTGTCGGCTGTGTCCTTGAAAATTAATTTCTTGGATCTGGGATTTCTTTGTCAGTGCCAGAAAGTGATGAAATGAGACACTGAATATACTGGAGTGTAATTATGCTACTGTGTTTAAGTGTAGAATATATAACAAAATAAATAATTGTAACTGCATAAATAGATTGTGGGGAGTAGTCAAATGAAGCCTTCTCCAAGGGAACCCTACGAAAGAAGTCTTTAAAAAATCTAAATAGCATGATAAAAAACTTCAGATCCATGCTCATTAGTCACTTTTATGTCTCTCTCTGTGGTATGTTTTAGAGGTAAAAGAGTGAGACAGCTACAGCACACTGAGGTGGCCCGAGCTGACCCTTTTGTCTGCTTTAATTAGCTCTGGGTTTCGTTCCAGGTATATTTGATGTCACTTGCTGTGCACCATAAAACCAAGTTGCTGTTAGAAGTTTTATTACAGTAGCCGGGGGAGGAGGAGCTAGTGTAGGTTGTAAATGTTAGATACACAGCGGGCATAAAGTTTTTGGCCTAATAGCGGAAATCGTTCAGGATTTGTTGCATGGTTATTTTTTAATTAACTTGACTTGTTATACTGATAGACGTGCTGCTTGTTGAATTGAACAATACCTTGCTCATGCCAGACTTTTAATTTAACAGAGGTTTAAAAGAGGTTGACACCTATGACTTCAACTCCATACTAAATCAGATGAACAAAAGTTGTAAAGTAATCCAATGTAAAAGAGGTTTTGTTTCATATCCTATAGTACTCTACAGCGAATGAAGGATAAGACCCTTTAAATGAAAGCTGTTCTTCTGCTTTGTCTGTATCTGAAGTAAGAACAATAAATATGCAATTTTTATGCTGGTATACATGACTTTAAGAACCTAATTAAATAACAAGAACTGTTTGCAATATGCAAAAAGTTTTACATTTTTCAGTTATTGAAGGCCCACTTGCCAACCCAAAATCCTGACAAAAATTAGTACATTGAAATAAGCAGGGTAATAATAAAAAAAAAAAAAAAAAGTAATCAACCTGTATTAGTTGTAGTCCAGTTACTTGCCCCTGCTAATTATGGTCTTTGCAACTTATGTTTGAATTGTCCTCTCCTTGGAGCATTTATGCTACTGAATTGTTGGTCAGCTGCTCCTATATCAAGCTACTTTGGGTTGTGGAGCTTTATGTGATATGCATCTTGTATTCCCTAAAGTCCTGTTAACAAGTGGTGTTACAAAGAGAAGCTGTTAAACAGTTTACCCCATAAGACACCACTGAGCAGCAGGGGATCATCAGAGAGGTGTGGCACTCGTGAGTAGCTGGTTGCAGAATCCATGACCTCAAAAAAAAAAAAAAAAAAGACGTGTGGTCATTTTACAAGTTTTAAGATCAATACAAATGGAGTAGTGACTCGAGGATATTTAGGTTTCTTAGGGATATCTCTCTAATCCTGATCTAATCTTTCAAAGACCTAATGGGTCTAGTTCAGGAAAGGCCGGTAATTATATACTCCTGTTTATCAGGATTGAAAGGATGAATAATTCTGTTACTTTGCAATTTCCTTTTTAAGTACTTGAATCATGAGCAGAATCTTGATTTGTAAGGCTTTTTATAGCGGTGGTTAAATTAAATTCTCAATATTACCTGTGTGTGTATTGTGAGCAAGATGTTATGTCACTTTTTGGTTATTCTTTTGTTAGGCAAATTAAATGAAAATGCAGATATCCACCCTATTAAACAGGTTGATATTTGATTTGGTCAACAGGCAGAGACCAGTGGCTTTGTCAATAATGTCTACTTTTGATATGATTACAACTAGTTTGTCCCTTCAAGCATTACTAAAGAGTCAGAGAAAAGCCATTGTATACACAATCATAAAAATACATGCAGAAGGCACTTCAAAAGTCCACCAAGTGTGAGCTCAGCAAAATAAGAATGGTGAATTTTATTTTAGAAGCTTTGTCATCAGAGTTAACAGAGAGGCTTTATCTGATTAGTTTTCTCAGCTGTTGGGGTTACCTTCTGTGCTTTGCTGGCCACTACACACAGCTTTTTCTTTTTGTGAAGACTCTTACTGAATGCTTGTTGTGACTTTTTGAGGAATGGGTGCAACTGTAAAAGCATACATCTTTTCAAGGTCTGCCATGTGCCAAAATATAGTCAACGGTTTGAGATGCAGTTTGTTGCAAAGTTTTATAGATATTTACGAGCTTAAAATTTTTCTGCAAGTTAAACTGACCAGAATAACAAAGTACAGCACAGATTAAAAAAAAAAATTTAAGCGTGAAGAATTTTCTTTGAATATTTGAACTACTAGCTCTTAAGGCAGGCTTTGGGTTCTGCTATAGCTTCATAACAGCCGTGCCATCTCTGTCCATCGAAAACTGGTGTAAATGAAAACATTTTATTTCCTATGCAGTGTTTCCAGTTTTACTCTTAAAGTTTGGTTGGCTGTGATATTTAAACAGGCTAATAGAACTTTGTTCAGTGGAACAGTTATTTCAAAGATATGGGAGAAAACCTATCACCAAACAAACATCGAAACTGCCAATTATTTTATTCTTACAATGGTATTTTACAATGATGGTGATGGCCTCTAATCATTTCATTTGGAAAGTCCTTCTGGTGCTGGCAGATGAGAACAAAGCTGGAAACTGAAGAGGAGGTCTTACAAGTGCTGATTCTACATCAATTTTGAAAGCACACAAATGATGTAAAGTTAAATTCCTAACCTTTATCAAAGCAAACAAAGGCCTAATTCTCATCTTCATATACTTGTAGCAAATTTGTTTTTTTTGGTAACACTTTCATTTAGGTACTGCACAAATGCCTCCATTACTCATTTGCCATTATGTAACCAGACCTTAACATTCACTTTGTGGGGTATTCATAACACTTACAGAGCATCAGTAAAGTGTTTATTCATCTCTGCAGTGTGACCTACAAGCAGAACTTCACTTTGGAGTGGTCTGACATGGCTTAACGGAGACGCGTTTCCCTTGATATTATGTATTTAGTGTAAGACCTGTGAACACTTCACATTAACAAGTCATTTTACCATCTTGACAATATGCCATACTGCACAGAGATGAAGAACCTATCTACTGGTGTTTTGAAAATGTTATGAAGACCAGAAGAAGCCTTTGGTAAGGCCATATAACATTAAAAGTGTTAATGAGTAATAGATGCATTTTTGCGAGACCTAAACTGTTATATTGTTTGCAATTGCTTCTTTAAGGCTCTATACTGTCATCTTTATTGTTATGATGCATTTTACTTTGTAAACTTTTGCAATGATGCTCTGTGTGAAGGGTGATATATAAAAAGAGTTTTTACTCACTACTTAATAGGGAATGAGCCTTTCAAATAGTTCTGTATTCAGATGGCCTACATTAGGAGGATTTTCAGTACTCAGAAAAAGAGAAATTATTTAATATATTTTAAAGGGCTGGAAGGACTTCTCCCAGGAGATGTGATGAGATGCAGTTTCATGAAAAAGTATCTCTGCTTCTTTAAATTTGGATGTCAGTAAGTTAGAGGTTAGCTGTCTCCAGTGTATCTTGTGTAAAGGAGGATTCACTATTGGTGCCTGACAATTCAGTCAAACCTGCAAATTTGAATATTTCAGGTATAAGAACCGTTGTGGCATCCTTCTCTTTTGGAGGAAATGATGCCACTTGCAATTCAGTTTTCATCAACTGCTAAATGCAAGTATGTTGTTTTTGTTTTAATATAATGAAAAAATGAAACAGTTTTTTCAAACTTTTCTTTTTGTATACTCAAAATAAAAATTAAAGTTTAAGGGCAGATCTTTAAATAATTAATTATTCCTACTCAAGCCTACAGTATAGTGTGCTTATTTTTGGATTTCTTTGATGGGCTCTATAGGTAGTGTGGTGGAGGATAGATGTTTAAACAAATTGCTTTTTGCTTGCACATTTAATTAAATTTAATCTGAAAGAACACAAGAATTAACTGAAACCATGAGTGGTGATTAGTGCTTTGGTTTGGAGAGTTACAAAAGTAACTGGAATGCTTGACATTGCCACTTACAGTTCTCGTGGGAAGAAACTGTAGCAACATAAGTTTAAAAAAAGTGCAGTGTAGCAGAAAAAATACAACATAAAAAAAAGCAATAAAACTTTAGCACAGTCTACTATAAGTATCAAAATATCTATATATAAAGATTTCCATAAGAGAGGTGATACAACTATGTTACCTATTGCTGTCTTAAATAAAATGAAAACCGTCCAACTTGGCTGTTTTGTTCACTTAAAGAAAGGATATTGAATTTTGAGAGTATGGAATTGCATTTCTTTGCCACCTTTTTTTTTTAGCCTTGAAAGGTAAAATGTCAATTCCTTTTCTTTCTTAGGTAGGATTTACATTTGAAGAAACTGAAAAAAGAAAAGGTTTCTAAAATGGACCAGAAAGTAAGCAAACTCACACTTGGATTCCAGCGTAGCTCAACATCTGATGATGATTCTGGATGCGCCATGGAAGAATATGCTTGGGTTCCCCCAGGGCTACGACCAGAACAGGTAAGAAGGGAGAATATACAGTATCTGTGGCATCAGTTTTGAAATTTAGTTTCACATTATAATAAGGTTTGATTGTTTTTTTAATTGGCCAGTAATGCCATCTCCCTGACCGGTCACATGCTTGTAGTAACTGTAGGGATGAGGTACTTGCTGCAGTGCAAAAAATAGTACATTTCTCATTTATGAACACTGGGCCAATATTAATTGCAGAATTTGGGTGCTCATTAATATTAATATAACTCTCATAAAGAGTTCAAAGAAAGCTAAATGAAGGAAAGCTTGTGATGAAACCATGTTATTATAATAAAAATATTTTTTCACAAATTTGTCCAAAACCTACTAACTTTTATTAACCTTATAATCACATTTATCCTGTTCAATTAGAGAAATCAATTCCAGAGTTAAGTGATAACATGCCTTCTAATCAGCATTCATATACTGTAGATGTTCTGAAATTAAACAGAACATTATTTTACTAAAATCAAGTGTTTAAGAAATGAACTGCCAAACTCATCAGCTGAAAGTAAGATGAGTTTTCATCACAGGCACATGCTGTGACTCGTCTTCAGCCTTGGAATAAACCCTGGCCAAAGCATTTAAGGCCCTGCTGTGGACCAAAGTGCTCATCTTTAGCCCAAATGGCTACTATCTGCATCTGCAAAATTGATGGTGCCACAGCATCTTTGCATATAGAACTCCTGATTTGTTGATGCATCATTTCCCAAATCATACATTTGTGTAACTTTTCTGCCAGTAATGAAATCTCTGGACAAGCGTGTAAACTTTCATTCTTTGAGCAGGTGGGTCTATTTTTATATAGCTTTCCTCTGTAGCACCAGGTACTTTGCTTGTTTTACTGCTACTGTTACTATTGATGTGCGGAAACAGCGTGGTTAACCCAAATGTTAAGCAGCTGGAATTCCACACTTTTGTCTTAATAAGAAAAGAGAAATTGATGTTTAGAATGGGTCGGGTTAATGAAAAACCTTCCAGTTCTGTGGCTGGTAACATCTGCGTTTAGTTACGTAGAAGCAGCTGTTGCCAAAATTAGTATTTATTAGGTGTTGGGTGGTGGACACCATAATTAATGAGACCTTGACTTCTCTGTAGCTACTCTGTGCGAGATCTGTCATCAGAGTTTGAAAGCATGCATTTTTAACATCCTGCTTCTACTCAATTAGTAAAAGACAGCACCGTTTTCAAAAGCCTAATGATTTGCAGTAACAATATTTCACAAACCAGCTTTTCACTTCAAAGGGGAAAATTAAGTGTTGATATACAAAGAAAGCCTTTCCAAACACAGCACTATGTTACATTATTTTATATACACTGCTTGTCGGAAGCGTAAAGACAGTGTTGAACTTTTCCCAGTAGAAGTAGTACACCTGTATTTATTTAGTTTCTTAATAATTCTGTGTACCATACAAAACCATGCAGCTCCTTTTCTTCCTCATGCTGCATTTCATACCTTTTGCGGATTGCACTGGAAATTAAGTTACTTAAGAAGTCTTGTGCTACTGTGTTCTTAATTAATGGAGGTCCATGATACTATTTTGGGTGCAGTGTTAATTTATTTTTCACAAAAATTGACCCCTGAGAAATGATCATCAGATGTTTGCAGTAGTCTAAATTGTTGCTAGCAGAAAGCTTTGACAAAATATATTTCAAAAATCAAACATGTTGAGTGAGTAAACTGTTCTTATAGGAGAAAAGGCCTCCTTTTTAATTTAGATCGTTCATACTGATTAGTAAATGGATGCTGTCAAGCAGTGCTAACATGAAAATAGCTAAAAATTATTTTGTAAAGAACTTTTTTTTTTTATATTATTTGACTCTGTAACAAGAATGTGCTCTCCTTTGTAATCTCCAGCTTATTTTCCACCAATTTTCTTGCCGCGCGATATTTAACAACAGGAACTTTTCCTATATAGTCTTATTCCAACCTGCAAATAATTATTAGTAATTATTTGGCGTTGCCTTTCTTAGATAAGCGGTTTGCCTCAGGCAAAAAGTTTGCGCTGCAGTAAATTATTTGTTCATTTAGAGCTTGCAAAAAAGCATGAACTTGTGTCTGGGTGGTGTGGCGTCTGTTGCAATGAAGGGATCACTTGTGGCTGTTTCCCAGAGAAATTTGTTATAAGGGGGTAAATAAGCCCCACCTCCTTAGAAATGCAAATGGAGACAGCAGAGGTTGATGGGAGGGATGGTCAAAATCCACAGGAGATCACTAAAACGCTGCACATGGCTTTTTGTCTTTGCAATGTGTAAAATGCGCAGAGCAAATTTAATGTGTTTATAGGGGCTGTATTCTGGCTTGCTTCACACACAATGTGTGATAATTGTAGTTCAAAATGTGGAATTTCGGCGGCCTTGTTGACCATCCTGAGAGGTGGGTGTAGTTGATGGCAGCATTAAATGTGCATAATTTATGATACCCCTAATTGTGAGTGTTAATTGCATTCCAGAAGATGTGCTTAACAGCTGGGCGCTAGTTACACTAGGAGGCATTATACTGACCTCTGATCCCTTGGAGACTAAATATGACACATATTGACCATGTGCTCCCTGCTTAATGTGCTATCATGTGGTTTGAATTAACTGTTTGCTTACAGTTAATATATTTTAATTAGGATGCTAGTCTTGACAAAATTATTAAACTTTTGCTCATTTGCAAGTTTGCTCAGATATATAAAATGATTTTACAATTACTAATAATGGTTGTAAACTGCTTTTTTAAAGGAAAAAAAAATCACTGTTGATCTTTGCTTATTTAAATATAGGTGCAGCTTTACTTTTCCTGTCTACCTGAGGATAAGGTTCCTTACATTAACAGCCCTGGAGAGAAATATCGTATCAAGCAACTGTTATATCAACTGCCTCCTCACGATAATGAGGTAAGAATAAAATAAGTTTAAGTGCAGGTCAGCAAATAAGTATGTATATTTTATATATATATTTATCGATTAGTTATATTCTGATATTAAAAAATAACTCTGAGGGCAGGTAATAGCAGACCACCTTTAGGTATAGCCATAAAACATGAAATCCAGCTACTCACATACATTGTATTTACCATAGAGTTTTTTAATCTCCATAATATTGGGTCAATATTAACCCCTTTGGACTGTGACACATTTTGCTGTATTACATTATGGAAATATTATGCATTTCAGTAGGATATTTAGTCTCTGATCAACACAAACAACATACATACATACAGAAACTGTGTGGCATTTACATGGAGTCCACTTGGGTTTTTGTACATTTTCCAGTTTTCTAGATGAGATGTGCAGTTTAGGTTAATTGTTGACTCTAAATTATGAGTGACTGCTTTAGTTTCTCAAAATTATCTATTATGGACTTTATTATACACTTGGTGAATGGGTAATGCCTTGGAAGTTTTCCTTTATCTTTTCAATAACTAACCAATCTTTATTATATTTAGTATCATTAACTGGATGCAACACCACTGGGTAATATATAGGAGAGACAAATAAAAATATACCACCACGTAGACAAACTCATCATTGCAGTAAAAATTAAAATAAGTAAAAGCTAAAACCAAGATTGCAGTATTAATGGGCACTAAGAGGAACTTGGATAAAATGGCTTATTTTGTTTGGATGTTGCTTTTTCTGCATGCTATAGTTTCCTTTACTGATGTGGTGTGGAGCCTTTTCTTTGATATAGTTTACTAACCCTGGATTCATGGGAAATATCTTAATTGTACGCACAACTAATATTCACCTAATTAGTGACTTCTAAAGACATTTGAACAAAACAGTGACACATGATGCTTAGCTGATCTCCTGTAACCTTGAGTGCTCCAGTCCCTCTGTTATGCACTTGACAATGCTATGTGACATGCTTGACATAAGGTTTAATAGCACACAGTGATAAACCTTTTAAGGAAAATAGCATCAAAATAAGGAATGCATGTCATCCGGAATTTAAAAAAGACAAATGATACAGCATTTTTAATAGGCTAGCTAGATTTTCCCAAAACCTACTGTATACGGCAGCAGGGTTTGGGGAGATGGTATAGATCCACTGCTAGCATCTACAGCAGCTCTACAGAAGTAGAAAATGGTCCTGCACAGTCACTCAAATCATACAAACTCTGTTATTAATCCGATTTGACCGCTACATTTGCTATTGAAACCGTCTCTGTCAGGGTGCATACATAGCTAAAGCCGGCTATCTGACTAGTGAGAGTTGACAAGGAACTGATGCTGGCTACTGCCACCTATGAGCTGCAATAACTACAGGACATCTGGTTGGTCAGTTTTTGTTGGTTGTGAAAAGATCTGCATCTATAGTGGCAAGGCACTGCGAGTAGATCATACACAATGATACATCTGGATAAGGTATTGCACTGAGAAATGAGTTACATTTAGGATTTGGGGGAAAAAAATAAGAATTTATGAATAAGTCAGGATACCAAAATTAGAACAGAAAAATACAGGGTGGCTGATCAACTACTTGTTTCATTTATTGTTCTATTGACATATTTTATAGAATTCAATTGTTTCAACTTTAACACAGCATAATTAAATAATATTAAATTAATATCTTAAACTAAGTTTTCTTATTTGAAAAAAACACTAAATGGAAATAATATTTTTACAAGAACTCCTATGCAAGACATGTTTCATTAACACATTTGTTCTGGTTTTGTCTGAACAGTTTTTGTGTTAGTAAACCTGCTTCAGCTCTCCTTGCATTTAGTACATTTTTCTTTTGTTTTTGCCAAGGGTAGTTATAATGTGAGCAGTTTGTACCTTGCGGTATTACAAATAAAATTAGGAAATGGGAAACTTGCAAGTTTAATGTGGAGATCCAGAAGGGGCATCACTGCCTGTAGTGATCTATCACTACATTATAAACTGGAGACAGTGGTATCATGACTCAGCTGATCAGTGACAAATACCAGTTTAATGAACATTTAACAAAACAGAGTGTGGCACTGCGACATAGCTCGCAAAAATAATCTTGCGTAAACTTGGATTTGTGTATTTGTTGGGGTTATACCTGCTCAATTCCTTTCATTGGGGACACTTTTATTAGTAGCATTGAAGTAAACAGCAGCTTTTTCTTGATGCAGTAATTTCTTCATTAGCATTGGTAAGTCACATTAGAGGCAGCTTAACTGATGATGTCTAATGCCATTTGTCAATAGTGACTTTGGATGTGAAAGAGGGGAGAAAGGTGAATACCATAGGGGTTTTTTCCTTCCTTTCTGCTGCTTTCATTCACACAGTCCTTCAACAGTTCCTCCATTTAGGTTAGTGACTTTAAAATGAACAAGCAGGTCTTGTACATATTTGGAAAGCTTGTTGTAAAATCAAATCCTGAAAAGCCGGCAGCTGCTGGCACCTGTGAAACTGAAAAAGTTTAAAAGCTTCACTTTTGAGAAGTTTCTTTGTAAAATATAAACACTGCAGGCACATACTGTTGCCTAATATTTTAGGTAGTGATACCTTTCACAAATGCCAAAAGTAAAGCCTAGAATTTTCCCTCTAGGTGAGATATTGCCAGGCCCTCAGTGAAGAGGAGAAAAAGGAGTTACAGATGTTCAGCACACAACGCAAGAAAGAAGCACTAGGAAGAGGCACAATTAAACTCCTGCCTCGGACGCTAATGCATTCAGTTTGTAACCAGGTATGTACAAGTGCTTTTCTAATTATATAAGCTATTTGCAAAAATGTCTTTGAAAATCTTTGGCTTTATTACACCATTTATACGAGGGGGGACCCAAAAATAACTGGAATTTTGTTGTTGTTAGGTTGGTACTTGTAGTACGTGGTTGGGCCGCTAGGGCGATCTAGTTACACTCCTCACAAGTCAGACTGCCAAGTGCCATCAGTCTGGAAGTTTGTGCTTGTGTTCAGTGAATTTTGTAAAAGTAGTTTTGTGCAAGTGTCGTTTTTTTTACGATGGCCGATTATCGTGAGCAATGCGCGGCAGTGAAATTTTGTTTTCTTCTTGAAAAAAGTGTTGCAGAAACTATTGTTATTGAAACGGTATTGCAACCCTGAACCACCCACCCTACTCACCTGATTTAGCTCCGTGTGATTTCTTTTTGTTCCCTCGGATGAAAAAAGACTTGAAAGGAAGGCGTTTTGCTGACGTTGAAGAGGTAAAACAAGAAACGACCAGAGCATTAATGGGCATTACTTCAGACGAATTTAAAAGATGTTTCTAACAATGGAACAAACGGTTAGATAAGTGTATTTCCGCCAATGGAGAGTACTTTGAAGGAGACTAATTGTACAGAAAATTAAATTAAACACGTTTTAAAGATATTACCGGGTTATTTTTGGGTCCCCCCTCGTATAACCTTCAGACACCCTAGACTAAAACATACCTAAATCGGGCATCCAGAAATCTGCCAAAGTGAATCAGAATCTGTTATGTTCGATTTATTTACTGAATTTTACAGCTCATTTTAGATACATTTTCCACTATAGTACTGCCCATCTCACTCTAAATAGATTCTTGATGTGTAATGAAATTTTGTTTCAAAGTTCATTTTGATGATTTCACTAAGCTCAAGGAATTTTATGCTGAGTTAATGTTACATGATCAAATCTTTCCTTTTAAGTTAGAAAGATGACTTTAATTCTCTAACATGATAGAGAAATAAGCATGAAGCAATATAAAGACTCATTTTGGTTTCAGTACTAATCCAAACTGTAAATAGCAAGATTATATGTACAGGATAAGCCCCCAGTGCCTCTTAAACATGTTTGTTTCTAAAATAAACCTTCAGATAGCATTACACGTCGGTCTTAATTTTTTTTTGTTTTTATCATTAGGTCATTAAGTTTCAATGTGTATGTGTTACTACACTAAAAGGAAAGTTTGAAGGACTGCTAGAAGGTGTTGGTCTAATGCCTCTCTTTCTGTTCTTGTTTTGCAGTGTGGAGAAAACATTAATGGCGGTGAAATAGCTGTGTTTGCCTCTAGAGCTGGTCCTGGAGTCTGCTGGCACCCAGCATGCTTCTCTTGCTCCACTTGTAACGAGCTGCTGGTTGACCTCATCTATTTTTATCAGGACGGAAAGATTCACTGTGGGAGACATCATGCTGAACTGCTGAAACCCCGCTGCTCAGCATGTGATGAAGTAAGATCAACTGGGTCAACAGTAGCCAGTAACTGACAAGGGCCACAAGTTGTGTTTAATTGAAACATAATCCTCTGTTGTTTTTAACCAAAACAGAATTTTCACTTTAAAGAAACAGTGATACAACAGTTGCATATTTTTATGATTTCATTACAATTAATAAATTACAAGGGCAGAGAGTACTTCATCTTATTCGTATCAGATCAGATACTTCCTCCCATACCAACCTAGAGAGCAGAAAAAGAAAAAACAAAATGAAATACAACCTATAATCGTTCAAAGATACTGAGTGGTTCGGCCTGTTTAGTTTATTGAGGAAAAACATTGATAAAGCTATTTATTAAAAAAAAAAACACACACAGTTGTCCAGTATGTGCAAAATGTGGTCAGTCATGAGTCAAACTACCCACAATGTATCCAGGCAGAGTCAATAATTGTGCGCAACATCATCAGGCACCTGCTTCATTGGTTCACATGCTTTGCCAACATGTCCAGTCTCTTGTATATCAGACTGGCTTGACTCCACAATCTCTGACTCCCTCTTATGGTTGTAACACCAGTTTCTGCTTAATGAGAAATCTGTTGTGTCAATATATGCTGCACTGTTAGTACTCTGTCTTGTCTTGTTCAACTGTTAATTTAGTATGGCTAGAAAATAATAATAATTAAAATCTTAGAAAAATAGCTAAAGTAATAGTAAAATAGGGTAGCAATTTAAACAGATCCTGCAATCTGTGTATACTGGCATTGTAACCAATGAAGTTACCATAATAAGAAAGTTTTAAGTTTGATATCAAAATCGCATTTAAAAAAAAAAAATTGTGAAGAATACATCTAATGTGTCTTTGAGGACAGTGACGTTTTACAAGTGGGTAAAATTAAAGCAGGCTAAGCAATCTCTACCTTTTAGTGTGTTCATTTCCTTCTGAAACAGTGAGAGATGTTGACATGAACATGTGACTGCCTAGAAATGTTAAATGCAAGTGGTGTGTGGTTAACTGTGAGAATGCAATATGAAGTCCGTGCTAATGTGGTATCAGAAGAACTTAATATCTGGAGGCTGATGATGTAATGTTTTGGTGAAAATCAAACTGTCACATCCCACCATTTTTCCATTTGAGTGTGCCAAGTATAATATTCAAGCAATTGCTTTTCCAATTGATTATTCTAGCAAGTATTTTACACAAACTAATGTGTTCTGGTTTAGATAATCTTTGCTGATGAATGCACAGAGGCCGAGGGCCGCCACTGGCACATGAAGCACTTCTGCTGTTTTGAGTGTGAGACTGTTCTTGGTGGACAGAGGTACATCATGAAGGATGGACGACCATATTGCTGTGGCTGCTTTGAATCACTGTATGCCGAATACTGTGAGGTCTGTGGGGAGCATATTGGTAAGTTGCCGTGATTTGTGTGCCTTTTCAAATGTTTGGATTGAAGAGTTACCTCCTCCCTAAACTTTGCCTTGTTTTCTGTTTGAACAGGGGTTGACCACGCACAGATGACATACGATGGGCTGCACTGGCATGCGACTGAAACCTGTTTCTGTTGCTCTCAATGCAAAACATCCTTGTTGGGATGTCCATTCTTACCTAAACAAGGAAGGATTTATTGTTCCAAAGCTTGCAGTCTTGGTGAAGACATTCATGCTTCAGATTCCTCCGATTCAGCTTTTCAGTCCGCACGTTCAAGGGAATCTAGGCGAAGTGTGCGAATGGGGAAGAGTAGTAGATCAGCAGATCAATGCAGACAGTCTTTGCTCTTCTCCCCGGCTGTGAATTATAAATTCCCTGTATTTTCTGGAAATGCTGATGATACCTTATCTCGTAAACTGGAGGATCTAAATATCACCAGGCAGGAAGCAAATTTTTCCGATCATTTTTGGAAAAACAGAGAGGAGCAAGAAGCTCCAGAGGACCCAGAGGAATGGGCAGAACACGAAGACTATATGACTCAATTATTACTTAAGTTTGGCGATCGCGCCCTGTTCCAGCAGCCTGAGAGCACTAGGCAGATGGATACTTGGATGTCTGAAAATGGGGGTGAGATGAAACCAGAGTCAAAAAGTAACGGGCATAATCAAAGCTTGGCTAGTAAGAAATATCAATCTGATATGTACTGGACCCAGTCCCAAGATGGATTAGGAGATTCTGCTTATGGCAGTCACCCAGGGCCTGCAAGTAGCCGAAAAATCCAAGAGCTAGAGATGGACCATGGTGCCACAAGCTTTAAACGTGACCAGAAACAGTGGTACGATGGCTCTTTAGAGTGCATTACAGATGAACTAAAGCAGCCAGAACGCAGTATTGGAGACTCCATGGATTCCTTGGCTTTGTCAAACATTACTGGTAAGAGATGTATATTTATTGCAGTAGAAGGTTAGCAGCATCATTTTGTATTTGTAGAGCAGAGTCCTCAATTAATAGAGTATAATGCTACATAAAAATATGTTTTTGCTAAATCTTAGGGCCATTGCAAGTACCACATCAGTAATTGTTTACACTGGCACTTAGTGCCAGTATATGTGCTTTATGACGTCCGGAGTTGGTTCCTCCCTTGCACCTACTACTTCTGGGATAGCCTCTGGGTCTGTAACCTTGACCCGGGTTTCATAATGGAAAGATGGATGGATTATGTTGCAAATGGACAAATATTAAGGACGCTTTGTTCAGCTGATTTTCTCTTCTGGCATTTGTACCTTTAGTCCTGACATGCAGTATGCATTTTGATTTGCTCTGAGCTGAAAGAATTGCTAGTTATCAAGGTAGAAAATGGAACTTTGATATGGGTATAGAAGTTAGCTTCCAAAGTGGTGGTCTTTTTTTAATTACATTTCTAGTCCATTTTTTAGGCAAATGTGCAAGAGAACGTTTTACCTGAAAAGCCAATGAAAATGAGTGCATGAAGTCATCCAACACGTTGTTATTGTGGCAGCAAAAGCTTGTTAAAACCCAAAATTAAACCTCCTAGAGGGGAAACATCCTAATCCTAGCAATGACTCTGACTTATACACTCGTTATGTAATGGTGACTTCAGAAGTGAATTCAGCATAAATAATATAAAAGAAGGCTGGACTATTATATGCAGAGTAGGGGTTTGTAATGGTGGAGGGGAACCGATCTAAAGTACATTCTTACGTATTCATGTGTTTTATTTCCAGGGGCATCGGTTGATGGAGAAAACAAGCAAAGGCCTTCTTTATACTCTTTACAAAACTTCCAGGAACTCGATACTGAAGATTGTGAGAAAATCAGTAACATGGGGACCCTTAACTCATCGATGCTACACAGGAGCACAAACTCACTAAAGAGCCTAACATCTGAACTGGAGAATGAAGACTTGGCATTACCCGAGGAAAAGCCAAAGCCCATTCACTTGCCCGCACTTCGAAGGTCAAAATCGCAGTCTAGACCTCAGCAAGTGAAGTTTTCTGACGACGTGATAGATAACGGACATTATAACGAAATAGAGGTTCGCCAGCCTCCAATGAGCGAGAGGACACGCCGAAGAGTTTATCATTTTGACGAGCAAAGTCAGCGTCCACACAATCATCACAGCCATCACCATCGCAGAAGAAGCCGCAAGTCCCGTTCTGACAATGCTCTTCACCTGGCTACTGATAGGAGACCATGTGCAAAGGAAAGGTCCCGAATGTATATCCCAGATGACTATGACAAGTTGGTGCAAACAAAGTGCCCTCCAGGTACACAGCCATATTTGCCCAATCAGGAACTGTATGGACCATATTCCCATGCCACAACTGACTATGCATTCCAGAACCAAGTGGTGGACAAATTTCTTGGACTTTATGGTGATGAAGACTCTTGGTGCTCCACTTGTTCATCCTCTTCCTCGGACTCTGAGGAAGAAGGGTACTTTCTTGGACAGCCAATACCACAACCGAGGCAGCAGAGGTACCGCTATTACACAGATGACCTTTCCAGTCCAGCCCAGGTGCTTCCTTCAGCACTGTTTCCAACCAGAACAGCCAAATCCAAAAAGAAAAAAGGCCACAAGGGCAAAAACTGCATTATTTCTTAGCCAGGTGATGAAGGAATATGGGGTTTCTCCAAAAACTGATTTTTTTTTTTGTTTAACTGTTTCTTTGTATTTATATTGCCATTTCAGCTGCCTCAATATGGGTATTGTGACTTAATTATTTAATTTCAAACTAAGTAGATTTAAGAGGTGTCCACTGTGCAAATTGTTTACAGTCTGCTTGTATTTCAGGCTAACACGGTTTATCACGTAACCCATTTATCCACCGATCACAGCTCAGTGCATAACTGACGACTGAAAGAGGTGCAATTGTGAGCCGTTCAATTATTAATCAGTCGTAACGTTCATGCAGCGCGTCTAAAACTGCAGTATTTAGCATTGTTCAACGAAATATATTTAACTTGGTATTTAGTGAGTAATAGTAATTGTAATTTAACAGTGCAAATATTAATGTACATATTGTAAAGTTAAAATTTTAACTGATATTTTTATATCCCTGAGTTGCAAAAGACATTTCTATGTTTTGTTTGTATGAAACTGAATTAATAGCAGGATCAAACTGTGCTTTCTTTTAATTGCTGCCCTTTTGTTAATCAGGGTTTTTAAAAATTGCAGAATATGTTGACAGGAAAAATGTTTTCATGTTTAAAAGTATTTACTATGTTTCACTTACTGGTATCCTGTCCATTCAGGGCTTTGTGAGGTGGGTATATATTGACATCCCGTCACAATGTGGCCTTGTGAAATGACACGGTTTATTAATGGGTCAGGCATAGTAAGCAACCAGACACATGTAATCTGTATAAATGTAAAAACTGGAACCTAAGGCTAATAAAAGCAGATATTGTGCTAGCCAGTCGGCGTGCGAGTCTGAGCGCTCGGTGTTCATTGTCTCCTGTGAACGTAAACAGCCTGCTGCACACGCCTCGTATGCGTTGCCGGAGGTTCTCTTAGGAAAGAACTGACGCAAAAAACACAAAAGCCTGTGCCTATATTTAGCAGGGATAAACCAAACAAGGTGGGGATGTGAAGTACACACAGTCAAAACTTGACTCTTCTATTAATAACTTGAGATTTGGGTATGTATCAACGTTCAGCTTTGGAGTGCTGTTTTTAAAATTGAACAGATCACAGGTTTGGAGATGTCAGCATGGCTTCCTCTTGCACCCCATCACTGTGTTTCCTATGGACCGAGTACGAGTCAGGACTTCTGGTTGACTGGCACCTTGCCTTGTACTCCATGCTGCTGGGATTAGCTCCAGTCACCATGTGTCACACACATTTGGTGTGTTTGAGAATGTCAAGGAATGCTAAATACACCATGAATATGAGTTACGTTTGTTAGTATTTAATTTGAATACATAGCCTGCGGGAGCCAAGGAGAGGGCTCACATGCACTGATACATCACCTGCACACCTTCTGTCTTTGAGCTCCTTCTGCAGTAAATGCCCTTTTATATTTGGCACGTCCACGTCGCCACAAGTTGGTGACAACACAGTCCAGTGTGCATCATTTGTGCATGCACTAGCCAGGAAACCATGTGTGACGTCTGCACCTATTAAATCCAACATTAAGTTAGCGTGCACAGATTGATTCATGGTGAGAAATCACCCAGACCCTGGGCAAGTACAAGTTTGTGCAAGTGGAAATGGAACTGGAAATATCTGCAAGATCGATATGTAAAGGCAAAGAACAAACTTTTCTGCTACTGCACAGTGTCATGCATTGAATGCTTGAACTAGAAACAGAGCAGGGTGGGCATCTCGTGTGTGACTGCATCTGCCACGACCTGCGCCCGAGTAGCAGTGGGTCTTTAACTGGATTTTTTACCTACACAATGTCTAATCTCTGCTAAAACCCGTTATGTGTGGGCTGTCCTAGAAAGAGCCTGAACCATCTTAATTGACACTGGCACATTTAGTTTTGGTGTATCCATGTTACTTGGCACTAAATCAAAACACTTGTGTGCAAAAATAAATGAGTTTGAAGAGCACAAATGTGTTTTATGTGACTGCTGTGATGGGCATGGGGGGAGTGTGTGCTGACACTGTGAGGACCCAGTTACAGCTGCGGTGGACAGTTAAATGAACAAAAGACACTGCTGGGTTGAGGGCTCTGGGCGTGTGCCTGTGGATCCTGGACTTTGTAACAGAGGCAGGTGCCCTCTTGAGCTGCTCTCTTGGACAGAATTGTAACAGACATGGAAAAGTAAACTTGAAAGGCTCAAGAATTCTCAGGAACGTAATTCTTCTGTTTGAACAAGTGTATCGATCTCCAATGCCTAAAGCATGAATAGGGATTTTTTTTTTTACATTGTATTTCCTATTATAGTTTAATGTTATTTGTTATGAAGGTGGGCTGATGTTACACTGCATAGAAATAGTCATTTTTATTAGTAGTAAGGCTGGTAGCAAAAGTATTTTTGTTAATAATCCTGGTTAAAGAAAAAGTCTTTGAGTTTTGAAACTAGCCAGGAGCCTTCATTTTAAAGTGCGCTCTTCGGCTATTTAGAAATCTTTGTAATTGGGGCCACTTTGTAGAAGTGTCGAGTTTTCACCTGGGACTTGGTGTTTTTAATAACCTGTACAATTCAATTAAGAGGCGTGCACGCGTATCTCTCTGTCACCCAATATCCTTTCATTGGGCTGACCTATGACATTTCATAAAATGTGTAGTTTTGGTTAACAACATCTTAACTTTAGCCACCCTGGTCTGTTCATTGTATCCTCCTGCTCCTCTTTTATTGCCATAGTGGAGGTGTAGCTCTCTGTGACTTCCAACCCCTCCTGTATCTGCCAGCCTCCTTCCTTGTTGCACATACCCCCCCCCCCACCTATCGCTCTCTACCACACCCTTCTGTTTCTTTCCTCTCCTCCTGTCAGCTCCATTATCTATTACTCTCCTTAACACTCTGTGGTCTTCATACACATCGTCCAGCCCACTGGCGCCTTCTCTCCATCATCTTCCACTGTATCCCTTTCACCTTTAAACGCCTCCCTAATATGTCATCATTTGTGCCTGATCCACTCTCTTAACCCCACACTTCCATCACAGCCCTTTCATCTTCTGAATTTCCATTCTTACGCCTTGTTTTTTTTTTTGCCAATTTTCTGCATCTTACAACTTTACTGCTTTCACTTCTACTTTGTATGATGTTATTTCTTCTTGTTTGGTTAACCTTTTATCACAGGAGTATGCTACCCAGTTTTCACCACTCGCTTGCCATCCCATTGAATCACTGATCCTAACTCTTAAATGCTTCACTTCTTACTCATCTGCTGTCTCTCCACTATAGTTGCAGAACATGTTTTAGAGTTTTTGATCTGCTTATCTTTATTATTCTATGCCCTTCCAGTACTTCTGTCCACTTCTTAATCCCATTTCAAGTCCTCCCTTGTACCATGTAGAAGTCACTATCATCTGCAGAAAGCACTGACCACAGCTCCTCTAATATTAGTATAAGCAGTAACCGTGGCGTAATCCCACTCTCTGATTTCTGCCCCCCTTGCTTTAGCACATAGATGTCTCTTGAGTCCTCTGCACTGCTCAGGTCCTTCTTAAGCCCAAACAGATCTCTTCATCTGGCCCTCTTGCCACAGGCTTTCTCAAGATCGGCCAAAGCCACTGCTAGCTTGCTGTTTCCTTCTCTGTACTTCTCCATTAAGGTCCATCTTACAGTTGTGTACAAATCACAGAGAGAACTGCTACATTTTCATGCTGAGCCATTCAAGTTCACAATGAAAGTATTATTACTACATTTGCTTTTGCCCAACAGGAGGTCCATGTGTCTAGTAATCTGACAGCTTCAATGTAGCAGTGCTGATATGCACATCAAAAACTATATGAATTTAAAAAGTTGCTGTTCAGTTCAGCAACAAGGACAGGAGTGATGCAGCAGTTAGAAAATGTATACAGAAGTTTTAAAATGTCATGCAGTATGCCTCAGATCATGAACGAGTCTCACAGTTGATTTTGTTCATGTTACAAAATCTCAACATGGGCCTTGTCTGCCAACGCTGTAGTCAAACCTGTCCTTGGGGCTGGTGGTTGACAAGACAGCCATAAAATATAGCAACATGGTTTTAAACTTAAGGGGACATTACGCACAAAATGTATACATTTTTCCTTCATGCAAAAAACCACAGCCACATGGAATAAATCAGGAAGTAGTCTGCTACGCAGTAGGACTTTAAGGATGTTCAGATCTCAGCTAGATGTTATTCTGAACAACGCACGTGACTAGCATCCGTGCCCTGCTGTTGTCACAGTTTTCTAATAATATGTTGTCTTCCTTTGTTTCAATTGCAGAACCTTTACAATTTAGTGCATAATTTGTTATCATAGGATGTGTATGTCCAATTCTGTTTGAATCACCATGCATTAGTAAGGACTTATTACATCAGAAATCACAAAAAGAGGTCTTGAGGGTAGTAGACCAGCTCCATATTACCCCTTGAGGGCTGCAGGATTGAGGGTTGGGAAAAAAAAAAAAAAAAAACATTTCATACTCTTGTCATAATAACCACAGTGGAAAATCATCTTAATGTATGTATTAACCTTTTATTTATTCTGTAAGTATTTCTATACAGTATCCTAACCAAACACGTGTGAGATCATCAGAGCTGAGCCCAGATTGCACAGCAGGCCTTGCTGATAGGATAGCCTGGCTGGTACCATAGCACACATGGCTGGCGACACATTTCTGTAATGTCTGTGCTGCTCTGCAGTGACCTGTGAGAGGCCGAGCTCGAAGGCACAGGCTGAGATCCGCCGGATAAAAACACAGGATAAGGTCAGCAATGCACACAAACAAGGACAAGCAAAGGTGCTGGTCATTAATGGTGGCAGGTGCTGACAGTACCTCTGGCATTTTGGGACTTTTGCAGGCAGGTTTGAAAGTATTGAAATCTACTGGAGGCATATTAAATGATAGCGAGTCTCTTCATCATTATTGTAGCTCCATAACCTTCCACTACAGTGTAGATGCTGAATGTGTCTAATTAATGAAATATTAGATAAAGGTTGGGGATTGCCATTTAAAAGTAAAACCAGTAGCACAGCTATTTACTGACTGATGAATATTGGAAGAACCTATGACAGTCCAATCAGCTGTGCCAGTTAACTCCAAGGTATGCCTAACAATACACAGCCAAAAGTGACAGTGATGGACAATACAAGAGCGTGACAAATGAAAAACTGCTCGAACAAGCGTCTATGGCTGATATTTAAAAGTGCATTCCAGCTGCTTCTCTCTTCTAATGGATATGGAATATAAGAATAGGAGCTGACGGTGGCACAAGGCCTTCCTGGCACTTTTAGTGTTAATGTGTAAGACGAAGCCCAGAACTATCATCTCGAATTCAATTGATGGAGGCAAAGGGGCCCACTAATGCAGTCAGGTTTCTGCAAAGGTTGATCAAGTTGCTTTATTGGTAAGCATTTCAACTTTAGCTGCCGTTACTAACCTGTAAAACACATTTCAGTTCATCTGCTTCAGAAATCCTGATCAGCGTCCCACAACTTTTTTTGCTCTTAAAACACTCACTAGCCACCTATCTTAAGTGTGGTTACCCCAGCTAAACAATAGAAGTGGGGACAAAAGCTAAATCCTTTTGCTATGTACCACTCAAAATGGGAAGTTGGAAATTGCGAATTCCTGGGCCCAACTTGACAAACCAGCCCAGAGTTTCCAAGTCTAAATTTGTCAGACTTCAGATGATGAGATCAATCAAAAATGGTAAGTATTAAGACTGTTTATTAACACTTGTGTGTCATTAAATCGGCCGTCCACACACTACTGTCCAACTTCTGTCTGCACATGTTGCTACAGGGTTTGGATGTGCAAAACACTCCAATGGCGCAAGCACAATGAAAAGGTTTTCCTAGCCCCATCTGTATTGGTTTTCTGAATGTTTTACTGGAGCACAATTATCTCGGGAATGCCATCATTGCCAGCTCCGTGCTAACAGAGGAGGCAGCATGTCTTCAGCATTGATTTGTGTGTGGCAGTGGCAGTGCAGTTTGGTTGCTCAGTTGTTTGGACACTTGCTGCAAAGGCTCAATGAATCCCCACTTCAGTTTTGCTCCAATACATTCACTGCTTGTTGTTTCCTACTTTATTGTGCTCCTGTCCTGCTGCTCCTCTTTCTTCCCTTTAATTGAACAGCTGCACCATGATGGACAGCCCACTGTGTTTTCTTGCTGTTCTTCGTCTGTCCTTTTTGACTGCCACAGCTTGAAAAGTGGATGTCTCCATATGTAAGAAACATCTCATCTCCACTCGAGAAACAGATTTTTTTTTTTTTGGAGGTTTGTTTCAGTTTCTCTTTATGTTGTGTAGGACAACAAAAAGCGCCTCAAGAAGTCCTGAAACAAGATTTATAAACGGTCACTTGTCAGTGTCGGGCTGTTAGCTGAACTCTGAGACAGTAGCCATTTTTTTCTCCACATCCTTCTGTTAAAAAAAATCCTTATCTTTATTTAGCTGTTCACAGAGTGAATGAACTTTTGTCTAACTGCAGAGAAGACCTAACCCAGCAACACTGTATGCAAAGTATAGGGTCCATTTCAAACCAGGGTGATGATCTAGTACATATTTATTTTCAAATCTGTGCACTGTTCAACATTCATTGAATGAGGGAAAGGTAGGTTCAGAGGCCTGTGGTCATCAACTGTGGTCTCATGTCACCACACTTCAGAGCCATGTTTAGGAATGACATGTCTGTTGGCCAGCCGTGTTTTGCTGGGTGCTGCAGCAGTCATGTTGAAGATGGCTGGGTGTGAGGTTCAGAGGCTCTCCACAACCAGACACATACTGTCGTGTTAATGGCAGTGAGATCTTACAGGACACTATTTTGTCAGAGTGTATGATCAGAAATATTTTGGTTGGGTCTTCTATATTAAACTCCGCATTAAATGTATGGTGCTGTAAATTGGAAAAAGGCGCACAACTAATGTTATGTGTACTTGTACGTTTTGTCAAGAGGGTAAGTGAAGGAGACAAGCAAATCTCTGGTCCTCATGGAAGAAGTGGCAGCATCGTGGGCTTTAATATCTTGTTGGGTGACACCACTCTATTTACTGTATTTGGCTGACAACTTGATCCAAGGCGTCTTCCACCATTTGCCATAAACTTGGTTACTTGTTTTTTGTTTTTTTTTCTAACTTGAACACAGGCAGGTGAAGTGCCCTCAGCCTGCTCATGGTCAGTCAGCATATCGGTACAAGGATTTGAACCCACAAGCTCAGGGGGTAAAGTCCAAAGCCTTAACCACTACACTACCTGCTGCTCCATTTGGAGACATTTTTAGCCACTTGCACACAGGACAAAAGATGTAAAACTGAAAATGCTACAGAAATGCAGTTTAAAAAAATGAAAATAGTAATAAACATAAATGTAAAACGAAGTTGTACATACAAGTTAAAATCCATTGGAAAATAAAACATAGAGAGAAGTAATTTGGAGCAGAGGAAGGGCACAAAATGAAGAAGTCACCAAAAACTCCTGCAGGAGGAGCGCCAACAAATACAGAAAACAAAAGACATCACTTAGATCTCTGAAAATTAGAATAGAAGTGTTAATGGCTCGGCTAAAACTGCTGGAAAAGATGCAGACATTCAGTGTGTGCTAATCATTACATCAAAAAAAGAATTAGGCAAAGAGTACCTAAAAGAGTAAGTAGATGGTGAATCTACTGATGTTAAAAACGGACACTCGATGTTAAGGTAAAGAAATAAACAGAGCTGGAGTCCAACACAACTGTAAAGAAAAGAACAGGACAGCATGATAATAAAGGTTCATGGATACGAGAAGAACAATTTACTACAGAAACTAAGAAAGAAAGCAAAGGAAAACAAAATGAAAATTTTAACCATGAAATCGCATTTCAGCAAAATTAAAAAACAAAAAAAAAAAGGGACACTGAGAAAAACTCTTCTAATAATTAGCTGCACAAAGTGCAACAAATAATTAAAAAAAACTGACTGCAAAACAATAAAGTGAAAACTAGCCTTCTTAGTGATAAGCAATGAAAACAATAAAGCAAAGGAAATGTAAAAGAACATGAAAATTAAATACACCACTCCTAAAACTTAACAAAAAAGCTCACTGGATTACCGTTCTGAGTAAACGTCAAGAGAGTGTCGTGTGTGAAAATGTTTCCTCGTTCTGGTGTATGATGTGAATATTAACTGAAGGTCTGGGCCTGTGTCTGCATGGCTGTATACACTGCTCAGCTGCCACGTGATTGGCTGGTAAGACAATGGCTGTGACAAGCAGGTGTACAGGTATTCCTAATAATTTGCTCAGGAGTGCAGTACATGAAACAAGTGAAACTGCTAGACTTGGGGGGGAATGGAACTCCCATCAAATTTCACAGCCTGGATAAACATTGTACACTACATCTCCAACCATAACAATGCAGAAAATCATTTTAATTTGGGCAGATTATTTTGGAGAAAACAAGGCAGATAACAATGAACTACCTTGAAAATGCTTAAACTTACAGCTAATATATAAAGTTGGATCCTAAATGGGGAAGTCAAAAGGAGTTTGGATGCAGTTTAAAAGCAAAAAAAAAAAAAAAAAAAAAAAAAAAAAGAATCAACACCTAAGAAATTCAAACACTTCAAAAGTGGACTAAATGTGTGAAAGACATCTGAATAAGGTAAACTCAAGCAGTATGGAAACAAGCAAACACAACCAGAGTAGGGAAAATGTACAGGTAGAACTTACTCATCAAATATAAAGATTTGGCATGTCAAGTGCTAAAAGCAATCTATTCCAACTAGTAATATATTAAAGATGAGTCAAGGTATCCTCAAAGAGCTCAACAAAGAACAGTTTAAGGAATGGAAAGGTATAACATATTACTGAACAGAAATCTGTAAACAAACAGAAGAGACACCCTAAAAATGAAATGGCCAACAACAAACCACTTAAAAGATGCATTACAGATTTTAAAACTGAGTTTGGTCAAGAATCAATACAAACATTTAAAGAAAATGTATTTCAATTTATTGGCTGAAGTTTTCCATCTGTTTTCCCCCATCCTTACCTCACTGTTCCACAGAGGTGCAGCTCCATGTCTTCTAACTTGTGTTCTACTCCTCTTTCTTCTGGGTCTTACAATCCATGTGGATTCAGAGGCTGCTCAAAAACTGAATGGGCCAAAACACTGTGAAATAACTTGCATTATGGCCACCCAATCCTAATGGACAATGACAACTGGATCCATCCTTGCTCTGGCTAGAAGTATATTCACCTGTACAAGGTCATCTCCCACCTTGGCACTAGCATGACAACACGTTATACGAGACCGTCTCTCCCTTGTTCAAAACTGTGTCTAAATTAACGAATAACTGAATCCCCCACTATCATTGCTTCCCTCTTTCTGGGGACTGGTTTGAAGGTGACTCCTTGAGGCTCCTGTAAACAATGGTACACTGAGGCTGATAGCCCTGGACAGTGTTTACCTCATACCTTATCATTTCTCATCAGTCTCAAACTCCCCACTTTCTGGGTGCACACTATCTCCCTTAAATGACACCTGGACAAGATCCACCAATTCATTACCACTACTAGCTACCTCCTCCTCAAATACAATGGCCCTGAGCTTGAGGTGTTGGATTAGCTCACATCTCTTGCTTCTGCAGGCCTCATGGATGTAGAACTTGTTGAAGCCTTCAAAAAAATCTAACAGGACTTGTGTTTAATTGACGTCATTTTTAAATGGTTAACCCTTTTTTAATCATTAAATGGGAATTTAAAGGAACCTTGGGTCCTACTGTTTAATACCTACTGAACCTCTCAAAGTGCCTGTATTTGCTGTTAAAGACGCTGTTCTTCATTCTCTATCTAGACTGCCTGCTGAAAATCGACTATTTATATTCTGTCTGCTTCCATTGGCAGCTCTCTATTTTGACAATACAAGTCAATGTGCAGTCTCCTTTGAATGTGCTTTTAACCAACTCACTGGCATGCGCTTGGTGTAACTGACTGAATTAGGATGCTTTTCCTATTGTCTACTGCTTCATTTAGCTTGTACTTCTCCGACACACTGCACTACAACAACCTCCCTTCCAAACCAAAGGGGTGGCTCACTGCTCCTGCGCAGGTGAGAAATAGAAAAAAAATCTGCAGAAAGGGAAAAAAAGGCTATAAAAAGTAAAGTAATGGCCCCTTAGTGGCAACCAAGATATCCATCCATCCATCCATTATCCAACCCGCTATATCCTATCTACAGGGTCATGGGGGTCTGCTGGAGCCAATCCCAGCCAACACAGGGCGCAAGGCAGGAAACAAACCCTGGGCAGGGCGCCAGCCCACCACAGACCAAGGTATTTAGGAGCAAATACCTTAATTAAATGTGTACCAAAAATCATTCAGAAACAACACCCAGCCCAACCCAGAAAGAATGACATCAGCACATCTCTCCTAAAGGCGGTTTTAAGCATCACAACTGTTTCAAATATGAGGGAAAAAATGAAAGTTTTCTAAATAAATGATTATCTTAAGATTATGAAGAAAATAAATGAAAACACTGTTATGGAAGATACTTTACTGTTTTTATGTGCTTGTTGATATAATCAATATGTTTATCATTAAAGATAAAAAAGAATATTACAAAAAGGTTTGAAGGAAAAAAATGACAAACATTACAGATGAGATGAAACAGCAGCATCAGTTGGCAAAAGCTTTAAAGAAATATAATTGACACAACTAACTTGTTTTTCAAAGAGTTAGTAGAAATATGATTTGCTTCTTATAATGTCCACAAAATGTCACTCTCTTTAAATTCTGGCATTCAAAAAACATTACTTTGCTTGATGGAATGTAAACATCTGCAGTAACCATATTCATATCATTTGCCATGGTTTCTATAAAACCAAAGAAAAAAACAATTACTAATTGGTCAAGTAAAATTTTTTTTTTTAAACTATTGAGTTTATTGTTATATACACACACCCACCTGAAAA
>JANRMT010062792.1:104814861-104855714 GCA_026402145.1 Polypterus bichir lapradei | reverse complement strand
TTCTGATCAGCCAACCAGACCACATCCCCCACAGCAACATTTCTCTCTCTTGTATGCCACTTGTTTCTTACAAAGAGAATGTGAATTTTCTGTTATTTCCTTACACATTAGGGGTTTCCTGTGAGACAGTCTCCATACTTCGTTTGGCTTGAGCTCTTGTTAGGATCGCTGAAAATGCCTTTCTCTGAAATTTATTGAAAGTCTCTCTGGCATCAGTGGCACCCTCTACAGCAGATTTTGTTGGCCAATTCTCAACAGGCCACCTAAGAAATTCTGGCCCCTCATGCCATGCAGAACCTTCATTAAGATGTTCAGGGCTGGCTCCTACTGTTATGATGTCAGCAATGTTGCAGTCTCCTGGAATCCACCACCAATCATCAGCTGACCCAGTTCTCTGCATTTCTCTAACGTTGTTGGCAAAGAAAGTCTGGTAGCCATAACTCTCATGTTGAATAGCTCCAAGAACTGTCTGACTATCCACTAAATGAAACCAACGTTTAATATCCATTGGACAATGCTTTTCAACGTATTTTCTCAGCCGTAATGCAAACACACAGCACCACAGATCTCAGCCTTGACTGTGTCACCCTTCTGGTCCAACGGTGTTAACTTGGCTTTGGATTCAACCAACCTCACCACACCTCCATGGTCTGTATTCCACCAAAGGTACATAACAGCTCCGTAGGCCATGTCACTTCGATCTGAGAATGTGATTCCCCATGGCTTTCCTGTCCAGTCATTGATCATCTTCTTAGTGAGTTTTATGGCTGCTTGCCGCTCTACCATCTCATGGAACTGAGCTGTATAGGCAATTTTCCCCAATTGGTTCTTTCTCAAGCTGCTTTTCTGTCCTCAGAAATGTAGCCTCTACTCCACTTCTATTATTTGGTAAGGAGACTGAGTCCTCAATCCATGGATACCTTGCATCCCAGTGTGGAGATGCACTATGGGCATCCTCTTCTTTGTAGCCGTGAGCTTCTTTTATGACTTCAAGTTCTTTTTCCTCTGTCAAAGTCATCTGCTTTCCTCCTGGTTGGCAATTTCCACAGCAACACCCTCCACATTTGGGCTCACATGCTGCTCCAATACTGTCCCACTTCCACCATTCCAGGAACTCCTGATTACTAGTAGCTGTGTACTTAACTTCAAAAGTACCTTTGTGGTGTAACTGGATCTTTTCAGTCTGTATCTGGATCTCATGGTTTTGAATTACCTCTTCATATTTGACCGCAGCTGTTCTCATTGAGCAAGCAAAATGTGTCATTGACTCATGTGTAGTTATATCGATGTGTTCAAACAAATCTGGGTGCGCTTCGCCCACAATTTACCCCAATGGACTCTCACATAGGACTAGATCTCCAATTACTCTTACTCTTTGTGGTGCAAGTCTCCCCTCCTGGTGGCTGATAAGAAGTTCAATACATTCTGGCCGTTTCAACTCTTCTATGTCAACCTCTGGAAAAAACCTCTAACTCCTCAGGTTTAATGATTCGATGTAGTTTGGCAATCCTGCCTAAACCATAGCAGACCAGTTCATGAGCCCTCTCTGTTCCTCTTGGTGTTCTCACTCTGACTTTGAGGAGGTATCGTTTGGTGTTCACTTTGATATTCATTCCACCAATCCCATGCAAAATGAGAGTTATCTTTTCACTTCTAAATTTCAGCCTGTTAGCAGCTTCAAGAGTGATGTAGTTGGTGTCTGATGCAAGATCCACCAAGGTTCCAATTTTTTCACCTGCACTGAAGTGACATCCATTAACATCATGAGAACAGGAAGTTCATTCTTCTGAAAGAAACTTATTTGGTTGCTATAGGTACCTTTAGTCACTGCAGTCTCATTAGTGAAAGCCTTTTTGCATCTTTCTGCAATTTCCGGTGAGAGTATAGCTAAAAACTCCTCTTGCTCCTCTGTTAGCTTGTTTATTTTTGTTTTATCTGCCCCAGTCATTTCATTTCCTTTTTAAATTTCTTTTCTTGGACAAAGAAAGAAGTGATGATCTGAGGATCCTT
This sequence comes from Polypterus bichir lapradei, assembly GCA_026402145.1. NCBI lineage: Eukaryota > Metazoa > Chordata > Cladistia > Polypteriformes > Polypteridae > Polypterus > Polypterus bichir. The sequence goes on along the minus strand of JANRMT010062792.1, from coordinate 104,853,704 downwards.
CTTTTTTGCAGTCTTTATTTCTACACAGGTAAGAGTCTCTGCAGTTGCCATCCTCCTCATGATATCCCAAACACTTGGTGCATGTTCCCAGTTTCTTTACAGCCGCCTTTTTCTCAGTCAGCTTGAATCCTTTAAACTTCTTACAGAAGAACAGCTTATCTTTGTGTTTCTCATCTCCACATACAATAAACCCATCTTGAGAATGACCTTCCTTGATGTTCTAGTTGTAGCATACTTTCTTTCAAATTTCTTTCCTACTTTATCTGGTTTCTCAAATTTGTCTGCTACTTTAAGCTGCTCATGTCTGTCAAATATGTCTTCCTGCTTTTTCAAGAACTTAAGCAGAGTATCAAAGTGGTTCTCTGGGGTGACACCATTTACAGGGTCAATCATAAACATAAGCCAGTCTTTCTTCACAAATTCAGGTAGTTTGCTTTCTATGGATTTGATCACAAGAGGGTTCTTAATTGCACCAACATTTAAAAGTTTTGTGAGATCTGCTAGGGCCTCCTCCACAGCTTGGATTAGATCAATTACTTTTCTTGGCTGGTTTCCTCTTACACCAGGAATCTTCTCTAGTTCTTCAACAATTTCTATGGCAATCATAGTCTTATTGCCATAACGGTTCTCTAACACTCTAAAAATATCCTCAGCTGTGTTATAACCTGATAGCCTGAGGTCTCTGACAATTTCACCACATATACTGTCTAGGAGCTGGATCGTTTTAACTTCAGCTGACCCAGTTGGCTCTCCTTGTTTCTGCAGATTTTCCCAATCTTTTTTTCCAGCGATGGAACTCTATTTTGCATCCACTGAACTCTGACAAGCTGGTTGGTTTCAGTCTCAGAACTGGTGTGGCTAAGATGGTAGTTGTAGCTGGTCCTGGACCTATACTTGTAACTGCAGCCCGTTCTTCCTCGGCAATACTCCTTGCTCTGACAAACTCTGCTTTTCGCGACTCAAGTTTGTTGCTTACTGCTTTCAGGTTTTTACTTCAGCCTTAAAGTCATCTTTCTCTCCCGTTGGAATCCATTGCTCCCAGTCTGATAGAGCTCCAGCTACTTCTTTAATAAGCTTTTCTAGAAAAATCAGGTGCACTTCATAGCTCTCACAATTAACACTACATACAGATATTGCTTTTGCCTCTTCATACGCTTTCTTAGCGTTTTTTTACAGCAATTAATAGTATGTCTTTTCCATATCTGGTCCATAACTGGTCTTGAACAATATCCTACACTTCACTGAATCGTGACTCAAAGTCCCCGATTGCTTTTTCAGCCTCTTGGTACTTTTCAGTCAGAGCAGAATCATCACAATCTTTCATCACTTCAGCCTCAGCCAATAGCCCAACCTTGTAATCATCATTTGCTTCCATGACTCTCTTCACATCAGTAGAAACTTTTTTGAACTACTCTCTTGACTCTGCTTCAGTCATGCTGCTTGCCCATCGGTTCAGATAATTGGCCTGCTTTGTGAAGCTACTTTTCATTCTGCTCTTTTCTCTTTTAAGCTGGTCCACTGTCTTTCCTACAGCATCAATAGCCATCTTGCTTTCAAAATGTTTGCAAATGTATTTTCTCTTTCTTCTTTATTACTATTATTTTTTCCTTATTATCATCATCATTATTATTATTATTATTATTTTTTATTCTTTTTTGTGTGTATGTGTGCTACTTCTGCACCTATAACATCTTCACTTTTCTTTGTACCTTCTGAAGCCTTTAATCTTCTATCCCCACTGTTACATCTGTGGTTATCAACTGTCAAGTTATTAAGGTTTACTGCATTAATGTCTGCCCAAACTTGAAAAAGGCCTTTAGCTAATCAAAGAGGACGCATGGAACAACTCTTCCTTTTCGTTATTTGATGTTGTTTAATAATAAACAGGTTGCAAGAGCAATAGTAACACCAGGAACAGGATTGAATTAGGAGTAGGTTGATAACTTTAAATAAACAAAGAAAATACAAGAAAACTCATATATACACACACACCATTTCGTTATTTCAAATATGTGCTAATTACTAAAAATAAACAAGCTTGCGCGATATTGCGCATTAACTGAACTTACTTATTCTTTTAATAAAAAACAGCCGTCACTAAGTCAGAAACGTTTCACATTAAAAAAGGGAATTTTTTAACATACCAGTGACGTCTCCAAATCAGCTAACACATTAAGCTTTCTAATTCCTCCGTGACGCTTTTTTCTTTTTCGTTCACAATTGCCTTCTCCGTGCCTTCTTTTAACAACTGAGCTTCTCTTCCATGCAGCAGCATGCTGACCCTGACTTCCGGAAACAGTCTTTCCCTCTTCACACTCAATCTTTATTTAAACAAACATACACAAGATCGGTTGTCTCTCTTTTTTTTTTTTTTCCCCAAACGTATTAAATAACATTTAAGCTCAGCTTAACAAGCACTAATCATAAAAAACATGCTGTACTTGCAATTGATGGAACATCTGCACTCTATTTAATATCCTTAGGCATTCTATCGACAAGTAAAAGTTTCAAATTGATTTTTTTTAAGACTATAGTAAACACAAAGCTGTGACACAACATACATAATACAGTAAAATATACAAGTCAGCAGTGGGAAAGTGAATAATAAAGTCAAAACTGCAAGTACAGCAGGAATTCCAAACAAAGCAAACAAAGTAGATGTTAGATGTTCATGACATATTGTGGTATATTTTGCCATACACCTATCATTTACCGAGTACACTTATAACATTTTTAAGGCCACAGCAAGCATCTTGTACAAGGCAAGAACTAACCGACCATCCACAATAATGCATTTGTCAACTGAAAAATACAGTACATACACATTTTATTTCCCTTTTGGAAATAATGCTCCATTACTTTTACTATTGGCTTCATAAGAGACTCCCATTCCTAACTTTAATAAAATAAGTCCCTAAACCTTTAAGAAGTGTTAACCATCAAATATGAAAATATTTATTTTTCTGCATGAAAACTTTGCATATCGTGTTACAATGCTAGACTACACAATTATGTAAAACTGCAATAATTTATAATCACTGTTTTGACTCCTTTGTTCTAAACTGCATTTACTTGCATAATTTCAACAGGACTCCATCAATAATCTTCTTTAAAAACTGACCATCCCCTTTGGGTTTGGGTAAATCCTTACTTATACACATTTGGCAAAAAAGAACAGATACATACTGTAAATGCTCATGAATTAACTACTGTTTCACGTGTGCTATTGCCTGATGAATTACCAGTCTTTAATTTTTAAAAGGACAACTTGGTTCCACTTTTTTGATTCATGACCATGTGCTACCTTATACTTAACATCTGTTTGTCATGAACATAGTATAGATAACATTTTGATCTCCAAGGCTTCCTCTTTATTTTTCTTATCTTTATCTCTGCATTAGGATTCTGTGCTTTTTAACTTACGCTTAAGCACTTCTTTAAGAAACATTATAATACATTTTTTCATAAACAAAATGGTTTTCAGTTAGATGCCAGAGTGCCCAACTAATAAGAACTTTGAGAGTGTCATTTTAGCTCCAAAAGGTACATGTGCTTTCAGTCAACAGAGAGAGTAAACTTTATGGCTCCAAAGACAGAGAAAAGAAGTATGCATCTAGTTTTAAAAGGAATGTATAGTTTATTCCAGTTGCATGAGAATAAATTACAATGCCTCCTTATATGTGCCTAAGCATGCCTATCAAAGTAAGCAAGAGACCAGCCTGCAGTCACAAGTTTAAGACAAATGTCTTTCCAGGCACCTAGTCATCTGGCAAAATATTCAGAGATGTTATCTAATCTCTGATTAAAAATGTTGATAATCAGGTAAAACTCAGAAGGCAAGTTGAACAAATGTTGGCTAATGCTAGGGCTACAGAAGAGTCTTAATTTAGTTCAGGCTTTCAAATAAGTGCACTTGTAGAACAGCTCTCCACCTTCTACATTTCTGTCATACGTGTAGTCTTTAAGCAACCTCAATCTCACCCACAAACACTGAAAGAAATATTTTGCTTTCATTCACTACTAACACTTTTTCCCCTCTCTGCATGTCCATGAGATAAACGCCTGAACTCATTGTAATAAAATAATAAATGTTTTATTTGTAATACCTATTAGTTATTTTCCCATTATCGGTCTTTTGGTACAGCTAAAGATATGAGTCTATTTGAAAACAAAATAATGCTACTGAAAACCAATCATTTTTAGAATTACATACCTACAAAAGCTCTGAACTGCACCGTGAAAAAAATTATAGGATAACCCTTATCTCGTACAGACGTGAAAATATCTTGTGCGTACAGGATACTTTAACATACGTATACGATAAAGTTAGATTAAAAAGTTACAAAAGTGAGCTTCAGGGCTACCTAATTACGACTTTACCAAGGCTACGGCAGTTCAGTATGAAGTCACTTTTACAGGGACACGTGACCTTTTATTTATTAAAGGATTGCGTGATGATTTAGGTATGTGTTTTATGTTTACAGTTATCAGTATGCACACTTATACGAAGCCCTTGAGGGGATATAGTGTTTTTTTTTTTTTGGAAAACAATTTGGTGCGTACAACTTACTATTGTGGACCCGCCACTTACTATCTTGTATCCACTACATACTTTCTCTTGCCCACCATTTATATATCTCTGGCTCATTACTTACTATCTCGTGCCCGCCACTTACCATAGCATGTGCAACAGGTACTTTAAGGTTGCACCAGCTATTATTGCATGTTTGCCACATACATTCAGATGTGGCAACTGTACCATTACGTGCAACTGTACATCAATTTCTGGAAACCAAACTTATCGCTAAACAGTTAAGATTTTTTTACTCACAGAGTTACATTTCACAGAAATGGATATTTGCAAGTTTATAGAAGCAGACTATACATTCAAGCCCAGATCGTTGGATCCACAACGCATCTGCGCTAACCACTGCGTTGTAAAAGGAAATGGCATTTGTTAGCTAACTACTCAATCTATTTACTAGCATACAGCTAGCTTCTTATTAACACAAGTTATGAAAGGAATTCATATTTCACATATTGATTATATGTGAAGATTACCCAGTCCAATGTGGGTACACTAATTTAATTCTCTTGTAAAACTGGCACAGGCAAATATCTATACTGATGGACTGTGGTAATTAACATGCACCTAAAGAGTTAAATCCAAATCTGGCCACTTTAATTCACATATTTTCAGATAAGAGCTATGCCCTTGCTAAAAAGCCAAACTTGAAAATTCTTGTCCAATCTACTGGCAAACCTGGCACACTGGTTCGTCCACTGCACTGTGCAAAACAAACTGCGATATTTAAAGGGCACAGAGGAGAGTTAAATCGTGTTGCAGACATTTTTATCATCATGTTTTTGACTAGATGGATCCATAAGTTAAGTTGCAGGTGATACCTGCTTAGCCCAAATGTAGGTAACACCTGGTATATTAATTGGCTAACTTACCACGATTATTATGTAAAATGTGTGGTGAAGTCTCAAGTTAAAATTGTTAATTCAGATCATGATAGATAGTATGTCATGCTCTGCAGATAAAAGCTCTGCAGTTAAAAACTTATTGTCAGAGATACATTGAATCATTATGATCTGTATAAAATGCAGCAGTACTTTTAATGAAATGTAGATACTAAATATAGTACAAGTTTATCCACTGTATAAGTAAAATGCCATTGATTCATGCTTAGGAATCTTGCTTTCACCTCCGTTAATTTCTGCAGGAACAAAGATAATTTAAGTTGGTTGGCATGTTCACATAGCTGGAAATGTGTAACAACGGTTCAAGCAAGCTGATGCCATCATGACTACAGATAGCAGACGCAAGTTGCTGTTGCACCTACAGTTCTTTTGGCTTTCAGGAGCAGCTGTGAAATGAACATAAGAGGAATATATACAAAATACATAAGCTGAAATAACACCCATCAAGATAAATTTGGAACAGTAAACTAATCCGTAAGTGAGGTTGCACAGAATGTTAGACAGACAAGTTTGAAAACCTGCTAATGCTTTTTAATGGGAGTTTTTGAAATTTCCCCAGCACACTATTCAAGATTACTGAACTTAATGGCAAATTTCAATTAAGTACAAGTATATGTGAGGCAAATAAAAAAAAAAATCCATTCACTGAGAACCAAATAGTTTCATGCGGACAGAAATGACAAGGAGGCAAACAGACATGACAACAAATGTGAAAGAGAAGAAATCAGTAGTCAAGTCAGTGTGTCCTGTTGACAATCTCTCCAATATCTTATCTATTATTATATAGTAGCATGAAGCCAATTTAAGACTAGAAGTTTAAGTTAAGGAAATGTTTCTATTCCAAAAAGTTTGTCAGGTGAGTGTGAAACTATACTAAGAATTGACATCGTCTTCTTTAGTTAAGTAATACACATTTTAATGAGATCAGAGAATGCCTTTACAAGCATTGATGTTATGTAGTAATAGAAAAATAGCAGAGCAAGTGATCTATATCTCTAAATAATCAGTTGCACATTAGTCTATTTTGAGAAAAGACATTGTTTTCCACAATATGGATCATTTGTCATTATATGACTTTAACAATGACTCAATGAATTGTTAAGATTTTTGTTTTTACCCCCACAGTGGATGTTCTTGAAAATAAGGAATCAATTTACTGTGTTAACCAACAAATGATCAATCAAATCAATACTAAAAACAAAAGGCTAGACAAAAATCACATTTAATATGTGTGCACTGCAGTTAAGTCTTATGATCCCATGATTTTGTGCCATTAACCATTTAGAAAACATTACTTTTCTAGCTAGGAGCAGTGAACAAATTTCTAAAAACACATTCAGTTTTCTGAAACATTGAATGGAATAATATGTCTTTGAGCTGGGGCTAAAATGGTGGACACAAGCTCACTGTTTTGCAACACTTCTCTACCCACATAATAGCTGTCACAGCAAGCCTGTACTTTCATTCCCAACTGCTCATCTTGCGCACACAATGCAATATTGCTGAAAGATGCTGCAGTATTATGTTAATACATTTGTTAGTGATAGCCACAGTTTCATACTAGTTCTCCTTAACTGTGTAACATATATTTCTGACTGTCTTTGTCCTAATCAGCTGCTACAGTAGCATACATTCCTATAACAGCAACATGTAGTTTAACTCAATACAGTTTATGACTCAAATTATTTACCTGCATTTTTATACTGCTCACATTTCTATTATAACCCAACCATAAATTTGGATGTATATTTAGGATAATAAAAGAACATTACAGCATTAAAAAAAATAAACACAAACTGTGAGAAAACCCAAATGGGAGGCTGTAATACATCACTGCATCTGACTCTTCTTCTTACCTTTTCTGGAGGAGCATCTTTAAACCTGATTTCAGCAGATGTGTCTTGAGTGACAATAGGTTCCTCAGTAGCGGGCTCTGAAGTAGGCGAAGGATTGTTGATTTTATCTGAACTTACTGACAACTAATGGAATACAAAAAAAAAGATTTTTTTTAGTTATTATTTGGTTATAACCATACTGTACTAACATGCTTAAAGTACATAATATTACAGGATATTATTAGTGGGGGGCGGCGCAGTGGTAGCGCTGCTGCCTCGCAGTTAGGGGCCCTGGGTTCGCTTCCCGGGTTCTCCCTGCGTGGAGTTTGCATGTTCTCCCCGTGTCTGCGTGGGTTTCCTCCGGGCGCTCCGGTTTCCTCCCACAGTCCAAAGACATGCAGGTTAGGTGGATTGGCAATTCTAAATTGGCCGTAGTGTGTGCTTGGTGTGTGGGTGTGTTTGTGTGTGTCCTGCGGTGGGTTGGCACCCTGCCCAGGATTGGTTCCTGCCTTGTGCCCTGTGATGGCTGGGATTGGCTCCAGCAGACCCCCGTGACCCTGTTCGGATTCAGCGGGTTGGATAATGGATGGATGGATTATTAGTGGGGACCAAAAAAAAAAAATAATCACAAAACAAAATTGGGGAACAAGCCATAAATTATAAATTCATAGGTCATATTACTATACATTAAAAAAAAAAGATTTAGAAGTGATATTCATATCAAATAGTGTTATAAGACACAGTAAATAAAAGAAAATGTAGAAAATGTATCAAATTAATACCAAGAATGTAGATAATTGTGTAACTTGTCACTGCAGGGCATGCCCCAAATGGGAATCCTCCTACAGCACCCATGGCACATTTAAAAAAAGTCAACAACATTTGTCAAGTGTAAGCATGATTGACTCATTAACAGTGACAGTGATGTTGCAGAGAACAGACTCAATGCATTACAAGTTCTCCAAGCAGCAGGGAATCCTCACAAGAGACATGTCAAACCTTGTTGACTTGAACAAATGTTGCAAGACGAAGTTGTGCTATATGTTTGTCACTACTAAAGATGGCTCTGGGTTAAACATCTTTGAGACTGTGGCTTATAGTAGCCCTGACTTCAGGAAGCAATCCTGGGATGGCTTATAAAGCCTTCTCTTGCAGGTAGATGAGATATCTTAGAACCAGGAGGTAACATGAATGAATAATTACTAGCAGGTGCAAAAGATGTCACTGCTTATATTGGGAACTGAAACTGCTTATTGCAATTCTGGGAGATGGAAAAGCCAGAAAGCTACTTCACCACATGCTCTGGGATAAAGATCTATGAAGAAAAAAAAAGTTCAGTGGGGAACTAGCCTCATCTCTATTTCATTATTCATTTTTTGCACTCTTATTTTATTCATTCTTTGTGTTTGTATTTAATGCAACATTTCTTGAATTGCATTTAAGAAAAGTACAGCTGTTATTCTCAGTGTTTAGAGATAACAGGAAAGCCCTCTTATTACAAAGCATAATGCAGAATTTAGTTATCCTCTACATATAATGAACAAGAAAGATAAAATCATTCACCAGACCAACCTTTGTATAAAGTGCATAAAGGCAGACGAGACCTATGAATTAATTTTTTACAAGCCAGTATTAAGGTCTTACTGAACTTTATTTCATGACCCAGTCCAATGCATGTAAAAATCAGATAGGTGCCTGCAATCAAAACAAAAATGACGAACCTTTGAAGTGGATTGACCAGTGGGGCTGAGTGGGGACGTATCCCTCGAAGTATTTACGGAACGATTACTTAACCTTTCCCTGCCTGTGTAAAAATAAAAAAAGACGATGACCATTGCACAACAATACATTTTAACTTGTTTTTAAGCAAATTATACTAAATATACAAATTAAAAGTTTCAATTAACATGTGTAATATTTTTGGGAAAAATAATTGCACACTTTAGATAAAAAGTATATATACTATGATTCAAAAGCTTAAGGGAGTACAAAAATATTTAATACATGCATCTGTCTACATAATAAACATAAATATTCTAAATGTTTGCTGAACCACACAGGAAATCCCCTCATTAAGCTGTCTGGATGCAGAAAATAGTCAAGTATATTCAGTTGACAGGCAATTACATTAATTCAGGAGTTCAGAGACATAGAGTCTTAAAGAACCCCATTAAAGGCATTTATAACAAGAAATGTTTATTAAGGTAGATTTCATTTTAGTGAGGAATGATTCATACATTTCAGATTTTAGGAAAACTCTGAAAACATTTATCATTTCTAGGACTGTAACCTTAGCATTTTGACTTGAGTGCTTCTTAGAGCTATGCTGTCTACAGATGTGTGCTCCAGAGTGTATTAGCAATGGCAAACTGGTCTATGTGGTGAAGCCAGAAAAAACAATCCATGAAAGACCCTAATGATAATTCACATTGTAGAATGTGAAAGCAGGAATTTCAAAGTCCACTTCTGAGGCCAAACCCGAGAGTGGTTTCCACTAAAATGCAGTCCTGTCTGGCTTAGTTAAAAAAATACATTGAGGCAAAAAAACTCATTTTAAAACAGCACAGTACCAGCAGTTCTGGATTTTCGGTACTTGAAGTAAATGTCAACTTTTTGTTTAACCCCACCCCTTTCCTCAAACATTTACTAGGGTACATGTGAAAAAATGTCTGTTTTGTTGAACATCACAAAGTGAAAGTAAAAGTAGAAACGTTTAAACATGGTGCCATTCAGGTGTCATGTGAGAGTCACAGGAATCCAGGAAAACTAGACTGTGCTGATGGAAACATCTTCAGCTGTCAAATGAACAGAGCTGGAATTGGAGTATGCGAAATACTGATATAGTTGGACTCACCTCTACAAATAATACTAGCGTTGGAACCAGACTTTTTAATCAAGGGAGGGCTGACAATAAGAAAGTGCTCATAAAGAGCAAACTCTTAACGTGGAATGTTAACTATGTGAATCTAGCAGTTGAAGTAAAATACCTCCCAAGTGTGAATGTTTCTGACATTGGGTCTCAAATTGACTTCCTACTCATCTTACTGCTGCATTCATGACTGACAATATCTACCTGCATCAACCTAAGCTATTAAGGAGATTCTTATCCATGTGCAAATACAACAAAAAAAAACAAAAAAAAAAAAAAACTTGGAACTGTAGTGTAGCCTTACCCAGATTATATTGATAGGATGCAATCTATAACAGACTTCATTCATTGTATTACTGTGAAAATAAAACCATATGGAATGATTCTTGGAAAAGGCCTGCATTAATTATTTTTAATAGAACTTTATTTGTCCCCAGGGGGAAAGTTAGCTGGATTTAAATGTTAATCCTAAAATATTGCAGCAACAGCAGTAATATCTCCTCCAGTTTGGGTTTTGTTATTTAAAAAAAAAAATCCAAAATACGTTTATATATTATGGCGTTTGGGGTTGGCCTTGTGGAATGGGACATTTATTAGTAGTATTTGTTATGAAGTATTCAGGAATACCAATGGGAAGAAGAATAAAGGAAGGCATGGGTGTTTCTGTATCTCCAGAATTTGAATGCAAAAAAACAGGATGAGAAGCTGTGAGCCCAAGAAATGAAGTAGTATACTTGGATGTAGAACTAGAAACTGTAGAACCTGACAGATGTAGAGAAGAAAAGTGAATATCAGGAGAGACTAACAGTGAAGTTGGATAAACTGGTGGAAGAGGGAGGAAAGAGAAGAAATGGGAATGTGATGTGGTTAAGCCATGCTGTAACACTGCAGAAAAGGTCTATTTAAAATAAAAAAACAAAAAAAAAAAACACCAAGTTCTGAAGCATCAGATAGTGTGATGAGGATGTGGTGGACTGTAAGGTAACAAAGCGACCGTGTGGCGAGATTTGGCAAAATAGAATTTAATTTAAAATTTTAATAAGACTGACCGAAAGGCAAGTGACGAGTATTAAAGATAAACATGGTTGGTTATGCAGGAAAACAAAGTGTTTAATGAGAATAGGTTTTAAGAGTGAGGAGGAAAGTTAAAGAGGGGAATCACCAGGAGGGAAAAGAGTAAAAAGAAAAAGCAGGAAGAAAGGAGAGCATTGGTAAACAAATGAAGAGGCAGAAAATGCTTTTAACAATATGATATACAATCAGTATGAAGATTAGAAGGGCAGCTCGATATAACAATATTATTCCTGAAATTAAGCATGGAGGAATGAAATCAGTGGTTGCAATTATTCCCTGAATAAAGAAGGGATGGACATGGTCATCAGTGCCAGAGGAGTGGGAGACTAATATCATAATACTGATATATGAAAAGGGGAAAAAGACAGAATGTGGAAACTATAGAACCACGAACCTATCATCACTGTCATACAAAATGCTGAAGAAAAGACTCAGGATGGTTACTGAACATACCCTGTAACAAAAAGAAGCAGACTTTAGACAAGTAAGACCGATGCTCAACAACAAATTTATTCTTAGGTTTGCAGCAGAAAAGTCACTGAATAGAAACAGAAAGCTGTACTTAGCCTTTTCAGACTCAAAGGTACCTTTGATACGGTACCTAGAACAGAGATTTGGAATGCTATGTAGCACTGAAGAGCTACTAGCTGCCCTGAATGCCTTATACAAAGGATCACAGCAAACTGTAAGGCCCAAGGCATTTGTTTCTCACCCTTTCCATATTGTTAAATGAGTCATGCAAATGGGATAGCTTGAGTCCAATGTTACTTGTTATTTTTATGAATGAAAAACAAACAAAAATGTAAAAGACTGATCACTAGAGCAAAGATAGGAAACTTAAGGATGTGGCGCATATTATAGCTCCTAGGTTTTGCATATGATATTCTTGTGATGGAAAAGAGCTGATAGGAGTTGCAGAAATGTGTAAAGGTGTTGGAACTATAGGATTTAAAGACATCCTTTTACCACATACTACTGTATTCTATTTACAGGCTTGAAAATTACATGGGACTCTCAGGAACTATCCTCTCATGGTTCTAGTTCATACTTATCAAACAAATTTCCGTAAGTTCAATAAGTGAGTTCTTAAGTTAGATGTGATTTCCCTCAGGGATTATTATCATTTTCACTTTACATGCCATCCTTGGAAGGTATAGTTACATGCTTGGATGAGCAATAACTCCTTGTCAAAAAACAAAAATCTGAAATGTCACAAATTTGGTGAAACGTATACAGACAGTAAAAAGTTCCTGTTACTTTTAACTCTGCAGGCCTAAACAGTGTTACTAAATAAGCCTACAAATTAGGCCATTGACACCACTTTGTTTTTACCAAACACTTCTAAAACCTGAGTTTCCCACTTTAAAAACATAAGGGAGAAGGAAAAAAAATCAGCATTTTTACTTTCTTGTATAGGAAGTATAGGGAAAGTATTGTAACCATCCAAAAAAATTGAACCTTGAGATTTTGATGAATCTCGATGTTTTAGACCTCCCGAGTCCAATTTACTTTCTCATAGGGAAAGTATTGTAATCGTCCAATAATTTGATTTTGAGATTTTGATGAATCTCGACGCTTTAGACATCTTGGAGTCTTAAAATACCATTTTTGGAATTCTGTCTGTCTGTCTGTCTGTGTGTAAACACAATAACTTGAGTAAGCTTTCACTTAGGCCAACCAAATTCTGCATACAAGTATTAGGTACAAAACATAGATTTCTATCAACTTTTGAGCTATTTACGCTAACCGGAAGTGGTACTTTTTAATTCATGCAGCGGCAGACTCCATTTTATTCAACTTTACTTTAATTGTTCAATATATTATTAATTTGATTTGCTGTTGATGGTTCTTTAATGTACATAATATAAAAATATAATCATTGTCTTGCAGTTTACTCCTCAAATATCCATGTCCATATATGAGTATACGAGAAAGTCTAGTTGGAGACCACTCATGTGTTTTTTTTTTTGTTTTTAAAACATATGAAGGATATACTACAGTTAAATCATGCATTTATATTTAATAGAACTGACTACTGCAATATATCATTGACAGAGCCAAATAATGTTTTGTAGCTTTTACTCTAAACGCTGCTACAAGAATCATTACTAGGACTAGGTATGAAGACCATATACCTCTTATTCTTAAGTGTTTACACTGACTCCACTTAATTTTAGGGTTAAACTAGGGTTCAAACTTCTTCATTTAAACCGAAGGCTCTGCTCTGTGTTTAGTATACTTACATATACAACCCCAAATCAGAAAAAGTTGGGACAGTGTGGAAAATGTGAATAAAAAAAGAAAAAAGCAAGTTATAAATTCTCCTCAAATTTTATTTCATTGCAGACAGTATGAACACAAAATTCTTCATGGTTTTTTTTGTCAACATCATTTGATTTGTAAATAAATATCCATTCTTGCCATTCAGGCTTGCAACACATTTCAAAAAAAGTTGGGACAGTACAGCATTTACCACTTTGTACAGTTCCCCTGTCTTTTAATAACACTTAAAAGACGTTTAGGCATTGAAGAAATCAAGTGACTAAGTGTTGCAGATGTTAGTTTGTCCCATTCTTCCTGCAAACAACGTTTTAGGTGCGCAACAGTACGGGGTCTTCGTTGACACATTTTATGTCTCAAAATGCGCTAAACATTCTCTATAGGAGACAAATCAGGGCTGCAGGCAGGCCAGTCAAGCATCCGCACCCTCTTCTTATGCAGCCATGGCTTTGATATGCGCGCAGTATGTGGCTTGGCATTGTCTTGCTGAAATGAGCATGGGCGTCCCTGAAAAGACGTCGTCTTGAAGGCAGCATTTGTTCCTCCAAAACTGAGATATACTTCTCAGCATTGATGGTGCCATCGAATAAGTGCAAGTTACCTTTGCCGAAGGCACTGACACAACCATGACAGACCCTGGCTTTTGGACTTGTATCTGGTAACAGTCTGGATGGTCCTTTTCCTCTTTGGTCCGCAGCACACGGCGTCCATTTCTTCCAAAAAAGATGTGAAAAACCAATTCGTCTGACCACAATACACGTTTCCACTGCACAATGGACCATCCCAGATGCCTCCGAGCCCAGAGGAGTCGACAGCGCTTCTGGACACTATTTATTTAGGGCTTCCTTTTGGCACAGTACAGTTTTAGCTGGCATTTCCTAATGTAACTACGTACTGTAGTGCTTGAGAGTGACTTCCTGAAGTAGTCCTGAGCCCACGCAGTTATATCATTTATTGATGAATGATGGTTTTTAATGCAGTGCCGTCTGAGGGCTCGGAGATCAAGGCCATTCAGTTTAGGCTTGCGCCCTTGGCCTTTGCGCACTGTAATTTCTCCAGATTCCCTGATTCTTTTCACTATGTTATGCACTGTAGAGGGAGAAATGCCCAAATCTCTTCCTGTCTGTCTTTGAGAAATGTTTTTCTTCATCATTTCAAAGATTTTTGCCCGCACTAGGTGGCAAACTGGCGATCCTCTGCCCATCTTTGCTCCTAAAGGAGTAGGCCTTTCCTCGAAGCTGCTTTTGTACCGAATCATGATTGCAATCACCTGTTAACATCACCAGTTTCAAATCACATCATTATTTAGTTATTATACCTCATTACTACCCCTGAATTGCCCCCATCCCAACTTTTTTTGGAATGTGTTGCAAGAATGAATGGCAAGAATGGATGTTTATTTACAAATCAAATGATGTTGACCAAAAAAAAACATGAATTATCTTGTGTTCATACTGTCTGCAATGAAATAAAAGTTAAGGGAAATTTGTATTTGTATTTGTGTGATTTGGGGTTGTAATAGAAATTATCACAGTATTAATGATAATAATCCAAGTAAATGTGATATATCTTTGTTTTTGTTGATTAATCTGTGTAATGCACCTTGAGTTGCATGTTAATGTATGATAAGGTGCTATATAAATCAAGTTATTACCTATACTAATAGAGGCAAAGCCCTCACTGACTGACTCATCACTAATTCTCCAACTTCCCATGTAGGTAGAAAGCTGAAATTTGGCAGGCTTATTCCTTACAGCTTACTTACAAAAGTTAAGCAGGTTTCATTTAGAAATTCTACAAGTGACGGTCATAACGGTCGACAACGTCTGCCATGTTGAACTTTCTTTATCATGGTCCCATCTTCATGAAATTTGGTAGGCGGCTTCCCTGCGCTAACCGAAACCAATGTACGTACTTATTTCGGTGGTATGAAGCCACTGTCGGCCGCCATATTGAACTTTCCAACGGTCTTTGTTACTTATGGGCCCATCTTCAAGAAATTTGGTACGTGGGTTCCCAACACTAACTGAATCCTACTTACGTACATATATACGCCCATAGCCTGCAGCTTGGTCACCGTGTGAGGCGGAGTTGGGTCCCCCATCCCAACACCTCCCACGTTGTTGGCTGCCTGCCTATATAGGGCCGTCTGTTGCTCCGGTCTCTACATTCCCTTCCTTGCTTCACCAACGGATTCACATCTCCCTGCTGATAACTATAGCCTTTTTATTTAATCCACGGCTTCTCCGCTGTTTTAATTGTCTGTTTATTACGATTATAGTTATTGTGTAGGTATTTTAGACTTACTTTACATTGTTCAGGTACCCATTTCTGTTATCGTTCCAACCGTACCCCCATTAACATGTCTATCGAAGTGATCACCATCGATCAAAGAACTGTCACTCACCGAGTGGTTTCCATGCACGGAGATGGCACCTGCCTTTTCCATTCTCTTTGTTACATACTGCACGGCCATATCAGGCTCACTCTTGATATCCGGAGGAACATTGTGTGTTATGTATTGAATGACTGGGACAGGTTCAAGGTGTGGACTGATGATGGTACAAGAGATAATTATACTACACAGGAGCACTATAAGAGTGAAATGCTTAAGCCCTTCACCTATGCTTCCGCATGTGAATTGATGGCTGCCGCTGAATTGTTCAGTTGTCGCTTTCAAGTGTACCGAAATGGCCAAATATTTTACACCTTTCGACAACTGCCAATGCCTCTTAAACATCTTAGATTCACAGGTGACGATTTCAGTAGTGGACACTTTGATGCTTATGAATGTTTAAACTCTCAAAAGCTGGATGCAAAGTTATCGATGAAGCATGTTGTATGCTTACAATGCTTGACAGATGCCGAATGTCACTTCAACACAAATCCTGCAAATACTGTCGTAATTGAAACAAACCATGAAACTCAAACCGATTATGACAGCAGCAATATAAGCTGTGAGATTTGAGACAAGATTACTTTTCACATGGCCAACTGTAAGTTGCATGCTCAAGAGTAAGCTCAGCGCACAGCTTGGTCATATTACAACCGGAGGGCCAAACTGACAATGTGGTATACAAAGAGATCCTTAACAAATAATTATTGGTATATTATCCCTCAGTTTAAAAAGGTTTAATTTTCTTCTTAATAAAAATATTAAGGCAGTACTTCTCCGCTGCGAAGCGCGGGTATTTTGCTAGTTATTATTATTTGTTAGTCAAATAGAAATTTTTTACTACATGTTCAACCTAATTTTTGCATTTATGTATGTAAATGACTTGAAAAGTCAAGCAAAATGACACCTTTTATTGGCTAACTGAAAAGATTACAATATGCAAGTGTTCAAGGCAACTCGGACCCCTTCTTCAGGCAAGATGTAATACAGAAACTGGAGTTCCCTTTGTTTATATACACACTAGGACAAGAAACAACATTGGTAAATCTTTAAGTGAGAAATCTTAAATGTAAAAAATAATAGACTCCTTCAGGCTAGGGTTCATTTAACAAGAGAGAAGAACAATGTATGGTCAAGATCTTTGGATAAGATAACTGTCCAACAAAGTCTTTTGAAGTTTCTAATAAGTTTTTCAATACAATGTGGATCTGTAGTCAGGTTGTCTGTGTTAGTCTGAGAGATGCAAACAATCCTCATACCTGGCCATAAAACTCTTGTCTCTATTCAAACCATGTTGCAATGTGTTAAATTTTAGCATGAGTTTACCTTCCCATTCTTTTCTCTCTTGCTGTGTTCTGAAGTTGCCCATAAGCACTGTGACTTTAAAGTCCCTCTCACAGTGTCCATGGCTATTGAAGTGGGCCGCTACAGGAACATATGTGTTGCCACGTTTAATGTGGAACCTGTGTAAATTCATTCTCTGGCAGAGTGTTTGTCCAGTTTCTCCCACATAGAGTGCAGTGTCAGGACATTTCATGCAGAGAATTAGGTAGACCACATTAGATGATCTGCAGGAAAATGATCCCTTTATGTGATGTTCCAGTTGGCAGTGTGGTATAACTATACGGTCTGTATTATAAATGTGGGCACACGTTTTACATCTTTTCTGTAGGCAGGGAGATGTGCCATTTTCTTTTGGTTCACTTAGGTAGCTTCGGACAATTAGTTGCTGAAAGTTTGGTGGTTGTCTGTATGATGAGTAGTTACATTAAATCTACAATTGTATTATAGGAAAAAACTTGTTAAATGCTCTTAGTATGTACTGAATTGAAGGGCTGTACACAAAAATAAACCTTTTCAATTGATTGTCTCAAATGTTTGCAACTTTGTTAATTTGGAATACAAAGGTAACACATAGGTAATGAATAAAAAGTACATGTTTTCAAAGGGGGCATGCTACTATCTAACTTTAAATTTTATTATGGGTTGCGAATAGATATGCTAAGAGAATATTTAAATAATCAGAAATTCATTTGTAATCACTTGGAAATCCTATACAAATCCACCATGCATGGTTTGCTCTGCGCACCTCTTAGTACTAATTACTGACAAGTTAGCCATAATCCAGTGGTTCAATATTCTCTTAGAACACTGAGCCAGTGCAAATACACTTGAAATATAAAGCTAATTTACTACTGGATGAAGAACATAGAACAATGAAAGCTGTCATTTTGTAGTGAACAGAAGCAAAATGCACTTGCTCTCTAATAAATAAGCACAACAAAAGAAATAAGTCATAAAATTAAAATAACATCAGAGTCAAGGCCATTTTCAGCCCAAAAGGCCTAACAGGGGTCGCACAAAAACAGCTAACCACAAAACTCATGAAAAGCAGTGATGTGCTGCTGTACATGTATGCATTCCTTGAGAAAGTGCAAATTACTACTTACAAAATAATTTATATTTAAATTTTCAGGGTTCTTTTTTTGTTTTAGTTCTTTATTATTTTTTTTTTTTTTAAATAAACCAGTTTTTTTTACTTCTTTGATTTCTGCCTAAATACTTTCTTTTAAAATATTAGGGCACTTGTGATGCAAACAAGTTATCTAGCCTAACAAGGTCCTATTTACTAATTTTCTCCTAACACTGTGTCAGGTTTTGAAAGCCCCTGAAGTCTTACTCTCTAGTAAATTATTTGGTAATATATTCTAAGTTTCAATGATTCTTTGTGTGAAGAAATACCCTCTAATGTTTGTGCAGAATTTTACCTAAACATGTTCCCAATTGCATCATCAAATTCTTTTTAAAGTAAAAGGTGGGACCAATTGTAATATATTGTTCCTAAATTTAAACACTTTAATCAAGTTCTCTCTTATTTTTCCTTTGCTTAAACTTAAAAGAGTCAGCTTCAGTATTCCCTTATAGCTTAGTCCTAGAATCAGTCTAGTCACTCCAGCACTGAATATGCCATTTATAGCTGCATTGCTTTTAATGCAATAACCTCCTACTATGACTGTCCATGAATGTCTGTTTATATTTCTGCGTGAAAAAACTCGGACCCAGTAGGCTGATTTTGTTGAAATTTGGCACACTTGTTCTTAAAGAAAATGTATTGAAACAGTTCACTTTTTGTTGAGATATCTCGAATAAAGTGCACTGTATAAAGTTTTGATATCTCAAAATCTCCCAGTGAAAAGCATTGAAAAATTTGCAAACTCACCTATCTTAAAAAAGAGAAAAATTCTATGCGACTTCAATCTCAAATCAAAAGGATTGAGAGAGGTCACTTCAGCATGTATATTTACTATTGTTTTCCTCTTTCACTTGTCCAATGGCTGATCTTAACAGCAATACAGATCCTCAATACAAGTTACTTAAATGTGCATGCTCATTTACCACAAGCAGTAGGAGAAAAAAGGGCAAAAAATATATATATGGAAATGACTGTAACAGAAAAGGAATTATGTAACCATTGCTCCTGAAGAATAGACATTACACAAAACACAAATTTGCTGCATTATCTGCATATTAAAATGATTTAGCATTAACCACAGCTGCTCTATGTCACGGTCCAAAGCAGCCAATGATTTTACCAAGAGACCTAAACAGATATTTTAACTCACTGTGAGACACTTCTTTCAAAAATGTTACATTGAATAAATTTGAATTACAATTATTTACAGACCCTCCACGATGAACAACTAACAACAGCACACCAATGTATGCCATTGTTACAAGCTTGAATTGTTATCTGCTGCCTAACAAGGCTATTTCGGCTATAGTTTTAACTACAGCACAAGAGTACATCATAATTGAATGGTGTTGTTAAGGCGCATATACAGTATTTAATGTAGTCTAAAATAGCACATAATTGCATTCAAACACTGATGTTCTTTTTGAATACAACTCATTGCTACCAAAATACTGAATAAATAAATAGCTAAAAAAAATTATAACACTTAAATATTCAAGTCCCCAAACACGTTAGACATTCTTGTAATATAAAGAACAAAACTGCACACAGTACTACACAAGGCCTCACTAGTACATTACATAACCTCCCATCACTTGTAACCTACACATCATGATATATAATTTAATTTTCAATTATCCTTCTTTACTGGCTTCTATACACTGCTAAGTGTTGAAAATGACAAGTTCACTATGACTCTCAAGTCTTTTTCCTAAGCAATACCTTTGAATTTTAAAACCTCTCACAGTATGTTTAAATCTAACATTTTTACTTCATGTATGTAATAGCTTAAATAACTTTAAATTTCAACTGTCACATATCTGCCCAAGGCTTTGTTCTGCTCATCTGAATTTAGATTATCTGTGATTCAACCTGGTATATCATCATCTACAACCTTAACCACCTGGTTTTTTATACAGATTTTATTACACACTGTGGGAAGCAGCCTGGACACTGACAGACGGACATCATTTTAAAGTCCACCACACGTTTATTTACAATAATATTAAAGTGCATAACCCAGTGCCGCATCACCAATCACCTCAATAGGCCAGGCTAACACACAATGCCTTTCCTCTCTTTGCCTCTTTCCAGCCATTAGGATGCCCTCTAGTGGTGACCACGGGCCCCTACAGGGTTGAGCTTCAAAGCTCTGCACCCATGGTCCCCAAAGCAACTAGGGCGGTCGTCCCCTCGTGGTCTGGAGGAGGCGCAAGCCCCCCTCCGGTCCTCCTGGGCGTGCCGGCTGGGTACCACCCCCAGCCGCGTGCCACAACACACACAAATAAATATACATACATACATACGCACACACATACACATGCTTCTGCACGTGAAGGGATGCTCTGCCATTTCCTTCATCAATACCCTGGGGGCTGCTCCCTCATGCTACCGGGTACACCTACACCACTCCGAATCAGAGCACAGTGTTCTCAACGTAAAACCTATACACCACCACAGATCCCTAACATGGTTTATCACAGGTCCTCCCTGCATTGAATGTGCATGTCCTCCCCATGTCTGTGTGGATTTCCTCCAGGTGCTCCAGTTTTCTCCCACAGTCCAAAGAAAAGCAGGTCAGTTGGACTGGAGATGTTAATTTGGCCCTAGAGTATAACTGTTACCATTACTTTAACCACTATACAGTTTAAGATTCTTACAGACAAAGATGTTAGCCTAAAATAAAATATGAGCTTGTACTTTACCTGTGGCTCAGTTCACTTAACAGCCCATATTTTGCTAAAAAAAAAAAAAAAAAAAAACACAAACTGGAATATAACACAACATAAATTAAATGCAAACTAAGTTAAAAAAAGCAAGTTTTAAAGATGTGACCAAGACCGACACTAGTTTAACTACAATGTTATCTTCTCTAAGACAACACTAGTTGAATCTTGTTAGTGATCAAGATGGTAACCCACACATGTCTCCTCAATGAAAAAGTTCCTAGTGCAGCAGGTTCCAGGTAGGACAACAGGAAGGAAGTGCTCTGTGAAATTTCACATAGAGCAGTGAGTGCTGGTAATTGCAAAATATTGCAACACTTCTTTGGATAGCTTTATGAGGTACATGAAAAAATCAACATCATATTGGTAATAATAAATAATGGGGGATAAAATAATTATAAATCATCTCTGATGTCAACATTACCTCTAATACAGTAGACCAACATGACCAATATAAAAACAATTATAAGCAAAAGAAGCAAAGTGGCTTCTGAGTGATACTAAAAAGGACCTTGACTGGGTCACTCAGAAACACAATCTATTTCTTTACTCTTTGGCAATGTTGCCATACATGCCAAAGTGCTTTATATCATTGTCTTGCTGCATTCCCCAAATGCAATTCATTTTCAGTTCACAGAAGCAAGCTTGACATTCTTTTGAAAAATTCTCTTATATAAAGTAGAATTCATGGTTACTTCTATGAAAAGAAATTGTCTCGATCCTGATAAAGTAACCTTCCCCAAAATCATGACACTTTCTAGAGCATGCTTAACTTTTTATATGTGTTTCTTACTATGCAATGTAGAGTTAATTTTCTCCAGAAAAACAGATGTCAAATTGGTCATATATTTCTAATTTCAATTAAACAGTCCAGAGAATATTGATTTTGAGGAGCATTCAGGCGCCTTGCCAAACTTGACTAAGCACTTGTATGTTTAACAGTGGACAGTGGTTACAACATTAATGTTCTACCATAGGTCCCACTTTTGCTTAGGGTTTTTCTCCATGGAGGAGTCATGACCACAGGTGCTGCCAAGACAATTGATCCCTACCAGTCCTGAGATGTTATTCTATTGAGATTTTTGACTTCATGGAAAGTTTTGTGCTTTGCACTTAGGAAGGTTTTGTCAGGAAGGCACCTCCTAGAAAGCTAGAGAAAGTTTTGGTCCGTGCACAATATGGATTTTACTGTGATACAACTGAGGCCCCTGTGCATTAAAATGTAGCATATACTCTGCTCTTTACTGATAAATAGCAAAACTCTTTATCTACAGTTTCAGGAATTTGTTTTAGTTGGGCTTAAAAGGAAATTATAAATGTTTATTTTGGAGAAGAGCAAGGTGAAAAACCACAGACTACGCTAAAAGTAAAATCAGCATTGACTATTTTGGATATAAAATATGGAAGAGTGTAGAACAGGGAAATTTAAAATTAAACAAGACTTTTTCTATTTGAAATGCAGTGGAAGATGCCTTAAATTAAAGGTAGTCATCATGCCTAAGATGATGCACCAGCCACCTTTTTTGCTACCAGATATTTAGTAGAATTATATATCCATCTGTCAATCTACTGTTAAACCTAATTAATCCAGTGGAGCAAAGCAGGGGCCTGAAAATTTCTAAGCATTATCAGAAGGAAAACAAGAACCAACCTTGGATGGGAAAAAAAGAAGGAAGAAAGAAACTGGCTTCCCACCCTCTAAAGGTTACCAGTTTAAAAAATACAACTTAAGTATGCATGTAGTTAAACAAATAAGGGTAAGCTAAAGTAGTTAAATATTTGTTTAGTGCAATATCGACAATACCAGCAACTGAATATATAAAGATATAAACTGATCAATAGCGAGAGCATAGGAATACTAAATGAGATTTGAAAATGGAGAAATGGGAGAATGAACTAACTGACACATGAGGATGGATGTACAAATTTCAATAAGTTTTTAAAAAATGAGACATTTATTGCCTAGGTACTAAAATGGCCAGTGACAGTTGATTTACCATATTTATCATATGGATGATGAAAAAAAGTCAACGACAAAAAATATGTGAACAGCAGCATATTGAGAAAAAAAAAAATGATGATTAAAATAAAAACAAAATGTTAAAAGGCCATATAAGGAGGGTATGAAAATGTAGGGGAAACCCAAAAAGATGGCAAAGTACCATTAAGTATTAAGGGTGTAGGTGCCAGGAAGGAAGGTAAGGCATCACGAATAGGATATTAGATGGATTCATACTCAAGGAGGCCATAATGAATGGACTAAGAAAGCAGGCTTACTGGGAGCAGTTCATTCTCCCACATGACAGACAGGTAGCAGTGTTCCCCAAGGCTGGACCAGATTAAGACACCTGGCAGGATGGCAGGGGAATTTAGGTCTGGAAATGCAGTCCTGGCTAGAAGGTGCTACCAGGTGAGGACTGCCCTGGTTTCTGCATGACCTGGAAATGCTCCAGAAAATGTGGACAGAAGACTGGAAGCAGTTTCCAAGTCTAGTTTAAAACAGAGCTCACTCAAAACAAGTCAGAGTCGGGAGGCAGAGGGCAACATTATTGGAAGAGAGAGAGAGAAAATTGTGAATAGTGTATTTTGGTGGTGTTCAGGGTGTTTTGTCAAATAAAAATCATTTCTTTGAACCTGGAATTGTGTTGGGCTATATAAGTGTCACCACGTAGTGGTTACAAGAGTATGGTGAAATGGTAAGGATAAAGTTGAAATTATTCCACTAAATGGAAAAACTATGAAGTAATATAAAACTCATGAAAGAAAACACTGCCTTGCTAAAAGGTAAAAGGCATTATTGCAATAAAAGGGGAAACTTAAGTAATGTATTTGAAACAAATACACAACATAAAAAAAATACAAGAACATTAACTGTTGCTCTGCCAAAAAGTATTATTTTATGTGAAAGCTAAAAATGTATGCAAAACTAAAGCTTTTAGTAGGTTTTAATAGTTTATTTGCTGAATATGCATTTTCATATACTTGGTTACAATATCATTTAAATAGCTGTTAGAAATCAGTTGTGAATGCTTGATGTAAAAATAATGAACATGGTAAGCTCATGAAATTTCTCTCTGTATGAAGTACAAAAGACTGAAAGATAAATATTTTGCCCAGAAACATCCATAACCCACATTCTACAACAAAAAACCAATTTGATCAAAATATATAGGGAAGCAGATTCTTAATAGAATGGTGGATAATGAGTAGTTCAGCAAACAGCATATAAACAGGAATTAATGTGCAATCGTAGAAGAACAGACAATTCACTGAATTATTCTTACATTTATATGGTCATTTAACTGGCAGAAATTTCCTTTTAAAAAGATACATTATTAACATCTACAGTTTCTTATCAAAAATAAGACGTGCCCTGATAGGCAATTGCTACCTTTGTAATTACTGCATTCATTTGCTAACATAGACTCTGTTGGACTAACAGCATTTGATCTTTGTGTTTTTTTTAGACCGTTTTTCCTCCTGTTTTGATTTATAAGAATTGTCTTACTTCGGCACTTAGCTCTAATATTTCAGTAATCTGTCAAAATACTTATTTCCATGCAAACGTAAAAGCTAAATAATATTTTTCTATAGAAAGTTTTATCTTAGACATTCTTGCTGGGCATGTGGTTCAAGGAATATCTGTTTTTACTCTTTCTGTTCAAATATACATTTTTAAGGTGCAGAGCTGAATGCTGGAGGGTATTCATTATTTTGAAGGTAGATAATGTATCATGTACTGTACTGTCCTTAAGGAAAAATAAAAATCGTGTCCTTGTGGTAAAGTGTCCATATAGGATTTCTTGCCAAAAACAGTAGTATAACACCTTCAGAATATAATCTGACCAGCAGAACAAATATATATGCATTTTTAGTGCTAGTTTGCCAGGAAAATAATATAAATCAGCTAACAAAATAGAGCATTTATGGACTTTTCTACTAACACCCTGTCAGACATGAATGACCAAAAAACCGGCAGGCTTAGTAATGAAGGGTTAAGAGTTTGATCTCTTCAAGACATCTGCACGTTTTGAAACCATGCTGATTTTCTGGGAAGGGAAAGGTCAGGGCTTGTATTAAAATCACCTATATAAATCAAGGATATCCTTTTTCTAACCTGACTGGGTGTAATTAACATGTTCCAACAAACTAAACTTCCTCTACAAATATGTGCCTTGTGCACAAAACCAGATGCTTGACACTAACTATTCCAGGATCTATATACTTTTCTTTTCTCAAACCTTAAATTCTAGCTCTAGAGGCATGTGCCACAATATGGAATTGGCAGCCAAGGTTAATTCCTTCTTGCAATTTCTTTGTTTAAACATATAGCAATTTTAACTTTATGCCAATAAATCATGAAGCAACTCTAGTTTTCAAAATAAAAAAATGTCAGATCTTCAGTGGTCTGTTCAATTGTGAAAAAAACATTTAAAGAGATACAGAAATGCATGGATGAATAATAAACATTAATAATTGGTACTGTAAACAATTCAAATTAAAAAATACATCACTGGACAACTGGAACAAATACAATTACTTTAATAAAAAGGATTAAAGCCAACTTACATATGTACTTACATACATATGCACTACTGTTGCCAGCTACTTGCTGTTATGTTTAAATATTAGGCAATGGTACTGAATAAACTTTAGAAAATGCTTTGCGAAAAATCAAAACAGAAATTTACAAAGATTTTTTATACAGGCAAATGCAAGGCAAAATGCAATCTCTTCACCAGTAAAATCCATACCTATTTAAAAATCTAGTAATTTTTGGTAATATCTAAAATAGAGCAACACTGCAACATTTAATTTATTTCAGTGAATAGTATTAATTTGACTGAAACAGCATACATAAGGACTTCAAAAGTCAGCATCAGAAAGAATAACTCTTACAATCTATTATAGACTCACCACCATCGGTCCTGACTATGTAGGATATATATTTTTCAATGAATGGACAGTTGCAAATTTTTATTTGTATGAAGCAAATATTTAAGGCCCTAAAAATATTCTACATGGAAACAAAATATTGAGAAATAGATTGTGGAAAGTGATTATGTTCAGAAAAAATGAAAACCAGCTGATAGTAATTATGTCAAAATGAGACCCTAAAACTTTGTAGTAACAGAGCCATTTATATATATTGTTGAAAGTTTTAGAAGAAGATTAGTGCCAGTTCCTTGAAGGGCCTTACCCATGAATATATTCAAATAGAGACATTTTGAAGTAGGTTATGAAACCCTACACATAGATACACAAGGTGCAAATTTCAACCCACCAATATCTGAGCATTGGCAAAAGCAATTAAACTAAGGCAACCAGTTTAAAAATAATAATACATATGAAATACCCCTTAATATCATTTAATCATGTATATATGAAATAGACTGATAAAAGAAAGGAAGAATATTCAAATGTAATCCAAATTTGTTACAAGTCTTGACTCTGATGTGAGGTTAGGACTACATTAAGGGGTTAGAAGAGTACACCTTAAAAGTAGGATGGGGAAAATCTTAGAGCAGATTGCAGTGCTGATGTAACAGAGATAAATTACATTTTCCACTCCAATTTGTAATAAATAACTCAGAAAGATATATGACCTATCACCAAGGTCAGTGTGGAGAAATGGCAAAATATCAAGGGGAATATCGAGGAACAGGCAAGTATTCATAGCAAGTATCTATACCAAATGACTGTTTTCAAAGAAAGTGCACAAACTGCATTATGTTGACATGTAAACTTAATATGTAAAGTAATGGTCTGGTAATAACAAGAAAGACTAGGGGGCTTTGCTCGCCAGCTCTTCTCTAATACCATCCACCCCAAGCGCTGTTGTGATGAGGGGGGGCTGAATGCACCCCAAGGGGACACGGTCACTCCTCCGAAACCCCTCTTAAATGGTGATACAATGGGAAACAAATAAAAGTTTTGCTTTTTTTACCTTCTCTTTGCTTGATCAGTTTCTGGCTTGCTGCTGTTGATGTGCCGCGTGATCTGCATTTTGTGCGGCGCTTCAAACATTTAAAAGCCTGTACAGCAGCTGTCACAAACCACATCATTAAGTATGCGGATGACACAACAGTGGTGGGTCTCATTCGAGGTGATGGGGAGGGGGATTATAGAGAGGAGGTGAAATTATTTGTGGAATGGTGTGATAAGAACAATCTGATACTGAATGTTGAAAAAACGAAAGAACTGGTGATCGACTTCAGGAAGAAACAGCTGACATACACCCCGGTCTACATCAAGAACACTGCTGTGGAAATTGTGCAGTCTACCAAGTTCCTAGGAGTAAATGTGACAAACAACCTCACCTGGTCCCTGCACACCTCCTCCATCACCAAGAAGGCTCACCAGCGCCTGATCTTCTTGCGGAGGCTAAAGAGGGCCCATCTTAGCAAGTCAGTCCTCACCACTTTCTACAGAGGGACCATAGAGAGCGTGCTAACCAGTAGCAGCTCTCTGTGGCAGGAGAGCTGCACCGGTTCGGACTGGAAAGCACTGAGGAAAGTGGTGAGGGCTGCTGAAAGGATCATTGGAGCCCCACTGCCTAATGTACAAGACTTGGCAAAACAACAATGTCTGGCCAGAGCTGTGCAGATCTCCAGAGACCCCACTCATCCTGCCTCTGAACTCTTTTCCCTCATGCCCTCAGGCAGAAGGTACCGCAGCCTGAAATGCAGAACCACCAGATTTAAAAACAGTTTTTTTCCGACCGCCGTTCGTCTTTTAAATGAAGCACTTTAGCATTTCACTGAATGCACTTTAAATCAGGATTATGCACTTTTAATCAGAATTTTATGCACTTTTAATCAGAAATTTTTATGCACTTTTAATCAGAATTTTTCTGCACTTTTAATTAGAATGTAATCGATTTTAACCATGTGTTTT
Source organism: Polypterus bichir lapradei (assembly GCA_026402145.1). Taxonomy (NCBI): domain Eukaryota; kingdom Metazoa; phylum Chordata; class Cladistia; order Polypteriformes; family Polypteridae; genus Polypterus; species Polypterus bichir. Next base: position 104,825,668 of record JANRMT010062792.1, on the reverse strand, counting down.
TACTTATGTCTTGTGCATCGTCTTTTAGTTCTACAGCACATCTCAGATGTTCTGCTGAATGACAAATAAAATTGAATTGAATTGAATTGTCCTTTTGTCTCATTGCCTTGTCTCTCTTCTCTCCCAGACATCCTCAAACATTATTTGATCTCTTTTCGCTGTTCTGTTATTTCACTGAGTATTATTTTCCGTTTGTTTGCACTAATGCGATCTTTACTTTCATTTTTTTGAGACTTTCGAATTTTCCTACTTGCAACCTATCTCTAACCTGCTCTGCATGTGTATCACGGGACTTGCTTCCAAAAGGATGTAAGTATGACGTGACTTGACCATCTTGCGGGACATGAAAGTGTCTGTCTGTTTCTCCTCAAAAGATCATGCCTCGTTGCATGAAAAAAGTCTTGTCTATTTCCAAGATTTTTTTTATAATAGAGAGATTATTTTTTATTTCCACAGGTGTTGTGCGGTTGCAGAAGACATTTTCATGCATTTGCTTTCATTATTGAGCACATGCTGTATATCAAACATGACTTTCTTTTTGGGGGATTATTTGCACAAAATCATCTAAGTCAACCTCATCTCAGAATCTGTCATGTTACCAGTACTGCAGCAATAAGTCCTTTTGAATAGGTTTTCTCAACTTAGCAAATATACATTTTGCAATTTCTTTCACACATCTTTGTTGCAGGAATACAGTATACACTAACTGGACAATTACAGGACATTGATTTTCTTTTTTTGAACCTATTGCTTGATTAGGTTTTCTGTGGACTTTGAATTGTATAAAGGTGAAAGGCAAAAGTCTTCTTTAGTAACTACTAAACACCAAGTTTTGAGTTTCTCTTCTTCAATTAAATATCTAGAGAATTGTTTACTTTGAAAATGTATTGTTATAGCATAAAACTTCACATTAAAATACTGAATGGATAAATGTGTACAAATCTTTTGTCATGCAGAAAATTAGTGTGACTTTCAAAGGAATTGAATACTTCTTCGTGCCACTATTTGAAAGGGCAAATAACTAACACCAGTTTGATTTCTGCACTCAGTCATTCCCTTTGTGTAGTTTGCATATTTTCTCTGTGCCTGAAGTAAGCCTTTCTCCTGGGTACTTAGAATTTACTCCCCAAGGTTATGTGAAGTTGCCACTTCAGCTTGGCCATGGGGTGAATGAGTGTAGATGTGTGTCCTCCTTTTTTTTTTTCCTTTTGTGCCAACTGCTTATGGGAAAGGTTGCAGTGCCCTAAGATCCTAAATTTGATTACACAGTTTGAGAATTCTGTGTGTATGTTCAGTATTTTAAAAATGTGCCAACATTTGGTTTTATTTGGGGCTGGCCTCCTGATTGTATATCAGTTTAGCCGTATGTTAGTCACAAAGTATATATATCATTGCAACTTAAGTTCTGTGGATCTGGTGTGCCTCACCGGTATGCATACTTTAACTGCCTGTACAGAGTAGCACAAACTGAGTTTTTGTGTTTTGTCTTGGCATTTGCATGTAGACTCCATGTAAAAGGCAGTGTTTTTCAACCACTGGGTCATGGCTTGCCGTCCCTGTTTCACAAGTGGGTTGCTTATCCAATCAACAGTGTTGTGCAATTGTTTCCCCATTTATGAGTGAGCTTTTGCTTTCTTCACAAAGGGGGATACCCAACCTGCACTGCTGATCACCCTTGTTTCACCTGAGAGGCAACTTGCACAACCTGTCTAAGGGATGGTAGTGAGGACCGAATGCACATGAATTAGCCACATGGCAACATACTGATCAAATAAAACTTAAAAGGTCCCTCTAACAGTCAGAACATATACGATACCCTGTGAAATAATAACAAACAACCTATTACTACTTATAAAGCGTTTCTATTTTTCTTGATGTAAGAAAAAAGTGCTAACAATATGCACATATTGTAAATAAAAAAAAAACTTAGTGCAAGCAGCATGAAGCATGACTTTTTAAAAAGAAAAAGAAAAAAAAACATTACATGGCATGCCAGGAAGATTCTAGCTCTGCAAGCACAATGATTTTTTTTTTCTTTTTTACTTATTGCTAGTCTGTGGTTATAGTAAGGCAAATGACCTAGAGACTTGTGCCTCTGCAGCTCCATCATCACCTCTTTCACCGATCTATGCTGAGTGTATCATTCTGCGTTTTGTAGGGCTGCTGCAAGTATGTGATAACCAAACAAAAGGCATATGGCCTTTGTGGCCTCTAGCGGCTGATTTTGGCAATTTTTAGTACATTACCACCCAATTATTTTCCTATGTACAAATGGACTCAGCTCTGTCAGGCACACGTTGGCTCATGATTGTACATATGATTCAATTCATGAGTATTTATTGTCATTTCATCCATATACAGTAATACGGCATACAATGAAACGAAACAGCATTCCTCCAGGATCGTGGTGCTACATAGAACACAGGACAACGAAGAATCCACGACACATAATATATAATAAGGTGCATGTGAGTCAAATGTGCAAACGTGCAACATTGCAGAGCAGAACACATATCAGATATCAGACCTGTCCATGAGTGTTCAGGAATCTGACTGCTTGGGAGAAAAAGCTGTTACACATTCTGGTGGTAAGGGCCCCAAACACTTTGGTACCTTTTTCCCCCAATGGCAGGAGTGTGAAGGGTGTGTTGGGTCATTCACAATGCTGGTGGGCTTTGCGGATACAACATATGGTGTAAATATCCATGATGGAAGGAAAAGAGACACCGATGATCTTCTCAGCTGTCTTCACTATCTGTTGTAGGGCTTTACGATCCCTGACCATGTAATTTCCAAACCATATAGTGATGCAGTTGCTCAGGATGCTCTCTATGGTTCCTCTGAGCAACAACATTGTATAGTCTTCTAGGAAGTGCACAGCAAAGTTCCAGAATATAATTATAAAATAAAGTGTATGCACAGTATTTATTCAACAACTGTCTACCTCATCACAGAAAAAAAATATTTGTAATATGAAACAAAAATTGATGACAGCAATTTTGCCACACAGAAAGAAAGCCAGTTACTGTCAAATGGAATCAAATGTATTTTGTTATATACAAGTATATCACGATAGGTGGGCAAAGGGATGGCAGTAAGAACATTGTGGCACTTAAAAGGGACAGGATCCAGAAAAGATTCAAGAAAAAGAAACACACAGAGAGGGGGTTAAGACCTGTCTTTTTAAGAGGCTCAAGGGCAGGTGGTCCAGCAAGGGCCAGGGATGCCCAAATCTCCTTGTATGGGGAATGTTAAGGAAAGAGGACGGTTCATCGGAACGGCTCCTAGTTGTTAACCAACCAGCACATGGTTCCAAAACAGGTGCAGGATTATCAGAACCTACAGAAGGCACTGTGGCTTGGTGACCTAAAGAATTTACAGACCTATGCCTGAACCCACAAGAATTTCTGGACTAAATTGTAATTTAAAGTAACTGCAGTCCACAAGTCCAAAGTGAGGAGTTGGCAGGAGAGTTTGCTGGCAGAAGGAAGATATGCCAGGAAGAGACGCCAGGGCTAAACAACAAAGAATGAAAAAAGCATGAGAGTGCTTTAACATAGGACTTTGGAGGTGGACAAGCGACTGAGCCACTCCATCTGATATACAACTATGGGTGTAATTTTTTGCTTTCACGTTTTCGGACTCTTCAATGCTTGGCGTCCTTATCGCCATGCAAGAATGCCTTTTCTTTTTAAATATCTTATATAAAAAAAACCACAACAATACATTGGTTTTTTCTTATTTTAGAGCTATTACATGTAGCAAAGGCAATAAAATAGCTTTACATACTTGATAATCGTATTCCTTATCACATGAGGGCTTCATTATATACTTTAACACTTACATTTGTTGTACAGAGCCTGATATGAATATGGCTTGACTTTGTCAGGTGAATAGCTTCTACTACTGACACTAGATCCAGAATGGCTATGAGGGGATTCTCGATGACTCCCTGGGGATTCTCGGAAGAAAGCAGGTTCCCTTTTACCTGGTGAGCGTTCTCTCACATGTGGAGGGGGAAGAAACCCTTTTCGTCTGAAGTGGTCCCTATCCTCTCTAGAGGGGGAAAAAAAAAAAAGTTGTGTGAAACTCAGGTTCATTCATTTAGATATAAGAAGGGAAACAAACCATGCATAAATAAAGTATTATTTATTATTAAGGTAATATTCTTGACTAACTCCATAAAGGATCAAAATAAAAAACAAAAAATCCATAATAAAATAATTTTTCCATTTACCACTTAATTTTACAGAGAGATAATGTAGTCTTTTTTTTCTAGTTTTATGTTAGATAATTTGAGAATCAGGAACCAGGTTTTAGTTTAAGTCATGTTTAACTAGCTTGTCTTAATTCACAAAGAAATTTAGAGTTACATTGCTCTGCATTCCTGAATGGGAGAGGAAAGTATGGGAAGTTACCTGATCAACATACTGTTACACATATTACACATTATTATTACACATATTATTTATTAAAGAATGTATTATTAAAAGACAACTATAAAAGTGTTTAACATTTAATGCATGACACATTTATTCCAAAATTCTGAAGCAGTAAAGAATTAAACAGAACTCCTTGGTGATTAAATACTGTGGCATTTAAATAATACTCATTGGGTACTAAGGAGCCCAAACTGTGTCAAGATAATATCCGTCACACCATTACATCACCACCACCACCACCAGCAGCATGAACCATTAATACAAGGCAGGATGGATCCATGCTTTCATGTTGTTGATGCCAACATTTGACCCTATCACCTGAATGTCGCAGAAGAAATTGAGACTCATCAGACAAAGCAAAGCTTTTCCAATCTTCTATTGTGCAAATTTGGTGAGCCCGTGCAAAATGTAGCCTCAGCTGCCTGTTCTTAGCTAACAGGAGTGGCACCTGGTGTGGTCCCCTGCTGCTGTGGCCCATCTGTTTCAAGGTTTGTAGCGTTGTGCATTGAGAGATGCTTTTCTGCATACCTCAGTTGTAACAAGTAGTTAATTGAGTTTATGTTGCCTTTCTAGCATCTGGAGCCAGTCTGGCAATTTTCCTCTGACCATCCACAAGGCATTTTCACCCAGAGAACTGCCTCTCACTGGAAATTTTCTCTTTTTTGGACCATTCCATGTAAACCCTACAAATGGTTGTAAAGGAAAATCCCAGTAATAAATCAGCAGTTTCTGAATTACTAAGACCGGCCCTTTTAGTTTGAAGTCACTAAAATCACCTTTCTTCCTCATTCTGATGCTCAGTTTGAACTTCAGCAGGTTGTCTTAACTATGTCTACATGCCTAAATGTACTGAGTTATTGCCATGCAATTGGCTGATTAGATGTTTGCGTTAACAAGCAGCTGAACAGGCTGCATGTGAGTGTATATCTTGCAAGACAGTTTAACACCCATTTCTAAAAGTATGTGCACTTTAAAAAAACAAATTTCACCAACAAAGTGAAACATTCAGCCATTAAAAAGTTCAGCTAAAAGAAAAATCATATGTTTATTAATATAAACTTAAGTACATTTTTAAGTAGCAATGCTGCCCTCTTCTGTTCCGTTAGGAATGCATTATATATAGCAAAAGCAATTTCCTGCTCAATGACAGTATTAATAACAACACCACAACAACATAGATAAAAGGGTTTGGATGGGTAAACATCCATTGTTGAAACAACTGAAAGTATAAATAGACCTAAGCCACAATGATATCCTTTAATGACATGAATTCTTGCTAATAAATAACTACAATTATCACTTCTCATGACACGGCCTGTATGCTTATCAGCTTGCTTCAACAGCAGTACTAATTTCAAAACCATTTAAAAATATTACTTTCTTAAACATTTGATTTTTCTAGCAAACATTTGGCTATACTAAAAAATTAATTTGCGTCAGAACAGGTTACATTTAAAATTGTATGGAAAATATCATTACTGTATTTAAAAAAAGAAATAATTAACAAGAAATAACATAAAATACATAAAAAGTGGAAGCCTAAAAAGAAAGCCTGAACTACTTTTCTCACTGGATAATTAATTTATTCACTATACTTTATTGCACATCCAATACTGTTTCACTTTAGACTCTGTTCAACTCTAACTTAAAATGTGCAAACTAACTCCTCTCTTGACAAAGAATAATTTTAGTCTTGTTTTAAATTCCTTTAATACACCCATTTGGGTTAGAAGGTAAATCACGAAAGGTCACCCTACAAAAAGTCTGAAGCTGCCACATGATGTCTTCTACCAGACATCAAAACTAAAATTATCCTCTGTATTTTGTTATCATTTATATAGCCATACAAAACAGTACAATAAAGTTGTAGAATATTGTGATTATCTTGACCTCAAAGTATAGTACTCAGTATTTTTTATGTTCTTAAAAAACATTTAAGACTGAAGATTGGCCCCATAAATACAAACACATAAATATATGTGAGTGTGTGTGTATATATATATATATATATATATATATTTTATATATACACACATACACACACACACACATACATACAGTGCATCCGAAAAGTACTGTATTCACAGAGCATCACTCTTTCCACATTTTCTTATGTTACAGCCTTATTCCAAAATGGATTAAATTCAGTTTTTTCCTCAGAATTCTACACACAACACCCCATAATGACAACATGAAAAGAGTTTACTTGACATTTTTGAAAATTTATTAAAAATAAAAAAAAAATGAGAAAGCACATGTAGATAAGTATTCACAGCCTTTGCCATCAAGCTCAAAATTGAGTTCAGGTGCACCCTGTTTCCCCTGATCATCCTTGAGATGTTTCTGCCGCTTAATTGGAGTCCACCTGTGGTAAATTCAGTTGATTGGACATGATTTGGAAAGGCACACACCTGTCTATATAAGGTCCCACAGATGACAGTTCATGTCAGAGCACAAACCAAGCATGAAGTCAAAGGAATTGTCTGTAGACCTCTGAGACAGGACTGTCTCGAGGCACAAATCTGGGAAAGGTTACAGAAAAATCTTTGCTGCTTTGAAGGTCCCAATGAGCACAGTGGCCTCCATCATCCGTAAGTGGAAGAAGTTCAAAATCACCAGGACTCTTCCTAGAGCTGGCCGGCCATCTAAACTTAGCGATCGGGGGAGAAGGGCCTTAGTCAGGGAGGTGACCAAGAACCCTATGGTCACTCTGTCAGAGCTCCAGAGGTCCTCTGTGGAGAGAGGAGAACCTTCCAGAAGAACAACCATCTCTGTAGCAATCCACCAATCAGGCCTGTATGGTAGAGTGGCCAGACGGAAGCCACTCCTTAGTAAAAGGCACATGGCAGCCCGCCTGGAGTTTGCCAAAAGGCACCTGAAGGACTCTCAGACCATGAGAAATAAAATTCTCTGGTCTGATGAGACAAAGATTGAAGTCTTTGGTGTGAATGCAAGGCGTCACGTTTGGAGGAAACCAGGCACCGCTCATCACCAGGCCAATACCATCCCTACAGTGAAGCATGGTGGTGGCAACATCATGCTGTGGGGATGTTTTTCAGTGGCAGGAACTGGGGGACTAGTCAGGATAAAGGGAAAATGACTGCAGCAATGTACACAGACATCCCGGATGAAAACCTGCTCCACAGCGCTCTTGACCTCAGACTGGGACGTCGGTTCATCTTTCAGCAGGACAACGATCCTAAGCACAGCCAAGATATCAAAGAAGTAGCTTCAGGACAACTCTGTGGATGTCCTTGAGTGGCCCAGCCAGAGCCCAGACTAGAATCCGATTGAACATCTCTGGAGAGATCTTAAAATGTCTGTGCACCGATGCTTCCCATCCAACCTGAAGGAGCTTGAGAGGTGCTGCAAAGAGGAATGGGCTAAACTGGCCAAGGATAGGTGTGTCAAACTTTTTTCACGTTGTCATTATGGGGTGTTGTGTGTAGAAATTTGAGGAAAAAAAATGAATTTAATCCATATTGGAATAAGGCTGTAACATAACAAAATGTGGAAAAAGTGATGCGCTATGAATACTTTCCGGATGCACTGTGTATATACAGTACTGTGCAAAAGTTTTAGACAGGTGTGAAAAAATGCTGTAAACAAAAAATGCTGTCAAAAATGGAAGTGTTAAATCATTTATTTTCATCAATTAACAAAATGCAATGAATGAACAAAAGAAAAATCTAAATCAAATCAATATTTGGTGTGACCATCATTTGCCTTCAAAACAGCATCAATTCTTCTAGGTACACTTGCACACAGTTTTTGAAGGAACTCAGCTGGTAGGTTGTTCCAAACATCTTGGAGAACTAACCACAGATCTTCTGTGGATGTAGGCTTCCTCACATCCTTCTGTTTCTTCATGTAATCCCAGACACACTCGATGATGTTGAGATCAGGGCTCTGTGGGGACCATACCATCACTTCCAGGACTTCTTGTTCTTCTTTACGCTGAAGATAGTTCTTAATGAATTACATTCATGGCATTTGTAGTCTGAATCACAATCTGATTGTATGGGTGGTTACCTACCAGGTAAAGCTTGTGGTTGGTCAGCAAGTCGTCTAACATCTGCCAAGGTGCCCTTTTTCAGTTGCGAGATAATCTATACTAATAAAAGGCAAAGCACTGACTGACTGACTGACTCGCTCACTCACTACTAATTCTCCAACTTCCCGTGTAGGTAGAAGGCTGAAATTTGGCAAGCTCATTCCTTACAGCTTACTTACAAAAGTTGGGCAGGATTCATTTCGAAATTCTACGCGTAATGGTCATAACTAGAACGTATTTTCGTCCATATACTGTAATAGACTGCAGCTCGATAGCCGTGGGAGGCGGAGTTTCGTATTAAAGCATTTAACCAATCACATTTCAGCCATCATTTGTTGCCAGGCAGAGAGGCTTTCACAATCCGTTGTGCAGGCACTCTACCACAGAATAAATGTCAATTAACCTGTTGCTTCAACCAATCAGATTTTGAGTTGGTGTCAGTAGGGCTCTCTAGCAGGCGTACGGCAATGTCACAGTATTCAGACCCATTGATTGGATAGAAGCCGATATGAGGAACTCTACGAGGCCACTGAACGCACCACAAACGCTCCGAGCGAAAGATCATTGCGCGCACTATGGCCAACTCCATGGCAGGATTCTGGACAATATTATTTGCCAGACATAGACCAGATTTCAAGACCACGAAAACCTGATGTTTGTCACAGTCCTCGAGCCCCAGAAGTTTCGGGAATACAAGAAAAATTTCACGCGTGCAGCCTTCTCCAGTTTAACACAACAGCCATGGAGCGCTTTTTGATCTGTCGCGACTAAAAACAGAACTGACTGTAATGTATGCCATGGATGATTTTACAGGAAAATATTCTACTGATCTCCTTGACTTCCTTCATCAGAAATATCTGAATGAGAGCATGGGGCAGCTGTTCACATTGGTATATTTGGCGGTGACCATTCCCGTGTACACTGCTTCTATCGAGCGGACGTTTTCAGCCCTAAAGCGAATTCAAACTTATGTCAGAAATATGACAGGGCAGGTTCGACTTTCACCATTGAATTCGAGGACGATAGAAAGGGACTTTTTGATGGAACTGAAGCGCACGGATAATCCGTACGACAGAGTAATTTAACTGTTTTTAAGAAAAGAGAGGAGGATGGATTTTGTTTACAAATAATCCGAATTTTTGGTGGGTAAAATTTTGCGATATTCCTAAATAATACTGCAAGATTATGAGTTATTATTGATGTTTTTTGTGTGTGTCGCGGCTGTGGCTGCAGTAGAAAGGAACTTGTTGACCCCTGGTTTGTCTATTCAATAAAGGCATTTATTGTGGCTACAGGATTTATCTTATTTAGATATATATCTATACTAATAAAAGGCAAAGCCCTGACTGACTGACTGACTGACTCACTCACTCACCACTAATTCTCCAACTTCCCGTGTAGGTAGAAGGCTGAAATTTGGCAGGCTTATTCCCTTACAGCTCACTTACAAAAGCTAAGCAGGTTTCATTTCGAAATTCTACACGTAACGGTCATAACGGTCGACAACGTCCGCCATGTTGAACATTCTTATTGATGGCACCATCTTCACGAAATTTGGTGCGCAGGTTCCCTGTGCTAACCGAAACCGATGTATGTACTTATTTCGATGGTATGACGCAACTGTCGGCCACCATATTGAACTTTCCAACGTCACTAATTTTCCAACTTCACGTGTAGGTAGAAGGCTGACCCCATCTTCACGAAATTTGGTAGGTGGCTTCCCTGCGCTAACCAAAACCGATGTACATACTTATTTCGGTGGTATGACGCCACTGTCGGCCGCCATATTGATTTTTCCAAACATCACTAATTCTCCAACTTCCCGTGTAGGTAGAAGGCTGAAATTTGGTACTTATTTCGGTGATATGATGCCACTGTCGGCCGTCATATTGAACTTTTCAATGGTCTTTGTTACTTATGGGCCCATCTTCCCAACGCTAAATGAATCCTACTTACGTACATATATACGTCCATAGCCTACTGCCTATGTCACCATGTGAGGCGGGACCCAACGCCTCCCACGTTGTTGGCTGCCTGCCTATATAAGGCCGTCTGTCGCTCCAGTCTCTACATTCCCTTCCTTGCTTCGCCACGGTATTCACGTCTCCCTGCTGATAACTACAGCCTTTTTACTTAATCCACGGCGTCTCCGCTGTTTTATTGTTCATTTATTACGATTATAGTTACTGTGTAGGTATTTTAGACTTACTTTACAATGTTCAGGTACCCATTTCCTTTATCATTCCAACCGTAGCCCCATTAACATGTCTATCGAGGTGATCACCATCGATCAAAGAACTGTCACTTACCA
>JANRMT010062792.1:104763391-104784861 GCA_026402145.1 Polypterus bichir lapradei | reverse complement strand
ATATATTTTTATGGAGAGCAAAATATTATAAGTTGTTTAAGGTTTGAGTTGATTTATTCAGGAATAATATTCCTGTCTGTTTTTACCATTCCTACCAAAGATATTTCTGTCGACTAAATAAAAATTCCTTCTATTTAAAATTTAAATAGAACTTGAACAAATACGATAGTTCATAATATCCACGCAGACTTGCACGTAAGAGCGGGAGTTATCCGTTTTAACAAGCAGCGTCTTGCACTGATACGAAATAGCTGTGTGTGTATATATGTAGATATGTATGTATATGTATATATATGTTTATATATGTGTGTGTGTATGTATATATATATGTATTTGTGTGTATATATGTGTGTGTATGTATGTATGTATGTATATGTATGTGTATATATGTAGATATATATATATGTATGTATATATGTGTGTGTGTATATATGTATGTATATATGTGTGTATGTATATATATGTGTATATGTATAGATATGTATATATATATATATGTTTGTGTGTGTGTGTGTAAATAAATATATATGACAGCAACACTTATCACTCACAACAGTGACAAAACAATTACATTGACAATCATGTTACGTTATTTTCAAAATGTTTCCTTTTCTTTTTCATTGCTTCTTTAACACACTACTTCTCCGCTGCGAAGCACGGGTATTTTGCTAGTAAATAAATAAATTTGGGAACCCTTCTTAATTCTTTGGATTTTTGTTTATCATTGGCTGAGCTTTCAAAGCAGCAACTTCCTTTTAATATATGACATGCCTTATAGAAACAGTAGTATTTCAGCAGTGACATTAAGTTTATTGGATTAACAGAAAATATGCAATATGCATCATAAGAAAATTAGACATCCATCCATCATCCAACTGGTTGAATAATGGATGGATGAAAATTAGATAGGTGCATACATTTTTGCACCCCAACAGAGATATTATATCAATACTTAGTTGAGCTTCCTTTTGCAAATATAACAGCCTCTAGACGCCTCCTATAGCCTTTGACGAGTGTCTGGATTCTGGATGGAGGTATTTTTGACAATTCTTCCATACAAAATCTCTCCAGTTCAGTTAAATGTGATGGCTGCCGAGCATGGAGAGCCTGCTTCAAATCCTCCCATAGATTTTCAATGATATTCAAGTCAGGGGACTGTGACGGCCATTCCAGAACATTGCTCTTCTCCTCTGTATGAATGCCTTTGTAGATTTCGAACTGTGTTTTGGGTCATTGTCTTGTTGGAATATTCAACCCCTGTGTAACTTCAACTTTGTGACTGATGCTTGAACATTATCCTGAAGAATTTGTTGATACTGGGTTGAATTCATCTGACCCTCGACTTTAACAAGGGCCCCCCAGTTCGAGAATTAGCCACACAGCCCCACAGCACAATGAAACCTCCACCAAATTTGACAGTAGGTAGCAGGTGTTTATCTTGGAATGCGGTGTTCTTCTTCCGCCATGCAAAGCGCTTTTGTTATGACCAAATAACTCAATTTTTGTCTCATCAGTCCAAAGCACTTTGTTCCAAAATGAATCTGGCTTGTCTAAATGAGCATTTAGAGCCATACAGATGTTCTTTGTGCAAATTGCGCTGAATAGTAGAACGATGTACAGATACACCAGCTGCAGCAAGATGTTCTTGCAGGTCTTTGGTGGTGATCTGTGGGTTATCTGTAACCATTCTCACAATCCTGTGCATATGCCGCTCCTGTATTTTTCTTGGCCTGCCAGACCTGGTTTTAACAGCAACTGTGCCTGTGGCCTTCCACTTCCTGATTACATTTCTTACATTTGAAATTGACAGTTTAAACCTCTGAGATAGCTTTTTGTAGCCTTCCCCTAAACCATGATACTGAACAATCTTTGTTTTCAGATCTTTTTAGAGCTGCTTTGAGGATCCCATGCTGTCACTCTTCAGAGGAGAGTCAAAGGGAGGCACAACTTCCAAATGACCACCTTAAATACCTTTCCTCATGACTGGACACACCTGTCTATGAAGTTCAAGGCTTAACGAGCTAATCCAACCAATTTGGTGTTGCAAGTAATCCGTATAGAGCAGTTATATGTATTCAAATCAGCAAGATTACAAGGGTACCCAAATTTCTGCACAGCCAGTTTTTCACACTTGATTTAATTTCATACAACTAAATACTGCTTCACTAAAAATCTTTGTTCGGAAAACACCCCAGTACTCAGATGTTCCTAGGAAATGAAAGACATACCACTGTTATTTTTTTTTTTTGAAAGTAGAGTAAATTATTATGCAGGCTGAGAGGGGTTCCCAAACTTTTTTATATGACTGTACCACTTAAATACAGACCTAAGGCTACTCTGTGTCTGGTTATGCAGAAGCTTGTGTACAAAGATTCATCTGTATTAATTAATAAAATGAATTCCTTTTCCCTCCCTTTGTTGAACTGAAAATTGATGGCTTTTCCACCAGTGAGGTCAATGCCGGTGGCCATCCGCCTGGACTGGCCTCTACCTGCCAGAAACCATCATTACCAGAAGTCTGCCTGGACCGGCCTCCTCCTGCTGGAAAACATCACTACCAGAAGCTTCACCATCTTCAAGTCAGTTCAATATCGGATTCCCGACTGAAAAGATGTTACTTTAACACAACTGAACCTCATTTTGTTCTTTCTGTGTATACACATACATACACACACATTTTTTAATAAACATACAATTATCATTAAATAAGCCAACAGCTGATGTAAAGAATTGCATACTGTAAAAACAACGCTTAATGTTTAGAGAGTAGTTTACAATAATGACATTTTTTGAGTAATATAGCCTGACCTGTGAACAGAAGGATTCACTAATGGTGACTTGTGCTTTCTTTTAAATAAAAAGGCACCTTGAAGGTGAAGTAAAACTACAAAGGCATTCTTTACTATTATACTCTGCATCTGCAGTATCATGAATACTTGAAGACTGTTTAAAAGAGTGGGGAAAATTGAAAAGTACGCAAAAACCAAAAAAAAACATTCTTAATTTGAAATATATAATACAGTATTTCCAGGTAAGTCAATGCTTGTAAATCAGGTTTTGGGAGTATAATTTCTTGAACTACAGGAAGATCAATGACAAGCATTTTATTTTTCAGAATCAGACATACCGTGCAGTTCAGAGTACTAATTCTGTGTTTGTAACTGTGACCCCTGGTGTCAAGTGTCTAAAGTGTGGAACCTCACCACACTGTAAATAATTTAGTCACTACTGCTTGTTTAGGCTGTTTATTAACTATAATAGAATAAAGAGAAACATGGCAGAATCATCTATATAAACTGAACACTACTCTACTGTTGTCTTTCACACCTTCAAATTAAGGTTTTTCTTTGAGTTCAGGGTACACAACAGGATCTTATTTAAGAATAAATTTCAGCAAATACATTATGCACACTGGTCATTCTAAATTACTGTAAAAAGCATTCATCAGTGCTGCCGTTGAGTAAAAAAGTATTTTATAAGACTCACTTGCAAATCAGAAATTTTATTTTTCTCCTGTGATAAATTAAATATTTGAAACATTAATGCTTCAATGTAAAAATACACAATTTAGACTTAAAAGTTTATTTTAAAAATATATTGCTGCCTTTCACAACACTATTTCTCTTGGACAGCTGCCTACCTAATCTTAAAGAGGTTGTTGTACACTATTCCAAAAGAACTGCCAAGAACTACACTCTAAATTATGCACTTTTAAATCCTGTCTTTAAAGGTAATATTTTCTGTATTTAAGGAGCAGGTTTACTGTTTCCAACTGCTTAAAAGCTAAAAAAGAAGACATAATAAATCTAAAATTAGATATGTGTAAAAGAATGAATAAAAACATTTGACAAACTATTCAATGTGCTTGCCTACATGTTAGTCTAGTACTGAAACTAAACTGGATGGGGGGCAGAAAAAAAAAAGGACACAGAAGTGATGACATGTAAATGTTTAACTGGTAGAAAAAAGTTTAAACTTTTGTAACTGGTACTTCAATAAATTCAGATAACTGCTGAAATTTTGGTTTTATGTTTACTTTAACTAGATGGCAAAATTAATAAAAATCCACAACTATATAAACTTTTCTTTCTCTTTCATGTTTGTGCAATGTAAGTGAAGAAACTATGACTCAAAAGATATGCTATATAATTTTCATTATAATTTCTTTTTGTATTTGCAAACAAGAAAAATATGACTTTTAAGAGAGAAGTGAAGTCATGCTTTTGCAAGCTCATTTCTATTAAAAGCAGAAGTGAATGGAGCATCAGATGCATTTCCTTCAGAAGTTACCTCCAATTTTCTTACTAAAAGTTGTGTGGTATAAAATCAACAGTGTACAGAATGACAGTAATAGGAGACAAAGATTAAACTGACAGAATTACAGCAGCTGAAGAAAGATGTGACTAGGACAGTATGATTGATTGATTTCACACATAAATTGTAATTTGTAAAAATGATTCTCAAGAACTGCAATTTTAATAACCCTATACATTATAAAGAATGTGATAATTACATATCCAGTCCTTAAAGCTTTCTTTTTTCCCCAAAATTTTTCATACAAATGCAAATTAGGAAGAAACTACAAACTGGGGAGAAAGGCACAGCAGACACGGGAAGCCTTAAATCATTTACAACCTGTAGTAGACAAACCAATTAGGAATTAAGACTAGAAACACAATGGCAACCACTGACCAGCCATTTCTCTATGCCAAGGAAAGGTCCGATTAAACTATGTTATATGTTCTGTTCAGTTATTTCTTCACAATCATGGTATATATTAGCTTACCACAATTTTTCTCAAAAGTGATGCATTTTGTATACATATTAAAAAGTATCAGGTCTGCTCTTGCAGTTTAAATTGGGCTTCAAGGGGCACAAATCCAAGCCTGAAAGCAAAAGTATTAAACATACCAAATTTATCCATTTTCCAAGCCAATAAAAGTGTTATTAGGGACTGATTTGCATCTGGAGATTGCACACATACTGTAAAACAGACCATGCACTTCACCTGTTTATCGTCTTTTGGCAACAACCTTTCAGTCCCAGTGGTGTAGTTCCCTTTAGCATATCCTTTTCACTTCCACCTTTCCTGTCATTGTAATTGAATGTTTCTGATGAAAGATGAACTGTTGTCTCTTTTCTGTACACAACTAGGCAATAATCACAGAAAAAAGTCACACTTGGAATTACTTATAATCTTTTACTGCATATGATGTAGAAGATCATAGATAAGTATAGGAAATTGTTGGTGCTCTAGTTATTTCAGTCATGCACTGCAAAAGTAATATGAGCTTCAGTAAATGTCTACCTAAAAGAAACAGTGAAAGTTACTAATTACTTTTACTCACTCAAAAATGTTGACTTGAATCACTCTTATTATTATACTACTAAGATTTTACTTAGGCCTTACTATGGTTATAGTGCCACTGGTTAATAGGCTGTTTCGGAAGTACTACATAACTACTTTATCTGTATATAAAATTTTTTAATTTTTTTAAAAGTTCACTTGAACTATTTGACAGTGCTAGGTGATATTTTTCCCATTTTCTAACTGCACTTGTTTCACCAAGGAATTTCTGCCCCTCTTCCCCTGCTCTTCTCTGTGGAGAAAACGTCCTCATTGTGAGTTGCAGATGGGGCAGGGACGAAGCTCAGAGGGGCAGGGGATGGGCATAGTCAGACAAAAGACTCTACCCCCATTTTGGTAATCATGTCTGCATGGAGCGGGGCCAGAAGACAAAGATGGCATATTCTTACCACATAAAATAATCCTTGCTAGCCTAGGGGAGGGTTAACCAAAACTAATTGCTTTCTTTACTAATCACCCCTAATGATTTTGACACTGCAGGCATCAGGCGATCACGTTTTAAATCGTAGAACTACTTGTTTACATTTTGTGCTTTCCAGTCATCATGATAGGTAGGGTAAAGCATTCAAAAGTGTGGGCTCACTTTAGTAAATGTAATGATAATGCAACTAAATGCAATATATGTAAAGTGTTAGTTGCATGTAAAGGGAGTAACACTAGTAACCTCATGAAACAGAAGTACAACATTATGTAAATATGAAGCAGTGCAGCATGTTTGCTTCATGAAACCAGCTGCTGAAACATATTCAGCTAAACTGAAAGTGAGACTGCCTAACCATCGACAAGTCAAGGTAACACTCGTTATTGTTAAAAAAAATTAAGTCTGTATTTATTCACTCTGGACATGCAAGGTGAGCATCAGTTTTAATTTGTATTCAGACAGTGACACTCAAGCAGCAGCCACAACTTCTTCAATGGATACCAGCATTCAGACACTTAAGTCCACCCCATTCTCTATCGCTCAATGAGGAAAAATGGCTTAGGAAAAAACCAACACAATGTCAAACAGCTGTTGCAAAGTTTATTGAGAAAGATATACAGCCCATCACCTCAGTGGAATCGAGTTGGTTTAAGTA
Organism: Polypterus bichir lapradei; assembly: GCA_026402145.1. NCBI lineage: Eukaryota > Metazoa > Chordata > Cladistia > Polypteriformes > Polypteridae > Polypterus > Polypterus bichir. The sequence continues at coordinate 104,778,417 of JANRMT010062792.1, read as the reverse complement.
TGCATAGCATAGCCTAAATCGCCAGCTGCTAAGTACTTACCTTAAGTTTGAACCGAGTTGTCCTGGCAACCGGGGATAAGTTAATTTACAAGCGTAATGAGTGTACAGTAATCCCTCGCTATATCGCGCTTCGACTTTCGCGGCTTCACTCTATCGCGGATTTTATATGAAAGCATAACTAAATATATAACGCGGATTTTTCGCTGCTTCGCGGGTTCTGCGGACAATGTGTCTTTTTACTTCCTGTATATGCTTCCTCAGTTGGTTTGCCCAGTTGATTTCATACAAGGGACGCTATTGGCGGATGGCTGAGAAGCTAACCAATCAGAGCACGCAGTTAAGTTCTCCTGACTGAGAAGCTAACCAATCAGAGCACGCAGGAGCTATGCAGTGTTAACCAGGAAGTCTCATCTCGCTCATTCAGCATCAACGTGTTTCGCTGTGTAAAGAGTTGTGCTCTTTAATGTTTATCTTTGTGCATAGTCAAGCCCTTCATTATGGCTCCAAAACAATCTGCTACTGCTTCAGGTGCCGTGCCCAAGCGCAAGAAGAAGATGTTAACGATTGCCGAAAAGGTAAACGTTTTGGATTTGTTGAAGGCTACGATTCTTTTTATTTAAAAAGTAGGAAAGGAATATAAGATCTACGGCTGCAGCGTCCTTTTAACCAGGGTGCAAAACGAGTTGTAAGTGGATGTAATAAGGCAGTAGTCTGGATGGAATCTGCTTTAGAGATTTGGATTGAAGACTGCCAGAAGAAGAACAACGGCAGTGCTACACAATCGCATGAAGTGGCTCCTTTACAAGGGCTGTAACGCTCTCCTTTGTTGTGCAGTAAAATTAAACTCATTGTTATCGGACAAGTCATCGTGTCATTGTTGGTGAGTAACCATAATTTTCTTCTTACAGTGCTTAGTACATGTATGTACGTTTAGTGTCACTGTACACACATTTACTGTATACTATTTTTCTTGCAATGTACGTATTTATTGCTGGTGACCTGTCTATCGTAATGGCTGTAACATATGTGATATCGGAAAACTCCTGAATGCTATAAGATATGCATCCCGCGCGGTGTTTGTTTGCTTGTCTCTGCCTCTATCTGAGCCTGACGAGGGAGTATGAGCAGAGGTGCTGTTTGCACAGAAGCTGTTTGCTTAAAAGATACTGACGCTCCTCTAAAAAATGCCGCTTTATCTCGGCATATTTAAAAGCACAAAAGCACACGTATTGATTTTTTGCTTTAATCTCGCGCTCTCTCTCTGACGTTCTCTGCGCCTGACGAGGAGATTTGAGCAGAGGGGCTATTTTAACATAGGCTGTTTGCTTAGAAGATACTGACGCTCCTCTGAAAAGTGCCGCTTTACTTAAAAGCACACGTATTGATTTTTTGATTGTTTGCTTTTCTTTGCGAGCGCGCGCTCTCTCTCTTAAATTCTCTGCTCCTGATGCAGACTCATTTGAAGAAAAGATATATTTGCATTCTTTTAATTGTGAGAAAGAACTGTCATCTCTGTCTTGTCATGGAGCACAGTTTAAACTTTTGACTAAAGGGTGTTATTTCATGTCTAGAGGGCTCTAATAATGTTAACAGTGTGGGAGAGTTTATAAGGGCTTAAAATATATAAAAATAACCATACAAACATATGGTTTCTACTTCGCGGATTTTCACCTATCGCGGGGGGGTCTGGAACGCAACCCCCGCGATGGAGGAGGGATTACTGTAGTCCTTTAATACTTGAGTTAGGAGACAGTAATTCAATGTTCATGATAAAATTAAAATCGGATTAAAACAGTTAATTTTATTATACATGTTGTTAAAGTATCTAATTTGCAATGTTTTAAAGTTAAAAGTAAATTCTGGTATTTATGTTAACTTACGTTATTGGTTTGGATGGTAGCCAATGAGGGCACAGATCAGAGGCAAAGAGGAAAGAAGGAAAAAAAAAAAAAAAAAAAAAGGAGAAAAAAGTAAAGCGGGGAGTGGTGTAGGTATTGTTACCATGAGAAACTTGGTTATTACAATGGTAAACTTCAACTAGAAGTTTATTTAAAAAAAGATGCGATTCCAGCACAGAGTTAATTCTTGGGAGAGAATACGTGGACATGCTAGTGGTTGGATGGACTGTGTCGAGAATGCCAAACCAGCAAGCTGTGGAGAAATGGAGCTGTGGGGCACAGTCCAAGAAAGGCTGAATAAAGGAGGTGTCAGCAGGCATTGGAATTCATCATCCCTGTCCGCAGGCATTGGAATTCACTGTCAATGTCAGATGTTGTTGCAGCTGACCAACAATTGCAGCCAACTCGACACTTGTCAAGAAAGATACAAGTGTTTGCTTGCTTCTGCTGGGAACAAGTGATTTCCGTATACTGTACTCTACTAGAGCGAAGGAGTCAGTCAGCGAGTAACACCGCAATCGCAAGCATGTATCAGGCTTGCAATGTTTGTGTGTGGTACCATTTAAATGATTTTTTTTTTCTTTCTAATAGTTTTTTTTTTTTGAAGATTTAGGTTTAATAATTGGATTTTACTTATTTTCTTCTTTATGCTTTCAGAGAAAGAACTGTTGGGTAAACACTAAAATTGTTTTCCTGGACTTAAATCGAATGAATTTATGATTTTGTATGGAATGTGGGATGTATATATGTAAATAATAGTTCATACAGTTAAACAAAACAATTGAGTTTGTGTCTGTTTTTGATAATAACTATCTTTAGCCATAAAGGGAGGAGAAAAACAAAAAAAAAAAAAAAAAAGAGTACTGTACTGTGATTTAGCCAGTGGTTAAAGTTTCATTAAATGTGGTTTCGTAACAAGGGGTGCAATTCATGATAATGTTACGTAAATTATTGAGTTAACTGGTTACATCTTGCCTGAAGAAGGGATCTGAGGTGCCTTGAAAGCTTGCATATTGTAATATTTTTAGTTAGCCAATAAAAGGTGTCATTTTGCTTGACTTTTCACTACAGTTAACTGGTTAAAATATTAGTTTATCTTTTTGTCTTGGAGTGTGGGTAGATTATTAAACTTTAGATTATTAGTTAGTTCATGATTATTAACACAGGTTTGTTTATTAAAAGATAGTGTTGAGAACAATAGTATAACAAGGTGGTCATATTTAGATTATTTGAAAGAAAAAAAAACTGAACTCTGGTCAGCACCCTCAGTAAAAGCTATGGGGTGTTACATAAGCAATGCAAAAAATTAAAAACATTGTTTAAACTGCAGGGAGACGACAACAACCCTTAACCCCAGTTACCATCTTCTTTCAAGATTCACATGGTCTCCCCCATATTATGGAGAGGAGTATTGATAAGCATATCGATAAGTATCAGTATTGATAAGTAGCATCACTGTTGATATTGGCATCAATAAAATCTTAATGATACCTATCCCTAGCTATCAGTGTGTGAATCCAAAACATGGTAGGTTTGCTGTTGAGAAATCATTTTACTGTCCATCCAGTCCTGTGCACATAATAAAAGTTAAAAAAAAGAACTCGACAAGTGCACCTTAAATGCAGATTATGCCATAAGAAGTTGTATCCTGTCTTTTGAATGTGGGCACACTCAACCATTGTATTTTTGTCCTCAAGGAAGAAACAGCGAAATAGCTCTTAAAGAAAATGCACTTGACATCATAGTTCAAAACTACTGGTTTGGGGTTTAGTGGAGGCTCTGCTAAAGATGCAACAAGAGGTAAATAAAGATGATTTGCTCCTGTGAGTTATGCTAACTCAGAGTGCGTCAAAGACAAAATTATTTATTTTAGTAATTGAACAATTTAGTATTATCATAGAAGACTTGGGAGAGTCATTGTGGCCTATGACAACAAAAGAAATACATGGCATCCCCCATGCATATCAGGGCAATTACCTTACATACAAAAGGCTATTGCTAAATGGCAACTCTTTAAAAAAAAGTGGTAACTTTTTACAAAGGTGAGAAGCACATAGGAAAACAGTCCATGTATTAGAACATTTTACAGATACTGAAGGCCCCGACATAGGGAGATAGCCTCACCAATGCAAACCACACTAAAATATTAAGGGCTTTATGTAAGAAAGTTAATGCAGTACATGGAGAATGGAATGTTCAGTTATAAACCCATGTTTTTAACAGGCTTTGGTTTAGCTTTAATCCTTTTCAATTGTGTTTGACTTTTTTTTTTTTTTTTTAACAAGGAGATGCTTCTCAGTCCACATCATTTTCAATATATCTAAGAATTCTGTAGTTAGGACCAGTGCAGAACTACTAAAGGACGGAGCTGTTCTGTGCCATCTTGTTACTTTTATAGGTTTATAGCAGAGGTTCCCAACCTGTATGACACCGAGGACTCCTTTTATAGAAGCAAATTTTTCCAGGGACCTGGGGAGAGATTTGGGCCAGGTTCATAGGGCAGTTTTATACACAATTTACATTACATTTCTATTATTATTAAGTTATAATATCATAATAGAAATTATACAACTTACCATAATGCAGAATCAGTGGGAGCCCTGAGCTTGTTTTCCTGCAACCGGACGATCCCATCTGGGGACGATGGAAGACAAGGACACACAAAGTGTGTTGCTTATATTCAGTCTACTCCATAATCTTGTTTTGGTTGCTGTCACTGCAGAAAACGCTGCCCCACAAAGATAGGATGTTGGAAATGGAAGCATGCTTTTGTGGCAACCTCAGGATATTCCGTCTTGACTTTAATCCAAAACGTATGGAGATTTGAAGTCGTCTCAAACATACTTTTAAGGCCACCATCATTTGCAACCTGAAGCAGTTGATCCTCTTCAAGAACAGACAAAGTTGATTCACCTGGCTTATTCACAAATGGGTCACGGATCCATTCCTTCCCATTTTGGGGGTCTTTTGTGGTTGGGAATAATGCTCAGACTCTATTGAAAGCTGAGATAGGTGATCATACACCAGCTGGGAGAAAGAAGGCCCTGGCTTGGTATCTTTAACAACCTCTGCTAATGTTTGAAACATATAAAAAAAATCCCAATCTTCACTCGACGGCCCCATAAATCAAGTTTGGCTTTGAATGCAGCCAACTTGAATAATGGGTATCTTCTGCCTCTGCCTCACGTGCTGCTGCTCCACTGCTGCCTCAGATTTTCCTCCTCAGGCTCCTCCAGCCTGGCTGGATGCGGAGTCTGCAGAGTGGGTAAAGGTGGGTTGCCCAATAGTACCTGTATGCCTGTAGTGCAAATACAGGTAAAATTCCGTTACAACGAACTGCCAGGGACCTAAAAAATATTTTGTTGTAATGAGATTCTGTATTTGCTGTTATAGTGCTTTCTTTAACTTGGGTCCAGGTGTTTGTAATCATTTTAATAGCTTCTTTCACATTCATTTTAATCTTCTCCTGTCTACAAGTTATGCTGACGAGAATTTTTCTCAGCATTTCCTTGCGATAACACACTTTCAGGGTGCGAATGATGCCCAAACCCAATGGCTGAAGCACTGCTGTGCAATTGGGTAAGGAGGAATTCAACTCGAACATTATCCAAATGTGGAATCATGTTATGGACAGCACAGTTATCAATCAGAAACCGAATCACCCTTTTCTTCTTCTTCCTATTGTGAGGTTTCTGAACTCTTTTGGGATTCCCCCCCCCAACCCAACAGAAACATCATGCTGAAATGTGTCCCGAAGCACGATTGCTGTGTCTGTGAAAGATTGTTTGTCCGTTGCCAAGGCAGGGTAACAGCAGGCTCACAGCGGTGCAGTGAGGTGCCACAAAAGAAAATCCTAAAAGATTGGGGTCACGCTATAAGTCTTGCACTGCAAAACACAAGGCTGAGTCTCAGTACTTTAGAAAAAACAGCTTTATTCAGCTTGAAACAGGAACAGCACGGTTATTTATTGTAGCGGGATGTACCACTCTCCTATAAACAGACACAGCAGTCAGGCAGGGTTGTGACCAGGTTAGTGGCCAAGTTATCCTGTTCCCTGCATTTACAATATTGAAGAGCCGCAGCAGCGCTGTGAGCCTGCTGTTGCCTCAGCAACGGATAAACAGTCTTCCACAGACGCGGTGATTGCACTTCAGGATGCTCTTCGGCTTGTTGTCCAGTTGGGGGAGGTCCCAAGAGAGTTTAGAAACCTCACTTTTTCTTGAATGAGTGCCGCATTAATAGGTATGTTTATTGAACGAACATCATCGAACCACATAAAAACTGCTTTTTCGGCGTCTTCAAATGCAGCAGTTTGCATACATTTGCAACCCGAAATTTTTCTTCTTTTTTTGCTTGGTCTTTCAAGAAAGTTGACAGTGTCGATGGCGAAATTCTGAATTCACTGGCAACGTCTTTGTTCTTTTTGCCGCAAGTTTCTTTTTTCTAATATGAACTGTTGTCGTTTTTTTGTGTCTGCTGTTACTATAGGAAGGTGACAATGAGTTAAATTCCAATGGAAGTTTTTCAAATGTTGACAAGCAATAAGCAACAGGTATAACTGAAAACCTCCGAAAACAAAAAACAGCAAATAAAAAAAAAAAAAAAATAGTACAAGGAAAGTTTGAAGAAAGAATTTTTTTTTTACAATGTCTCTGTTTGGGGATCATTGTGCAAATGTGCACAACTGAGCTGCGACCACAGAACTAACTGCTCTGTGGATGATTAATTCAAGTATTTCAAGGTCACTTCGTTGTAATGAAACTATCTGCTGAATGTACTTCGTAGTAACAAGATTTCTATAGACTTGTGTCATATGGGGAAACTGTCGGGACCATAAAAATACTTTGTTGTAATGAAAATTTCGTTGTAACAGAATTTTACCTGCAGTATGTGCTCGTGTCTCTCTCAGCTCGGTCTTTCTCCTGTCTCTGCAGCACTGAAAAGCCCCGCCCACCTAGCGTTCTGAAAAGTGTTCTCAGTGAAGGGGGCAGCCATTTTGCTGTAGCCCTTCACTAAGTGAGTTTCTGTTGCCGGCAGTTCTCTCGCAGACCGGCTGGGGACCCCTGGTTTATAGAATCATTATTGTTACATGTTCAGATTTATTTTTTATTTATTTTTTTTTTTAAGAAAACTGGTTTAAGAATGTCCAGTTGGGCACATTGCTGTTTACAAAGACATGGCTTAATCTCATCCCTTTCACTTTTACTTTTTCAGAATGTTCCATGTCTGGATTGCCTTTTGAAATAATCTTATAACTTTCATATTAGTCTCATTTCATTTTAATGCTCCCTCAACAGAGACCTTTGTCAGCTCATTTCACCAGGACCACTGGTAGAATTAGTTCCTAATGATATTCAGGTGATAGCAATTTTTTAATATCAGTATGCAACATAGTGTTTTAGATTTTTCTTTTTTTTTTTGCTTTTTCACCACAAGGGGGCATACCAAAACAAGGACTCTTTAACAAGTGCGAGCTGTTTTGACAGTAATATATCACATTCATATCTCACTACATAATGCACAGCATATTCTGTTGTGGGATATTGAAATGTTAAAGTTCTTTTGTTACCATATCTCATTAATAGTATGCACTCTATTTTGTGATGGGTGCTCCTTTTGTTTTCTGTGAGGTAAGTTCTGGAGAAATAGAAAGTGAAACGAAAGTGAGTAATTTTATATCGCGGTGAACATTTCACAGAATTTTGATTGTTTGTATTTTAAAGGTGGACATGCAAAAATCAGAAGATGCTGTTATTTACAGTGAAATATTTCACAAACGTTGTTTGTTGCCACCACAGTGCTCTGCAGTGATGAATCAGATTGAGTGGATGAAATTCAGTACATCACACTTTAAAAGAGCTTTTAAATCAGCAGCTGGTACAAGTCCAAGTGGATGCCTTTTATGTCATGTACCACTGATTGGTTACAAACTATTAAATGCACTGCATCAAAAATAAATTATCTCCCGTATACAGTACATGGGGGGGAAAAAGCCCTATGGGTTTCAAAAAGTATTATGCAATAAAGGGAAGTGATTGCCTATCATCAACACACTCAAAATAAAAGAAAAATGATGCCAACCTTGTCTTGTACATCTTATGCCGATATAACAACACTTTTAACACAGACCAGACCACTTAGCAACAATCAGAGGACAACAAAACAAGATATTTTGCAGCTGTACACCTGTTTTTTTTTTTTTTTTGTTTTTTTTTTATTTTAATCACTCTATCAGTTAATAACAGGAGAAAGCTCATGATGCTCAGCAATAGTGCTGATCAGCAAATTTCGCTAAAGCGTTATCTGCAGCAACTTTGCTATGTGCGTGTTTGTCCTTGTTTGTTGAATTATTTACTGATAATTCAGCTGCTTTAGGAGTGTTTTTTTTTTATTTAAACATCCCAAAGTGCATTGTGAGGCCAACGTGGCATCTCCCGGAGCTGTAACAGCTAACATTGATCATTTGCATTACAGACAGGTTAAAAAGCTCTCTACGTACGTTCCTCCTTCTCTGTGCATCTCACAGAGGCATGGTCACGCATTGGTTGGCAGTAAGAGCAGCAGCTGATCATGCTCACAGTTAGTATCAATAGTCTTGTGGCTGACACAATGCAGATTTGAACACTGGGAGAAACTTGGAGTTAGCAAAGAAAGCTCAAATATTCAGATTCAGATACAAACAGAACAATAAACAGAACATGCAGACTTCATGGAAACCAAAGACAGCTGGTGAACTACTATAGCATCAGTATTTATAGCAGTTTTTTACATTTCCATAAAAACAAATGCTGTAAAATGTAAAGTCATAAAGGCACATTAATAATGTGTATAGTAGGTGAACTCAATTTAAGGAGTTTAAGAGATAAGTAAATAATGCAAGTTCCCAAATTTTATATTTATGAAACATATACAGCATAAATAACAAGTTATTGCTACTTGTTGCAAGTTAATCTAAGAGAAGGAGCTGCATACCCTATGTATACATAATTAGCCACGTGGAGAATGAAAACAAACCTTGAAAGAGCCTGATGCCACCAACACAAGAAACATTATGAAATAATAACAAAAGATTTGTTACTATTTGCAAGACATTATCTTTTTGATAGAAAAAAAAATGCAAAGCATCAGCATGAACAGATTGGGGAGCCTTCAGCGGCTTTGATCATGACATGCCACTTTGAATTTTCTGCCTTTCCTTTTCTCCAAGGCCTGAATACTTTTCCAAAAAACAGTTTTTTTGAAAACACACACAAAGCAATATTTTCTCACATACATCAACATAAAACATCTGTTGCTGTATGCATTGTCTTGTGCGCTACCACACCAGTTTTTGAGTGGGTTAGAGCCAAGCTGCTGCTGGGGCGTTTTCTGTAAAGCACACAAACCAATAATTTCTCTCATAACTCATTAAAAAACGACCTACATGATTTTTCTGGCCGTTGACTACAATTTCTGCTTTGTTTTCATGAAATATACGTTTGCGTGTCTCTGTTTTCTTTTTTTGATCTCATGGATGCATGGTGGAGCAGTGGTTGGCACTGCTGCTGCAAAGATCAGGTTGATTTTTTGACCACAATAATCAATCCAGTATAGTTGGCAGATGTTTCTCTAGCCTTCAGGAACATTTTCAAGATGATTGCACCATTATAAAACAGTTGGTTCATCCCTATTGACCTTAATGCATTTCAGCAAGTTCAGGGATATTTATGGGCACTTCCGTGATTTTTCCAAACTCAATGCAAAGCTCATTTCTACTTAGCAACAAGCACATTCAGCCAGCCTTCTCAGGAAACAAGCCTACTCTGTGCTAACTGATTTCATTACCAAGAACCCTGCCCTGCGAAAATATCTTGAAGCGAGTATAGCAGCAAAGGTAAAGCAGTACATAGAGTGATCAAAAGTAGACATTTGTGTTCACCTTTTTTACATTATATATAGGTAAAATTAAATACTGCTACAGGTGTGATAATGTTTAGAATTATTCTATCCAACAATTATTGCAGGGAATAATTACTAGCAAATTAAAATGTATATGGGAAAATAAAAAGAAAACAGCTGTTGTTATTTTGAAGAAATATTGTGAAGTCCACACCAGCAGCCAGAGAATTACCAGATGAGATTGCCTTTATTTTTGACGTGGTTCTGCCCAAGTTAAATTTTAACTTTGTTTACTTATTAGACAAGTTAATTTAACATGCAGGTCAGAATTTTGCCATACTCTACACAAGTGATAAACATAAAATTACTTTTCACATCACATGTCTAATGTTTAAGTAATACAGAATCTTGTAAATAACTTTACATGTTTAGCTGTGCAGCACAGCCTATATTACATACTGTATATGTATGAATGTCTATCTTACAATTGGCTACCCTGTTGTTTAAATCACTCTTGATTCCTCAGGCAACGATCCACAGCCTTGCAGGGCTCCACTCCTTTTCTCTTGAATCAGCAATGGAGTTGTACCTGCATGGTCAACAATATGACCAGGGGTAATAATGAGGCTAAACAATTACATTTAAATGTACTGTGCTTCTGTAAATTTACCATTGTAACAGTATCTTCTCTTGGCAGTGAAAAGACCTTTTGACCTGCAGATTGGCAGAAGCATGAGGAATGAGGCCAAGGAAAGTTTGGCATCTTCAACATAACCTTGAAATACAATTTACTACTGAAAAAAATGCAAAAATTTGAAACAATAAATTGTTTTCTTATTTATGCCATGTTTTATGTAACAGTTTTGTGTCAATATGTTCTTGTCTGAAGTGTCCAAGTGATTTTGTAGTGTCACAAAGCCATAACATGGTATGCAATTGATCCAACAGATCTGAAATGTGCACATACACGAACTACGGTGAAAAGCAGAAATAAAGATGAAGTAGGGAGGATGTTAGTCAGTTGGAGGGTGCTGAGACAGTAGATGATCTATATCCAAATGGCTCTAATATGAAAGCAGACAAAGAAAAATGATTTCACTAAAAGATGATGCTTTACTTGATAACCTGAGGAAACAGATACTGGTTTTACAGTAATCCCTCCTCGATCGCGGGGGTTGCGTTCCAGAACCCCCCGCAATAGGTGAAAATCCGCGAAGTAGAAACCATATGTTTGTATGGTTATTTTTATATATTTTAAGCCCTTAGAAACTCTCCCACACTCTTTATAAATATTCTCCGCACAGTTATACAGTAAACCCTCATTTATAGCGGCTAATCCGCTCCAGACAGATAAATGAATTTCCACGAAGTAGTATTCTTTATTTATAAATCTAATATTTTCGCAGTTAGAGCATAGGGAACCTGTTTATGACCTTCTAAATACGTTTTTTTAACATTATTAGAGCCCTCTAGACATGAAATAACATCCTTTAGTCAAAAGTTTAAACTGTGCTCCATGACAAGACAGAGATGACAGTTCTTTCTCACAATTAAAAGAATGGAAATATAGCTTCCTCTTCAAAGGAGTGCCGTCAGGAGCAGAGAATGTCAGAGAGAGAGAGAGAGAGAGAGAGAGAGAGAGAGAGAGAGAGAGAGAGAGAGAAATGTAAACAATCAAAAATCAATAGGGCTGTTAGGCTTTTAAGTATACGAAGCACCCGCGATAAAGCGGCCGCAATGAAGGGATCAATGTGAAGATAGTCTTTCAGCATTTTTTACAGGAGCGTCCGTATCTTCTAAGCCAGCATTTCCCAAACTATGGGTCGCGACCCAGAGAATATTGAGTGGGCCCTGAAACATAAGACGATATTCCGACCGATCGGGCTAACAGCCGGACGTCTTTTGTTTTTGTGACATTCTTTATCGTGTTGTGTTCGTTAGCGTACGCCCTTATAATCTTTTTAAAAACAATTATTAACGTTTGAATATAATAATGGAAAAGTGGTTGAAACGGATAGCAAAAACTATGTCGTCGCCGCTGCCGGTTGATTGTGATGAAAAGACAGAAGATGTTCTTATAAATGACAAAAGTGGCACTGAGGCTAACTTCCAAGCTCCCTCAACGAGTTCGCATGAATCGAAACGACTGAAAGGTGTAAGAAAATATGACCCTGAATATCTAAAACTAGGATTCACTTGGAATCATGATACGATAGATCCGTGTCCTCAATGCGTGATTTGCTACGAAATATTAGCGAACGAAAGTATGCACCCAAGTAAGTTGACGCATCATACAGAAACGAAGCATTCCCATTTTACAAAAAAGCCAGTAGATTTTTTTCAAAGAAAATTGGTGGATATGAAATCTTCAAAAAATATTATTTCACATTTCATTAATATTAATGAAAATGCTGTATATGCCTCGTACCTAATTAGCTTAAGGATCGCCAGAGCAGGAAAGCCTCATACCACTGGCGAAGATTTAGTGTTACCATCGATTAAAGATGCTGTTGGAGCGATGTTTGGAGAAAAAGAAGTAAAGGAAATCGAGCGCATACCACTGTCCAATAATACTGTTGCACGACGAATCGAAGAAATGGCTGAATGGGCAGAGGACGAATTAATCCGGAGGGTAGTTTGTAGTAAATATTATACACTACAACTAGATGAGTCTACTGACGTGCAAGGCCTATCTCAACTACTTGTTTTTGTGCGTTATATATGGCAAAAAGACGCGCATGAAGATATCTTGTTCTGCAAGCCAATTAGTCGTGGAACGGCCGAGGAAATTTTCAATGCAATTGATTCCTATATAAAAGAGAAAGGTTTACAGTGGAAGAACTGTTTCGGTATATGCACTGACGGTGCGCGGGCTATGTGCGGGAAAAATAGCAGTGTCGTTACAAGAGTTCTTAAACAAAGCCCCTGTGCTTTGTTGTCACACTGTAGCCTTCACAGAGAAGCACTGGTTTCAAAAGCATTACCTAATGATTTCAAAACAGTACTTAATACAGTTGTGAAAATTGTAAATTATATTAAAACAAAACCCTTACAAGCACGTTTATTTCAAAAGCTGTGTGAAGAAATGGGTAGTCTTCATACATCTCTTCTTCTGCATACGGATAGTGGAATTACGCAATGAAGTTACAATTTACCTGGAAGGAAAAACTGAATATACTGAATCTCTACTGGACAAAGAATTCATTCTCAAGCTCACATACTTGGCGGATATTTTATCGAAATTAAACAAACTCGATTTGTATTTGCAAAGTTCAAACGAATCAGACATTTTTGCAGTTCACGATAGAATTCGAGCGTTTATGAAAAAGCTTATGTTGTGGAAAAGTTGTATTGAGGATGGCAAGTATGATTGTTTTGAAACTCTTGAAACTTTTATTATAAAAAAACCAAGTGCAGCCAAAGACGAACGTACTGTCTGCAATTTCCACTCATTTATCATTGTTAAAAAATAACTTTGATGCCTATCTCGGGGAATAGATGAAAAAGCTCGACTCATTGAATTGGATTTGTAACCGATTTCAAGACAGCCTACCAAGTAATATGTCAACTAAAGCATGTGAAGAACTCATTGATTTATCAGAAGATACATCACTGAAAAATAGTTTCAATCGCAAGCATTTAACGAAATTCTGGCTCTCAGTTGCTGGGAACTATCCTTGCCTGTTTGATGAAGCTATAAAAGTCCTCCTCCCCTTCAGTACCTCATATCTATGTGAGGCCGGATTTTCGGCTATGATCAGCATTAAAACTAAATACCGAAATAAATTGGACGTATCAAACTCACTGCGATTAAAAGTAACTAAAATTGAAGTTGATGCTAAAGCTGTAATGACAAAAAATAGGAAACAAATACACCCTTCTCATTGAAATAACAGTCCTTGTAGGTATTTAAGTAATAAAAAATTGTAACTTAAAGCTGTTTTTTTCTTATTTGAAAAGTCCTTCATTCATATTGGTGACGCTTAAAATTCCAAAGTGACTGTTTGTGAGCTAAAGTACAATATATGTTGTCTTGATGATGATAAATTAATGTAAAATGAAAAAAATACTTTAAACAAAATAAACAGCCCGAACAAATAAGACACCATTAAGTAGTTCTGCGACTCGCTACTAGGGAATCTGAGCGTTACCAATATTTTATGCCCCCTTTTAAAGACGGCTAAGTTTTTATTAGGTGGGTCGAAGCCCAGTCAACTTTGGGAACCACTGTTCTAAGCAAACAGCCTCTGTACAAAGAGCCCCTCTGCTCACACCCCCTCCGTCAGGAGCAGAGAATGTCAAAGAGAGAGAGACAGAGAAAAGCAAACAATCAAAAATCAATACAGGCTGTTAGAGGTTTGAAGTGTGCGAAGCACCACGCGGGAAGCATATTAAATAAAACTCCTCAATGATATACAATACGTGCTCTGATTGGGTAGCTTCTCAGCCATCTGCGAATAGCGTCCCTTGTATGAAATCAACTGGGTAAACAAACTGAGGAAGCATGTACCATAAATTAAAAGACACAATGTCCGCAGAAATCCGCGAACCAGCGAAAAATCGGTAATATATATTTAGACTAGCAGAATACCCGCGCTTTGCAGCGGAGAAGTAGTGTGTTAAAGAAGTTATGAAAAAGAAAAGGAAAAATTTTAAAAATAACATAACATGATTGTGAATGTAATTGTTTTGTCATTGATATGAGTGTTGTTGTCATATCTATATATATATATCTACATAAATATCTCTATATATATATATCTATATATCTATATATATCTATATATCTATGTCTATATCTATAGCAAAATACCCGCGCTTCCCAGCGGACAAGTAAAAAGAAAAGGAAACATTTTAATAATAACGTAACATGATTGACAATGTAATTGTTTTGTCATTGTCATGAGTGTTGCTGATATATATATACTAGCAAAATACCCGCGCTTCGCAGCGGAGAAGTAGTGTGTTAATGAAGTAATGAAAAAGAAAAGGAAACATTTTGAAAATAACGTAACATGATTGTCAATGTAATTGTTTTGTCACTGTTGTGAGTGATGAGTGTTGCTGTCATATATATATATATATATATATATATATATATATATATTTATATATTTACACACACACATATAAACATATATATATATATATACATATCTATACATATACACACATATATACATACATATATCTACATATATACACATACATATACATACACACATACATACATACACACACATATATACA
>JANRMT010062792.1:104684499-104708391 GCA_026402145.1 Polypterus bichir lapradei | reverse complement strand
GATATAGATATGGGAACAACACTCATATCAATGACAAAACAATTACATTAACAATCATGTTACGTTATTTTTTAAATTTTTCCTTTTCTTTTTCATACCTTCTTTAACACACTACTTCTCCGCTGCGAAGCGCGGGTAGTCTGCTAGTATATATATATATGTCTATATTTGTATATGTATATATATATGATGTGTATATATATATGTTTATATATGTGTGTGTGTATATATATATCTATAATAATAAAAGGCAAAGCCCTCACTGACTGACTGACTGACTGACTGACTCACCACTAATTCTCCAACTTCCCATGTAGGTAGAAAGCTGAAATTTGGCAGGCTCATTCCTTACAGCTTACTTACAAAAGTTAAGCAGGTTTCATTTCGAAATTCTACACGTAACGGTCATAACGGTCGATAACGGTCGACAACGTCCGCCATGTTGAACTTTCTTATTTATGGCCCCATCTTCACGAAATTTGGTAGACGGCTTCCCTGCGCTAACCGAAACCGATGTATGTACTTATTTCGATGGTATGACGCCACTGTCGGCCGCCATATTGAACTTTCCAACGTCACCAATTTTCAAACTTCCCGTGTAGGTAGAAGGCTGACCCCATCTTCACGAAATTTGGTAGGTGACTTCCCTGCGCTAACTGAAACCGATGTACGTACTTATTTCGATGGTATGACGCCACTGTCGGCCGCCATATTGAATTTTCCAAACGTCACTAATTCTCCAACTTCCCGTGTAGGTAGAAGGCTGAAATTTGGTAGGCCCATTCCTTACAGTTTACTTACAAAAGTTAAGCAGGTTTCATTTCAAAATTCTACGCGTAACGGTCATAACGATCAACAACGTCAGCCATGTTGAACTTTCTTATTTATGGCCCCATCTTCTCGAAATTTGGTAGGCAGCTTCCCTGCACTAACCGAAACCAATGTACGTACTTATTTCGGTGGTATGATGCCACTGTCGGCCGCCATATTGAACTTTTCAACAGTCTTTGTTACTTATGGGCCCATCTTCAAGAAATATGGTACACGGGTTCCCAACGCTAACTGTATCCTACTTACGTACATATATACGTCCATAGCCTGCAGCTTGGTCACCATGTATATATATATACCAATGTAATAGTTTTGTCACTGTTATGTTGCTGTCAGCAAGTAATTGATTATCATTATTTCTTTCAATCAGGTTCGTATTTGGAGGCTGTGTTGTGTTCAAGTTTTATTCCGTGTTTGTCAACCGTCGTAAAGATAACAGGTTTCATTCATCGAAGTGTTCACTACCCAAATCGGTACTCGTGAATCTAAGATGTTTAACAGGCATTCCCGGTATTAAGTTGTGGATTTGCCTGCGAATATTTAGCGGTAGCGTGTGTATGAACTTAATTTAACCTTTCCCAGTCCTGCAAAGTCAGTTCACGTTAGCCACTCACAGGCATCGAAGCTTCGCAGCTGTGCTTGTGCTATCTCGGGCGATCTTGCGATGTCCACAGCCTTATTTATGTTAGCTCAGACCTGGCATACCAGCAATTTAAACTCTGTTACAAAGTGATCAGAAGTCACGTTTAAACCCTGCTTCTTCTCATTAAACTTGTATCTCGCGAATATGGTATGCGTCGTGGGCATGACAAACGCCAGCGGCAGCCTGTCTATGAACTTAATTTAAACTTTAGGTTAACACCGTGCTTTGTTTCCAAAGTAGCTGTACTCATGAATATGCTTGTATGTGTCACTTGCTTCATATTCTTTTGCTGCCTTCTCAATTGTGCAATGCGTTTTTTTGTTCAGCGCTCTTTGGAGCTCTTCCTTGTTCTCTACGTAATTACGTCCCGCATCATCACGCCTCCCACGTAACTCCGCCTCACACGGCGACCGAGCCGCCGGCTATGGCCATATATATGGTCGAAAGTAGGTTCCAGTTATGACCGTTACGCGTAGAATTTCGAAATGAAACCTGCTTAACTTTTGTAAGTAAGCTGTAAGGAATGAGCCTGCCAAATTTCAGCCTTCCACCTACACGGGAAGTTGGAGAATTAGTGATGAGTGAATGAGTGAGTGAGTGAGGGCTTTGCCTTTTATTAGTATAGATTTGTGGTATAGTGGGTCCGCGGCTTCAAAAAAAAATATGGTCCGTTTTTAAATCCAGTTCGCCGTGTCCGTCTCCGTGGGTTCGACTGCACGACCACAGGGAGTTGATGAGGTGACTGGGGCGAGTCGCACCCAATCGTTCTCAATTGCTTTATCGGCTTACTGCGGCGCCCACGGAGACATATATTTATGGGCTGGTAGGATGGGGGAAGGAAAAGAGAAAAGATAGAACACAAGGAGGTTAAAGAAGGGAAAAGGCAGTCATGGGAGACGATCCAGACACCAGGAAGGAGAAGGCAGCACGAGCTGGGGCTCCGTGATGGAGTGCAGGCTGAGGCGATCTTTGGGGCTGGTTCACCCCACTGACTAAGCATGTAGAGTGGGGCGAGCGAAATGCAAGACCTCCCAATGGATCTGAAGAGCATCTGAGTAAGCGAAGGAAGATGGGAGGTGTGCTGACCTCGGACAGTCTGGCTGAGCAGTGTGGTGGCAGCCAAGATGGGTTGGCAGAAAGCAGTTCGTGCTGCAAAGGCTCCACCAGCAATGCCAGTGAAGGGTGAGCCGTGGAGACAGAAGGTGGTGTGCTGCGATCGGGCAAGGAGAGAGACTGCATTTTAACAGATTTATTTATTTTGGATTTTATCCCCACGGTTCACTGGCTATATGGATTTGCTATTTATTTAGGTACTGGATTTTTCTGAACACTGCACAACGGACACATTTGGTTTTACTTTGACTGTTTTTAACAAAAGCACTGGAGCACTTTCACCATCCCCTGGCTTCAATGAGATTTCTCAGCTCATCTTGGTCATAACTAATCGACGGTGTTGGTTCAACAGACTCTCATGTGGGAAGAGGGAGTCTGTAGGGGACTGGCATCATCACACCATTACACAGTAACCAGGTACATTACACAGTATTGAAAAAAATAAATAAATAAAACAAGTACAACTTGGCTTGCAATATTTATCCAGTAGTATATTAACAGTATTCACACATTTGAACATAATGGTCCACATCCGACCTTTTAAAACAAAAGTATCTCCAGACAACAGACATAGCACCTTTTTTTGGTAAAAGTTCTTCTGTGTCATGATGTTCAACTTTATCGTCTGCTACAGCTTTCGTTTCCAAATGTTCTCTGTCCATTTTCACCGCTCAATACCTCCACTAGCCCAAATACTCTATTGCATGCGTATTTAGCGGTGCAGCAGTGAAAAAGGTCCCCCTTAAACAGTTTCCCCACTGCTCCACGTTTCAAACGTTGTTCAAGGTATTTAAACCGGTGTTCTGGTATAAGACAAATCCATATAACAAAAAAAATAAAAAACGGCTTTTGGTATGAACCGGTATACCGCCCAGAACTACTTCCAACACATCACCGTTAAGAGCAGACTCCTCACTTGTTGCTTTATAAATCCCATGCCTACACAGGTGCCACTGTAGCAAGATAATCAAACTCATTCACTTCAACTGTCAGTGGCTTTAATGTTGTGGCTAATGGGTGATTCACTATGTATGTCAGCACTGCATCTAAAAAATTTGGATGCAAGTGTCAGTAGGCTTTGCGCCCTAGGAACCAAGTTACCCAAATTATTCTATAACATTTCAGTAATTACTTACCGCTCCAATGCTGATCTTTCTGATCATAAAATAGGTCATCATGATAGCAACTGATGAAAAGAATTCTCAATTAGTTTCAGAATTACGGTATTTTAGAGTTCCTGTAGAGTGCCTCTATCTCTTGTATGATTTGGCTCAAAAACTAATCAGCATATCATCATCTCATAACAGGCTTAATTTTCAAGTCTGGTACATTTCTGTTCAGCCGATTTAGTTGTAGACTGTCCTCAAGAAACTGTACCACACAGACACACACCCATCATCGAGATATCAATGTTTTCGGCACCAGGGGACCCTAAAATGTCAACATCCATCAAAAACCATGATTTTTGATGAATCTAAAGCTTTCGCTCCTTCCCCCATGGATGAAAGGTTAAGGTGGGAGAGGGCACAAAGCAAAAATATGATTGAGCACACACTGCATAAGAAAAAAAAAAATACAATTCGAGTATTCATCTACCAACAGCACTGGCACACATTGTGAATCAAGTACCATCAAAATGGATCAGCAGCAGATGTATACTCAATGTCATATAATACAGACAGCTTTGTCGGTTTTAAATGTTTTGTAAACACTTCTGATTCTTATTCCCTAATAGACAGAGGTGTTATTTTCAGACAGGGTATAGAAAGCACAAAGAATATAACTTCCGTATTGAAATATTGCAAACTTACCCCTCTTCCTGGAGGGAATCTCTCCCTTGGATGCCTTTCCACATAGTCAAAGTGGGGATCATTCCACATTTCTCGGTTCTCTCTCCTATACGCCACTACAATTTACAAAAGCGTAAATGACATTTTAAAAAACATTTGGAAATAGATTTCATTTGATTTTGAGCATTCTTTTAGAATAAAAAAGTGCCTAAAATGCTGCAAATGGTATTCTTATTCAAAAATTGCCACATGCTCTGGATAAGTAATCTCAATCATGCTTAACCTGCTATCACTACAAAGCCACAAGTGTATACTGTATATTAGAATAATTTACAAATGTGAACAAAAATGTGTAATTTCCCCATTGAAAAATCGTGTGCCTCTATTATCCTTAAAACTTTATTAATCAGAGATATGTGCAGTGGTGGTCCAAAACTTTAAACTGGATTGCAAAAGGTATGTGCATAACAATTATTGTGGGACCACTCTTCACCCTCTCTTGCAAACCTGAAGCTGGGTAACTGAAACAGAGATATTGAACTACAGCTAAACCTTACATGCCTTTAACGGTGGCACACATGAATTAAACAGTGGATCAAATCAGTGTCCTTGCACAGACTTCTGAGCGTCATAGAAATGTACACATTCTTCAAAAAAATCTTACAAATGTGTAACCCTAGTAGGGTTGTCATTATACAGAAATTCCTAGCTTGAATACAATACTTTGAAAAGTATCAATGTTTAATACTATTTTTGATACCACAGATTTTGGGGTGGGGGAACCCAAGCATAATTGAATATCAAAACTTCTCATTAAAAAAAAAAATAAATTATATACAGGTAACTAGAAGTGCACTTGTCCAAAAGCCTCCGATACCTTTACACATTCAAATGTCAATAAAAATAGCAATCAACATTAGTTTAAAAATGTTATGCTTTTTAGTGCTTTTGTTCAAAAGTCTCTGACATTGTTATACATTTACAAGTCAGCAATATGCAAGAATATATATATTTAAAAAATCCGGAAAGTATTCACAGCGCATCACTTTTTCCACATTTTATGTCACAGCCTTATTCCAAAATGGATTAAATTAATTTTTTTCCTCAGAATTCTACACACAACACCCCATAATGACAACGTGAAAAAGTTTACTTGAGATTTTTGCAAATTTATTAAAAATAAAAAAATTGAGAAAGCACATGTACATACTGTAAGTATTCACAGCCTTTGCCATGAAGCTCAAAATTGAGCTCAGGTGCATCCTGTTTCCCCTGATCATCCTTGAGATGTTTCTGCAGCTTAATTGAAGTCCACCTGTTGATTGGACATGATTTGGAAAGGCACACACCTGTCAATATAAGGTCCCACAGTTGACAGTTCATGTCAGAGCACAAACCAAGCATGAAGTCAAAGGAATTGTCTGTAGACCTCCAAGACAGGATTGTCTCGAGGCACAAATCTGGGGAAGGTTACAGAAAAATTTCTGCTGCTTTGAAGGTCCCAATGAGCACAGTGGTCTCCATCATCCATAAGTGGAAGAAGTTCGAAACCACCATGAATCTTCCTAGAGCTGGCCGGCCATCTAAACTGAGCGATCGGGGGAGAAGGGCCTTAGTCAGAGAGGTGACCAAGAACCCAATGGTCACTCTGTCAGAGCTCCAGAGGTCCTCTGTGGAGAGAGGAGAACCTTCCAGAACGACGACCATCTCTGCAGCAATCCAACAATCAGGCCTGTATGGTAGAGTGGCAAGACGGAAGCCACTCCTTAGTAAAAGGCACATGGCAGCCGCCTATACAGTTTAAGCAAAAGAAGATTAAGAGGTGACATGATTGAAGTGTTTAAAAGTATGAAGGGAATTAGTCCAGTGGATCGAGACTGTTATTTTAAAATGAGTTCATCAAGAACACGGGGACACAGTTGGAAACTTGAGGGAAAATTTTGCACAAACATTATGAAGTTTTTCTTTACACAAAGAACGATAGACACTTGGAATAAGCTACCAAGTAGTGTGGTAGACAGTAAGACGTTAGGGACTTTCAAAACTTGACTTGATGTTTTCTTGGAAGAAATAAGGGGATAGGACTGGCGAGCTTTGTTGGGCTGAATGGCCTGTTCTCGTCCAGAGTGTTCTAATGTTCTAATCTTTTGTGTTGCAATTCAGAGATCTTCACCGGTCTTCTGCTGCAGTTGTCCCACTAAAGTTTAGCGTGTTTCAATGTTTGGTTTTTTTTTTTTTTAAATTTTGCTTTCTACCTTACATTTCACATCTGGAACAAAGTAAATACAAACATTTTCATTCCAACTTTTTTCCGCATCACAGCCAGTTGCAATGTGGAGTCTGACTAAATTTAAAAAACTAAAGCAATTGTCTGAGCATATGGGCTTTAGTATAAACTTTACAAATAATTAAGCACAAGTGGGCTAGGCTCTATCTACAGCACAACCCCACTCTGGATAAGCAGGTTAAGAAAATGAGTTTATGGATGGATATATTGTAATGCAAACATGCTCAAAAGATTAAAAATAATTTACAAATAATGAAGTTAAATATTATACATGAACTCTACACGATGTGATAGACTGGTGTCAATTCCTGGGACTGTACCTGCCTTGAACCCCATGCTTGCCAGAATAGGCTCCATCTTCCCATTGACCTTGCTCAGGATATTGTGAATTTGGAAAACTGAAGCGCACACAAGACCTCTAACGGTAAAACTATAATTCGGTATGGCATACAGCCGTGAATAAAGGAAACATGATTGATTTGTCCCATGATCATATTCACTCGTGCACAAACTAATACATGTATTGAATCACGAAAAAAATTATACATCTTCCAATTCTTTTAAAAAGAGTAAGGTCAACTATAATGCATGATCAACACTTGTACAACACGAAGAATCTATTCTGCATGCATTATGACCACAAAAACGTCAAGGAATTTCAAGCGAACAACTCCATTCATTATATTCACTATTGCACGGATACTGGAAAACATAATTAAAAATTCCCGCGTTACCCAAGAGTTTTCAATCAAACTATAAACAGTAAGTACTCTATAAAGTGCAGTGCGACCCTCAG
Organism: Polypterus bichir lapradei; assembly: GCA_026402145.1. Taxonomy (NCBI): domain Eukaryota; kingdom Metazoa; phylum Chordata; class Cladistia; order Polypteriformes; family Polypteridae; genus Polypterus; species Polypterus bichir. Next base: position 104,700,931 of record JANRMT010062792.1, on the reverse strand, counting down.
AACATTCTCCATCGTGTAGACGCTGCTTAATAATAATAAAAGGACTGTCAGAAAAAAGCTGCGCGTTATCTTCATAAACGTCTTTAGTCACCCACTACCCCTCTAACAATACTTTCTTTACAACTACCTTAAGAAAACCAACCTGAATAACTGAACTATAATAATGCAAAATAGTCTGCACCTTCGCTGTTAGAGGACACATTAAATGGAAAACGTGTCCAGCTCTATTATAGACCTATATCAACAGCGTATTTTTACTAAAAAATCTTACTCGACTCCCTGTTAGTGATGGCGATGGTAGTGGTCGTCCTCGTCCTCGTCCTCTTCTTCTTCTTCTTCTTCTCTTTTTTCGCAGTTTATTTCCCCAACTATCCCACACGCGTATTCGATAAACCAGTGAGCGTCGCCCGTTTCTGACTCATCTGAGCAGACAAACTGCACAAGCCACTCAACAACGATGCTCATTGGCTTGGCGCGTTGAAAAAGAGACTTCCTATTGGAGAAGGGCTCTGTATGTCGGCTGCGTCATTAATAAGCGACTTTGCGAAGCCTTAGCTCTTCCAGATAGGAAGATTTTTATTGCTCATTATTCCGACGGTTTGCATTGTTTTAATTGAGAGAATTTGGATTTTTTGAAAGAAATAAGTTCATAGGGTGCGTATTTCCCTTCAATAAATAGTACATCAGTGGAACAGTATTATACGGATGATGTCCTTATACTTAAAGGTGTACGTGTATACGTACTTGGTTTTACTTCCTAGACCTAAACAAGTTCTCATTTCATATTAAAAAGAATGATTTGATTTAGGTTAAATTTTCGATTAATATTATACATTTAATTTTTTTCGGAACTATATTTAACAAAGTTTCTTCACAAGTGGACGTGTAAGTGGTTTGGATTTTCATTTGTGATGTAAGTTAAGGGACTGTTAAAACTTTATATATTATTGCTTTCATTACCTGTTTTAAAGAACTAAATTATTTAATTCTTGAATTCTTTTATGAGTGGCAATATTTTAACCAGGTATTGTTTATATTCTGATCCTGCGTTTTATGTTAAATATATGTAGCGTGGTTTACATATACGTTACTTGTCTGGAACATAATTTTTGTAAACCTCAAATAGTAATACAAGTAATATTGTTTTTAGAAACATGTAATAGATTTTGGATATGTAATCTAAACATTATTTATTTTTTCCCTAATTTAATTATGTAAGGTTTGTAATCGCGCACAAAACATATACTAAATATACATACGTGTGTGTATGTGCTGTATTTCCTCGGTTGTTGTTTTATTGGTCCCATTTGATCAGTTTTAGTGTCCGCTCATGAACCGTTCCATTCGCTAGTCAATCCAACCTGGACGAGTTTGAAATGCGATAGAAAACACAAGTGCCCAGTGGACAACTAGCAAACTCCATTCAAACAATTACCGAAAAAACTAAACTATGTATCCTAGAGCTTTGCAATAGCAGCACTAACTACTGTGCCAGTGGCTTCTTTGCACACATTTGCAATGATTTTTATATGTAATATTGTTGTATATAAAGTATATGCCTGGATTTTCATGCAGCATTATGTTTAGTAATTCCAATAACTGTATAGAAATAAGAATGGGTATTTTTCTCAGTACATGTAAGATGCAAAAATGTACCATGATTTATTAGATGATGGGCATACAAAGGACATTGTATTATTTTGTCACCGCAGTATTAAAGTATAACAGGCTTTTTCATGACTCATGATTATACTGTTTGTGTTGTTAAGGCACAATTAGAGAATGCACAAAGTCAACTATAACTATTGAAGGCCATTTACAGTCCACGGCAATTCTGTGCATATGTTTGCATCACATATATCTTCAAGAACTAATGGGAAAAATTTCTCTCTTACTCTAATTAAACAAGAAGTCATATTCCCATATGATTTTGAATGTTATTTTTTGTCAGAAATTGTTTCTGTATGTGAAAAGATTGTAGCATGCACGGCATAGCCAGTTACTACAATAATTCCTATAGCTCCTTTAAGCGTTGCCATTTGCCTCTTATTAGGGAGTCTGATGATATTTCTTCTTCCTCAATCATCAACATTCTAGTGGTGCCACATTTCTACCACTTCTTAATGAGGGTGTTCTGTGCTGTATGTAGTACCTTCAGAATTCTTTTATATCCCTGCCCTGATCTATAACCTTTTCTTATCTCCTTGGACCATGTTTGTCTCTACAGTATGCAAACAAGAAATCTTCAAAGAAATTCTTCAGGAACAGCTGACATTGTTTTGGTTTAATAGAATTACTTTAGTTGATTTCAGGTGAAGGTTGTTCACCTTTTTTGAATGTAAAATGTAATTGGTTAAATCAGAACACAGATGCATGCTTATAGAAGCTATTGGAAGTTACGTGTATGCTTAGACACTGACAGTTATGAGAATGACACTTTATAATTAAATATTGTTAATAGGCTCATTAAGATTAATAGTAAAAAAAAATAGTCTGACATGATCTGAGTTGCATTACATTAACAATAGTTGAAATAAAAAAAAAAAAAGTTTAGACTTTTGATTTCCATGGTATATATACTTACCTAGGAGCATTGATAATTGCATATTTATGTTTACATTTTTGTTGCCTATATATTTTCATAGGTTAATCTAATCCTTTAATATAACTATATGTTGTATTTTTTTTTCTTTCCTTCCCATTATAGGTCCAATAAGCCATACAAAAAATGAGTGGGGGTCTGGCACCAAGTAAAACTACAGTTTATGTCTCTAATATACCATTTTCTCTCACAAATAATGACCTGCATAAGGTAAAAATATCTATTTCTTCCCCAAACGTTTATTTAATTATTTTTTTTATATCAGTCCATCTGACCTACTTGATATTCTTCTGAATTGCAAGGGAACCAGAACATATTCCAATGCCAATAGAAACAAGGTTGAAACAACCTTGGACAGAACACCAGTTCAGCACAGAGTATATTCAAACTCACACCATGTCTTTTGAGTCATATGTAACTTCTTTATTACTGAACTTGATTCTGCGGCTGTGAAAGTAAGGTCTGGTACTCTAAACAATCTATTTGTGCTACAGTAAATATTTCCAATGTTATATGCAGTTCTAAATCTGTTGAAACGTAGACATGAATGAGTAAAAATTATTACTCCTCTAGTTTTCTGATTGCTGGTAGCATTAGGAGATATCCTGTAGCATCAAAAAGTACTGTGTATTGGACTGCATAGCAATTCAAATAGTTATACATTGTACAATGTTTGAGGGCAGTGTTGCTGCTTCATAGCTCTAAAAGACTGAGTTGTAATCATGATTAATTTTCTGTCTGTGTTACATTTGTACTCTATAGTCTATTTTTTTTCTTAGTACCACTTGCTTTCTAAGTCAAATGACAAATGTAAGTTAACTATTTACATGAAATGCCCTGTGATAAACTGGAGCCCTATCCACAGCTGGTTGTTACCTTGCGCTCAAAGCTACAAGATTAAGCTACAGATCTGTGACCATACAACTACATTAAGTGTCTTTAATAAATGTGTGAACGAACTTGTGAATCTGATTGTAGATGTTCGAATACTACAAGGTAGACTACTGACACATCCACATTTGATTTATCACATTTTTTTGTAAAGAAATGGTGTTCTGAGCATGTAAAATAGCTTGTGAAACATACTTATAAGCACACTGATAGAAAAAGTTAAAATTACAAAATGCTAATTTTTGTTTATATGTATAAAAAAAATAAGCACTTTTTCCTAGTTTTGTTCCTGCTTAACTTTTATTTATGTAACATATGTATATGGATTTATAATGTTATATATTCTTATATTTAAATGAAAGGTGCTTCTAGTTTTATTGTCAAATATTGAGTGAAGAAGTGAAGCATTATGTGGGATCATCATCCAGAGATCCAACAGGAGTAGGTAATAACAGAATTAACAGGTTAACAGCCTATTAATATTTATAGGTTATTAATTAATTAATTATATTATTAATAGGGTAACAGCCTCCATTGTTTCATGTTGCTTTAGGTGAACACTAGTGTTTATCTTGCATCCAGAGTATGGTGAAAAGAGAACAAATAAATTTAGATGTATTCAGTCACATAGCAACTGATAATCAAGTGTAGTTTACAAAATACAAAACTAAGTTTTTACAACACCATTTCTACCTGAAACTTTAGTAAATTGGTCTTATGATTTTAATGTTGACTCATAGAGCTATTTTCTTTTACAGATTTTTACTAAATATGGAAAAGTTGTCAAGTAAGTCCAAAAATGAAACTGTACAAAGACTTCTGTTTTTCACAATGTATTGGAGGTGTTGGACTCTAATTTTTTTGTACTATTCCATATTACATTTTGTTTCTCTTTTTGTCATGCTGTCTGTGCCAATAAATGTTGTGCTGTGTAGTCGTATGTGGGTACTGGAAAAGATTTTCATTATCAAGCGTAAATTTGTATTCATCAGTTTTTTAACTTATTAGTTTGAACTGAAAAAAGCTGCAAGAGAAATACAGTGCAAGACCTGCACGCAACGTTTTTTCGATGCTGTTGGAATATATTGTACTTGTCTATATCAATTTTCTTAGATAGCCCAGGTTACATCAAGATTTGTTATTGGCATCCCTGGTGTAAGTATATAAGTGTTTATGTGAGTGTGCCCTAAAATTGATTTGTGTAATTTTGTTCCTGATGCTGTGAGGATATATAGCTGCATGCAAACGTTTGAGCACTCTTGCTTAAAATGTTTGTTACTGTAAATAAGTGAGCAGAAGATGAACTGTGTCATCTTTAACGTTATGCCTTTTGGTGATCAGTTCATTTTCTGCTCATTTAACTGTGATGTAAGCTCCATCTATCCATAAAACTATATAAGTCCAGAAAATGGATTGATGTTGATTTGCAATTTGATTTGCACACTTCACATGGACACACATACACCCTCATGGTAAGAGAAGGATCAACAAAATGCTGTAAACATTGTAGAAAATGGTGCCTAGCTCAACTACTATTGCTGGTTTCACTCCTTGAAACAAACAGCACCTAAGACACAGTTAGGCGGCACATCATCAGAAGAAGACCTTTGACCAAATCTTCCTGTTGCTGAGTTTCTTGATCGTAAGCTGTATCCAAGTGACTTTTTCCTTAGAAATGCTACAGGGACTGGGTGGCTTTATTAATTGCAACAGAATGGCTCTTGGTTGTTAATCATTGCAATAAATTGTTTATACATGATGCCCCAGCTGCATGATATTTTGGATGACAATGCGCATGCACAATAATGTTGCATACACCTGTTTCCATGCTAACTTCGAGATTAAAAACTAAACTTGGCATAAAGCCATGCACATTTTTACGGCAGGGTTCTCCCTTGCATAAGCACTTTTCTGCTCGGATTTGCAAACTGGCGGCACCCAGCGTCAAAGCAGTGCTACTGTTTCTGTAGTCTCCTTTTCTTTTTTTAGATTCACATCTATGACGTGGGTTTTATCAAATACACCAGAATTAACTACATATCATTTATAATTCGAATTCTCATGATTGTAATCATTCTGTGACAATATATTGGTGCACAGAATGGCCACACTATTCCAACTACCATAGCTGCTTTAGTGTTGTTAGAAGACATTGCAAATGAAAGAATTAGAAGAGTGCCCGTATTTACAGATGACTGGCTTCTAGGTTTATTTCGATTTCCAACAGCTATCCTCGTGGAGCTGTGTACTGAACTGGCGCTGGCCTTACAAAGGCAGACTTTGAGGAATTGTGCTGTACCTGCTTCTTTGCAAGTTCTGTCCACTCTCTAGTTTTTAGCCACAGGAGCTTTTCAATTTGAACTTGCTGACCCATCAGTATTTCATAATCATCACTGAGTCATACCATGCCAGCTGTATAGGATGGTATTACCCACTTGTCATCCAGATATATAAGATTTCCTTACACTGGTTGAACTGGCAAACATAAAAGTGCAATTCGCAGCAATGTCCAGTTTTCCAATTATAATCGGAACAGTCAATTGCATACACATTGCTATTGTAATGACGCCAAACAAGTTACATCAGCCAAGGATGAATCGCAAAAAGAATGAGCTGATATTACATCATATATAGCTGGAAAACCTATAAAAATTGCAGCTCTGCACAGTCGCAGGTGCTTTTCCAACTAGTGTGGCAAAAGGCAAGCAGTTCTTTTAAGGAAAGCAAGTCACTTCAAAGTAAAGAGCAGAGAATTGGTCCATCACTACACTATAAAGGCACCTTCAGAGAATGACTTATGTAAGTCAAAAGCTTTTCCACTCTATTAATGTGTTGCTATATAGTGCACAGAAAGTGTGTCGCAGTGTGCAAGCATGTGCCTGAGGAGATGAGCTATGATAAATCTGTCACTGGCCAGATCAGACAGCATTACAGCTTTGTTTTAATGTGATTAGCAGAATGTAAAAGCAAGTAATCGGATGCAGCATTTATTTTTTAACCAATTAATTTCTTTTGTGGTCAATATCGCAGAGTACAGCCCTTATATCCCTTAGTTCATTAGCTACATTTCTTACAGCATCCACTATTGCATTTTGTGACTCCTGACACAGTCCATCAGCACACAGCCAGATGGCCTCCTAGCGCTTTCAAAGTCAGAGGTGTGTGTGCAGCTAGTGCCTGAAGATGGGCTCAGCAGAGCAGCATCATCACCACCTGACTATTTTGCAGGGGTCAGTTTTTGCAATATTGTCTGAAACAGAATAAACAGATGGTGGGCTGCAACTCACCTTTTCACACTGACTATGGTATCTGACTATAACTTTATTGTTTCGGAAACTGTGCAACTTTCTGAGAGAGGAAGCTGTTTGTTTGATTACTTTTAGAGAAGTCTGTTGCCATTTTGGAAGTTTTGGTTCATGTACTTAATTTTATTAAACACTAGCAAAATACCCGCGCTTCGCAGCGGAGAAGTATTGTGTTAAAGAAGCAACGAAAAAGAAAAGGAAACATTTTGAAAATAACATAACATGATTGTCAATGTAATTGTTTTGTCACTGTTGTGAGTGATGAGTGTTGCTGTCATATATATATATATTTACACACACACACACACAAACATATATATATACATATCTATACATATACACACACACATATATACATATATATATATCTACATATATACACATACATATACATACACACATACATACATACACACAAATACATATATATATATATACATACACACACATATATAAACATATATATACATATACATACATATCTACATATATACACACACAGCTATTTCGTATCAGTGCAATACGCTGCTTGTTAAAACGGATAACTCCCGCTCTTACGTGCAAGTCTGCGTGGATATTATGAACTATCGTATTTGTTCAAGTTCTATTTAAATTTTAAATAGAAGGAATTTTTATTTAGTCGACAGAAATATCTTTGGTAGGAATGGTAAAAACAGACAGGAATATTATTCTTGAATAAATCAACTCAAACCTTAAACAACTTATAATATTTTGCTCTCCATAAAAATATATCCTGTCTAAATTATACAAGTTAGAAATAAAGTAAACGTTAAAAGAACAAACATTCAAATTTCTTTACTCTTATGTAATTTTATATAAAAAATAAACTTAGATTTTAAATATCCCAAAAGATTTTGCTCTCCATAAAAATATATCCTGTCAAAATTATACAAATTCAAATATGAACATGCTGCATAACAAAACCTGGAAATATAAATAAAATGTGTTCCTTTCAGCAATAACAAATCAAATCATTCAGTTGTCTTTGCTCATATGTCATTTTAGAGCTGGACGCCTGGCATCTTTTTTTGGCAACAAGTTCGTTTCTGTTTGGTGTGAGGTTCTGTGTTGTGGAGATTCTCAGGATGGATTGCAGGTGCTCATCAGTGAGGCAACTCCTGTGTGCTGTTTTGTTAGTCTTTATCACTTAGAAGAGCTTCTCACACAGATATGTGCTACCAAACATGCACAAGGTTCGAGCCGCATGTAGGCGGCCTTTTTTTGTTCTTCAAAGTCACCAAAGCGCCGTGCAAACTGAGTGCGCTCAGTTTATCAGCAAAGTGCGTATTTGGGAACACCGTAGTGACGACTTGGTTCAACATTACTTGGCAACAGGGAAAGTGGGGCAAGTTGCACTGGTGCATTTGTGTCTCCCATAAAAGCAGCTTCACTTGAAATCACTTTGTGACTGTGCACGGGTAAAAACGTCCGCTGAAGTGTCAGATTCTTATTTAATTCTTCTGCTTTCTGTATCTTCTGCATTGCATTCAGGTCTTTCAGGTTATCCTCCTGATTTGTCTCATAGTGCCGTCTTAGATTAAATTCTGTAATTACAGCCACATTAGCTCCACAAATGAGACACACGGGTTTACCGGTAATGTCAGTAAACATATACTCAGCCTCCCATCGGTTTTTAAAGGCTCTATTTTCAGAATCAACTTTTCTCTTCAGCATCGTGTGGGCTAGCTTCGAAATAACTTGCAGCATCATAAGCTAGACTTGATTAACGCAGTAACTGTTTGGCAAGGCAGCTGAAGCGCTGCATTATGGGATCTGTAGTTTATTGTGTTACCAGCGCTTCATATACCCGGGCCATTAATAACAATAATACAGTATATAAAATGATCTCGCGGGCCGGATATAATTACACGCCGGGCCGGATGTGGCCCGCAGCCCTTGAGTTTGACACATATGGACTAAATAGAACTTGAAAAGATATATTTTTTCAAATGTGATCGCGCAATTCAGATAGAGTTGACGCGCACTACAGCCTGCATGCCTCAATAAGTCATCCTCCCCTCGCTCTTACTTTTTTACCGTTCATCTAATGAATACACTGCGTATGGCTTTACCAAAACAATCATTGATGGCGAATAAAGTATCCATTATTCGAGTATGTAGATCGGGATATATATATACCCGTGTATCGCAGCGGAGAAGTAGTGTGTTAAAAAAGCTATGAAAAAGAAAAGAGAACATTTTAAAAATAACGTAACATGACTGTCAATATACAGTATTTGTTTTGTGAGTGTTACTGAGTGTTGCTGTCATCAAGGATTTGATTATCATTATTTCTTTCAATCAGGTTCGTATTTGTAGGATGTGTTGTGTTCAAGTTACATTCCGTGTTTGTCAATCGTTGTAAAGATGACAGGTTTCATTCATCGATTCGTTTCTTACTGCATCAATAAACAGCTCGTCGTCTTGTTTATCTGAGACCTGACACACTGCATGCACGGGTTTTTTTTTTACACTGTCTTCCTTTAGCGGGACATTGACTTTTTCCACCGTGTGCTTTGTTTCCGCAGTAGCTGGATTTATGAATATGCTTGTATGTATCAGACGCTTCATATTTTTTGCTGCCTTTTCAATTGTGTAATTCGGTTTTTGTTCAGCGCTCTTTGGAACTGTTGCTTTTTGTCTGTGCACTGCGTCAGTTCACGTGAGCTGCTCGGTGTACATGCATCGAAGGTTCCCAGCTGTGCTGATGCCATCTCGTGCTATGTCCATGGCTGTATTTAATGTTACCTTAGTCCTGGCACTTAAAACTTTCTCTCGCAGTTTCGCTGAGTTTGTGCCAAACACCACCCTGACCATCTCATCTTCCTCTGCATAAGCACAGTCCTTCACCCGTGAATATTTAGTGGGAGTTTGCTATTGGATTGCCGCTGACGGACGGCCTTATATGGGCAGGTACTAAATTACAAATGCCAGCGGCAGCCTGTCTATGAACTTAATTTAAAGTGTAGGTTTACATCGTGCTTTGTTTCCGAAGTAGCAGAACTCATGAATATGGTTGTATATGTCACTCGCTCACTTCTTATTGTTTCGCTGCCTTCTCAATTATATAATGCATGTTTTCTTCAGCGCTTTTTGGAGGTCTTCCTGGTTCTCTATGTACTGCGTGATTACGTGGGAGGCGTGATGATGTCACACGAAACTCCGCCCCCACGGCGTTCAAGCTCATCTCCATTACAGTAAATGGAGAAAAACAGCTTCCAGTTATGACCATTACGCGTAGAATTTCGAAATGAAACCTGCCCAACTTTTGTAAGGAAGCTGTAATGAATGAACCTGCCAAATTTCAGCCTTCCACCCACACGGGAAGTTGGAGAATTAGTGATGAGTCAGTCAGTGAGTGAGTGAGTGAGGGCTTTGCCTTTTATTAGTATAGATATAAGGCAGTAGTTCCATCTTGTTAGCCAGTCATGAACAGCTAAGTAGCAGTAAAGAAAAGGTTGTACAATCGCCAAATAAGAGAGCAGACATGAGTCCTGGCGAAGGAAGACTTAATAATGTTACTGTGTGTCGAGTGAATTACATAGAATGGGTAACAGTCAACATGTGTTTTTTTTTTTTCTTTTTTCTATTATTAATAATAATAATATTTTAAAATGCTTTATTACCGTAGATCCCGGAATACAAGCCGACTCAGTATATTAGCCGACCCCCTTCTCTACCTACTAAATTACATGTATTTGCCGATGACCGGTATTTAAGCCGACCTCCTTCACCAAGCAAACTTTTCTAAATTTCCTTAAAAGTGTCTCTTCAGGTATATTTATTATGTTTATTGGCGAGAATTTGAGACTTCCGGCATTTTTGATGGAAACCAGGAAGTGATTGCGGAGAAGTTTGGTAAAATGAAGCCTTTGTGTTGAAACTATATACGCAAATATGGTACATCAGCAGGTGGATTTCCGGAGACTTGTTATAAATTTGACTAACTTAAATACGCAATACAGTGGACCCTTGACTTAAGAACTTAATTCGTTCGCGAAGGCTAACCCATAATTCGTTCCGAACCTCCCACTGCAACACTTACTTAACCTTTTCATAATAAAAAACGGTTGTATAATGTGCATAATTTACCAAAACACCAATAATTTTTCTAATGTACTAACCAAAAAGTTATAAAAAGTGCCTAGCCTACCAGAAGTAGGCTAGATTAAGCTAGGAGCATGGTGGCGCGCAGCGGCTCAGGGCTCTCCTTTTCAGTGCACTTTTTTGTTGTTTTTGTACTTTTTTTTTTTTTTTTTTTTGTTCCCCTTGTTTGTGCACGATCAGTTCGGCGAACATCTGCTACACCCGTCAGAATCTTATAGACATCGGTGTCCAGATCCAGACATCTGTTTCGAGTGTTTTTCATCACACGCACAACATCCCAGACAACATAGCGAGACTAGCGGGCTCTCCGTGGATTGTTTTCGGGTCTAGGAGACGAAGCAGACGGAGGAGGGAAAGAAAGCAGAAGCGTGGCCACAGATCCGGCGTTATGCTAAGGCTAAAAAAACAACCATACAAGCCCTATACTTTTTTTCTGCACTGAAGGAGCTGCTTTTAATCTCATTGTAGATGTGTATAGTGACAATAAAAGGCATTCTATTCTATTCTAGAAACAATTTTATACTTTACTCACCATTTAATTTGACATCTTTGGGCTGCAGGAAGGGAGGAGGAGGAGAATGAAAATCTTTTCTTTGTAAAATTGTCGAGATGGTGGATTTCGACATGCTGTACATATTAGCGAGATCGGTCACACGAACAGCGCACTCATATTTCCACACAATTTCCATCTTCGTTTCGATTGTGATCACTTTCTTTACCTTCTCTTCCTTCCTTAGCAATTATGTGTCTTGCTTGCATGGTCTTAGTGAATTATATATATTGGTAAATCACTGCAATGACCGAAATTACATCCACAAACACATGTATCTGGGCTCCAACTGACGCTACTAACGCTCTCGGTTGTTTGTTTACAATCGCGCAAGCTGATACACGTGACCGCATTCGGGTCGTAACACGCAAGATGTTGGTCGTAAATCAAAAGAAAAATTTTTATTTTAAACTTCCTGATAATATAAATTTTATTAATAAAATCAACAACTAAAACACTTTTTTGAATAAATTCTTTATTTAATTTAAAGTACCGGCATGCAAAGTTACTTCTTCATCTGAAAGATGGCTCTGTGGTTTCGTCATTATTTACTTCCGTATTGATCGGCAAAACCGGCATTGCGCTGGAAATCTTGAATCTGAAACGATGCTCGTTGTATAAACCGACCCCCAAACTCCAAACCAAAAATCTAGGACGGAATTTTTGGCTTATATTCCGGGATCTACGGTAATCCCCAAAGAGAAATTTTATTTTCACATGACCTTTGGGGGTCAAACAAAATTCAACCCACACCCAAAAGAAATAGAGAAGAGCCAATGAAATATCTATAAAACAAAAAATAAAAATTTTCTTTCCCAGAACTTATATTTTATGCTTGCATTTTTTACTTGCTGCAGAAGTTTGAAAGTTGCAGTGCAGAAATAAATTCCATGAAGAACCAGATACATAAGTAAACTAATTTTGAGAATAGTTTAATAAAGATTTTTATAAATAAAAACTAAAACACAGTTCAATTTTTGCTAATGACTAAATAAAATGAACATGTTCCTTGCTTTTCTTCCCTATACTACAAAAGGTGACACCTCTCGTGCCTCTCTGTAGTAAATATAATCACATTATTAAGGACAATTTGAAGTGAAAACTAAACGAAAATTTTGTCAGGAATGTGACAGATTAGTTGTTTAAGGATTATATTATGTATTTAGTTTCATTTATTAATGTAATGACATGGCACTTTCTGTTTGAATCTTAATGTCACTGGTTTTATTTTTACAGAGTTACAATTGTGAAGGATAAGGTTACCCGAAAGAGTAAAGGGGTTGCTTTTGTCCTTTTCCTGGATAAGGAGTCTGCACAGAATTGTGCAAGGGCGCTAAACAACAAGCAGGTAGTACTTTTAAAAAAGCAGATAAATAGAAATTACAGTAACTATAAATTATAACCAAGTGTACTTTTTATGTTTAGCTCTTTGGTAGAACATTGAAAGCCAGCATTGCAATTGACAATGGAAGAGCTACAGAATTTATAAGAAGACGCTATTACACAGATAAATCCAGATGCTTTGAATGTGGTGTAAGTTTCAATGGACAAATTATAAAATTTAACAATTAAATATTTATTATTCTTGCAAATTGTGCAAATGAATTGCAGCTCAAGTTTTTGAAATGTATTTTATTGCTCTGTGGATAAAAAGTAAAAGGAATATAGTAGTTTACAAGGGTTTCCATTTTTTTTTTCTTGTCTTAAATGTTCTGTAACATACTTTTCACCTCATGACTACTTAATTACAAGCTAGTGAAATATTTCTGCTAAACCGTCTCAAAGCTGAGTATCGGTAACCTAAATGAACCCATAACTGCTTAAGAGAATAGTGCCAGTGAAGATTTCAATGCAATAACTTAATTTCCCATATTATTAGTATTACTTTATTTAGTGACCATGACATCACAAGTGCATGGTTTTGAGTACTCATTGAAACTAATATCAATGCATGTAAATAAAGCTATGAGTGTATGTAAGAAAAATGTAAGATTTTTTACAAAACAGCTCACTGTCAATGTGACCCAGAATATGATGACGAGCTAGATGTAGACAGAAATAATCACAACAGCAGTATTAGTAAATATTTTACCCAAATACAGCCACAGTGTACCAACAGACTGCTAAATTTACAAGAGGTCTTATAGAAGATGTGTTTGTTTTTGTCAGAGGTAGCACTATATGTTATAAGGAAGAAAAGTGTCACACTGCTTTTTTTCCCCATACAGGGTTGCTCAGAAGCTAAAGTCTTAAGTCATAAAATAGGGAGTGAGACAACTGCTTTTGCAGTCAAATGAAAGGCTTGCCATTCACACAGCAACAATGAATTTAAAAGCACAGTTTTTAAGTTGTGTTTTTTTTTTGTATTGTGTAAAAAGTTCAATATGTTTAAATAAGCTGGACAATCATTTAGCACACCCTGAAATCTCACACTATCATGTTGCTGTGTAGTAGAAATGCTGCAAGAGCACATTGATCCAGTTTCTCTTCTTATGTTAAACTAAGGCCCTTGTAAACAGAATTGAAAAAGTATGGCCTTCCTTTATTATATATACTTTATTATATACACCAAAGTGGGTCCATGAAGGATAGAAAATCATTATCCACTTTACAGTGTTTGTTCAGTATAATAAATACATGATCTGCTTCTGAATTTACTGAGATATTGCTATATACACAGCAGGTGTAAAGGGTATTGAAAGTTAAATAAGATTACTTACTGCCTCAGGTAAATTTAGGTTTAGACCCAATATACAGTATCTGCTGTTTTACTCAAACCCTAATATACATGATTCCTATCAAAATCTCGGGGTTAGAATTAAGTTAAACAAAAGTATTTTGCATGTATAAGTCCAGATTTGAACATTTTCCTTTAACTGTCTTTAATCAGTTGATATTTCTAGGGGGTCACAATTAAACATTAGCTTAAAGGACACTAGTTTTGTATCAATGTAGTTAATTCTACTGGAATGTGCCAAGAAAGATCTTACTAGCTAGAAAAATTCACTTATACTTTAAAAAAAGAAAAAAAGTTAATTCTGGCTTTCCTCAAAAAAATGGACACAAATTTAGCTTTGTGTATGTAAAAAGAAAACAAAGTTACACGTGTCAGCCATTGATTACTCAGAGTCTGGAATATATTGGTTTTCTATCTTTATTTCCAAGCATTAAATAATACTTATCTGTAAACTCTGCAAGTTGACTCTCATGTTGCTGACTGAAATGTTAGCTTATCAATAGCTTCATAATATTCTACCTTCAGACACCAGGTTGTTATTTTTGTCGCATGTATTCTTGTGTGAAGCAACCACCAATGTTTTTAGTCTGAAGCAATACTCTGCAAATTATTTATGTTAGGTTTTTTTTTTTAAAGTTGATGATTCTTTGTTATTGATCTTTTTGATCCATGTCTACCTACTGCTTATTAAATGTATTTTCTCTTAACTTTAGGATACTGGTCATTTAAGTTATGCGTGCCCTAAAAATATGCTTGGTGAAAGAGAACCACCAAAAAAGAAAGAAAAGAAGAAAAAGAAGAAAAAATTAGAAGAGGAAGAGGAGTTGTATGTAACTGGTTTCATATATCAAAGTTTGTTTTTCTTCTGACTGCTTCTTTCTCATCATTTCATTTGTAATTGATAGTGTGGAAGAAGAAAGTGAAGATGAAGGTGAAGACCCAGCTCTTGACAGTCTCAGTCAAGCAATTGCTTTTCAGGTTTGAATTCTTAACATATTGTTCACTTTTTATATTTTATGCAGAAGCTACCCTTAGGTTTAGTTATAGTTTTTGAAGAAACAATAGTTCCTTTAAATTATTTTCTGATCTCACTCACTGCATTGAAGATTTTGAGTTGCAAGGGACTATCCTAACAGCATGTGGCTCATGTAAGCAACTTTGGGTCACCTATTCATTGCAAGTGTTTGGGAAAAGCTTTGATCTCCGGTTCCGCACTGCTGTCACTCACTAAAGCTCTTCACATTTCACCAGTTTCCGAAAAATGTATTTAATAGTGATACATGTCAGGAGCATAATACACATAAACTTGTGTCTATTTTTTATTGCAATCGCCTTCATGCCAAAGTGTCTTTGTTAGACATTGGCTTTATCAAGTATTCAGTTTTCACAATGCTTCATTAAAGCACATGGAAAATTACTTAGTCCATACCACATACAGAATTCTAAGACAGTCTCAGACTTGATTACTTGATTCACTAGTGAAGACAAGAGGCGATGGTTAGTGAGAGGGGATTGCTCAGGGAAAACGCTCAGACCAGTAATATAGCAAACTACTGAGAGCCTAATGGTATAACTTGCGTACAGACAACACAATATGTCCAATGTGAGAAGCAAAATCAAAAGAGAGAGAAAGTAGAATAGCATGAAGGTAATTATTCAAAGAGCAATGTTCTGTGGGTTTCCCTGTAGAAGTTAAGATAATTGCAATCTATTATATTAAAGTACAGTTTTATTTTTCTCTATATTTACTTTTTGAACATAAGAAATGGACAGTATACACAGGCAAGCTTACAATATAGAATTTAGGAGCAAGTGGAAGTTAACACTGCACCTGTGTCCTCCAGAAAGCAGCTCTCATTTAGCAACAATAAGCAGATGTAAAAAAAAAAAAATAGTACAGGTGCCTGTCATAAAATTAGAATATCATGACAAAGTTGATTTATTTCAGTAATTCCATTCAAAAAGTGAAACTTGTATATTAGATTCATTCATTACACACAGACTGATGTATTTTAAATGTTTATTTCTTTTAATTTTGATGATTATAACTGACAACTAATGAAAGTCCCAAATTCAGTATCTCGGAAAATTAGAATATTGTGAAAAGGTTCAATATTGAAGACACATGGTGCCACACTCTAATCAGCTAATTAACTCAGAACACCTGCAAAAGCCTTTAAATGGTCTCTCAGTCTAGTTCTGTAGGCTACACAATCATG
>JANRMT010062792.1:104644358-104674499 GCA_026402145.1 Polypterus bichir lapradei | reverse complement strand
TATATATATATATATATATATATATATATATATATATATGTGTACATATATACACACACATATACTATGGGGTGCGAAACAGGCAAATACAGTGATTTTCTGAATATATAAAGTCGGCGTCAGAATATATAAAGTCAAAACTTGAATATATAAAGTCATTCCCGAATATATAAAGTCACTGTCAGAATATATAAAGTCAAAACTTGAATACATAAAGTCAGCGTCGGTATATACCTGTATAAAGTCAAAACTTTTTTCTAAATATATAAAGTCAAAACTTGAATAAATAAAGTCACCGCTGGAATATATAAAGTCAAAACTTGAATATATAAAGTCATCGCTGGAATATATAAATTCAAAACTTGAATATATAAAGTCAACGTCAGAATATATAAAGTCAGCGCTGGAATATATAAAGTGAAAACCTGAATATATAAAGTCAGCGTCGGAATTTATAAAGTCATTCCTGATTATATAAAGTCAACATCGGAGTATATAAACTCATTCCTGAATATATAAACTCAAAGTCAAAATATATTGATTGAAACGACTCTGAACTGAAGTAAGTTAACAAAAACGTATTCAGAAAAATAAATTAAAAAAACACTGTTCAATTAATGTTTTGAAAATGATGCATTTGCCCTGCCCAGGATTGGTTCCTGCCTTGCACCCAGTATTGGCTGGGATTGGCTCCAGCAGACCCCCGTGACCCTGTGGTCGGATTCAACGGGTTGGGAAATGGATGGATATTGCAGCACTGACTTTGTATATTCCGACGATGACTTTATATATTGAAGTTTTGACTTTATATATTCCAGCGCTTACTTTATATTGTGAGCTGGAGGGCTTTGCTATTACGTGTGGGGACGAAACTTCACTTTGGTAACTGATCATGCTCCACTTCAATGGTCATACCGACAGAAAGATACAAACTCTCGCCTCATTAGATGGTTTCTGGGCTTACAACCTTACCGTTTCACAGTAAAACATCGACCAGGTTCTGAACACGTCAACGCAGACGTATTATCAAGACTAAATGAGCCTGGTACAGAGAGTCGCTTGATTCACGGAAATGTGAATAAAGCTGAGGGGGAGGGTGTGAGCTGGAGGGCTGATCGCACCCCAATAAGATACAGACGCCTCTGGGAAAACCACAACCCCTGAAACACAGACTACCCTCACATTGCTCCTTACTTTCTCACTTGCGCTATAACGCGTAATGCAAACCTCACGCGATACTCCGCTAACTTAAAAGCTTTGTGCAGCGCCTGTCAGTTGAAAATTGATTGTTTGCTTGCTTTTATCGCTCTCTCTCTCTCTCTGCTCCTAGCGGAACTGTCATCTCTGACTTGTCATGGAGCACGTTTTAAGCTCATGTGTTTGAATAAAAATCCTTCTTGTTTCTACGACCTCCTGTGTCTCTGTGCAAATCTGTGACCCAAGTGTGACAATATATTCCGACGCTGACTTTATATATTTAAGTTTTGACTTGATATATTCCAGCGCTTACATTATATATTCCGAAATATTCCAACGCTGTCTTTATATACTCAGGTTTTGACTTTATATATTTGGGAATGACTTTATATATTCAAGTTTTGACTTTATATATTCCAGCGCTGACTTTATATATTAAAGTTTTGACTTTATATATTCAGAAACAAGTTTTGACTTTAAGTTTTGACTTTATTTATTCCGACAGTGACTTTATATTTTTAACGCGTTATGGAGCACATGCATCGAAGCTTCTCAGTTGTGCGATTGTCAGTGTAACCTTTTGTAAGTAGTGCCTGGAGGATTCAGTGTGGAGAAACTCTAGAGACAGCGTGTGTATTAACTTGTGGATTTTTCTGTGAGTATTTGGTAGCAGTGTGATGAAGTTGCTTCGGAAGACGGCGTTAGCCGCGGAGCTCAGCTCAGAGCGAAATGAGGTAAATGGGAGGGGATATGATGACGTGAGTCCCCCACCCGCCTTAACCGTCAATCCCCCACAAACACAGTCTCTCGGAATTTGCATAAGCACACCCCTTCACCTGCAATTTTAACTTAGTTACAAAGTGATCAAAACCCTCGTTTATATCCTGCGTCCTCTCATTAAACTTGTATCCCGCATTACCCGTGGGCATGAAAAACGCCAGCAGCAGCCTGTCTATTAACTTAATTTAAAGTTTAGGTTTACACCTTGCTTTGTTTCCGAAGTAGCAGCACTCATGAATATGGTAGTATATGTCACTCGCTCGCTTCTTATTGTTTCGCTGCCTTCTCAATTATATAATGCATGTTTTCTTCAGCGCATTTTGGAGCTCTTCCTGGTTTTCTGCATAGTGCGTTGACAGTCAGTTCACGTGATTACGTGGGAGGCGTGATGATGTCGCACGAAACTCCGCCCCCACGGCTTTCAAGCTCAACTCCATTACAGTAAATGGAGAAAAATACCTTCCAGTTATGACCATTACACGTAGAATTTCGAAATGAAACCTGCCCAACTTTTGTAAGGAAGCTGTAAGGAATGAGCCTGCCAAATTTCAGCCTTCTACCTACACGGGAAGTTGGAGAATTAGTGATGAGTCAGTCAGTGAGGGCTTTGCCTTTTATTAGTATAGATACACATCTACAATGAGATTAAAAGCAGCTCCTTCAGTGCAGAAAAAAAGTTCTGTATAGGGCTTGTATGGTTGTTTTTTTTTAGCTTTGGCATAACGCCGGATCTGTGGCCACGCTTCTGCTTTCTTTCCCTCCTCCGTCTGCGTCATCTCCTAGACCCGACAACAATCCACGGAGAGTCTGCTGGTCTCGCTATGTTGTCTGGGATGTTGTGCGTGTGATGAAAAACACTCGAAACAGATGTCTGGCTCTGGACACCGATGTCTATAAGGTTCTGACGGGTGTAGCGGATGTTCGCCGAACCGATCGTGCACAAACAAGGAAAAAAAAAAAAAGTACAAAAACAACAAAAAAGTGCACTGAAAAGGAGAGCCCTGAGTCGCTGCGCGCTGCCATGCTCCTAGCTTAATCTATCATACTTCTGGTAGGCTAGGCACTTTTTATAACTTTTTGATTAGTACATTAGAAAAATTATTGGTTTTTTGGTAAATTATGCACATTATACAACCCTTTTTTTATTATGAAAAGGTTAAGTAAGTGTTGCAGTGGGAGGTTCGGAACGAATTATGGGTTAGCCTTCGCGAACGAATTAAGTTCTTAAGTCAAGGGTCCACTGTATTGCGTATTTAAGTTAGTCAAATTTATAACGAGTCTCAGGAAATCCACCTGCCGATGTACCGTATTTGCGTATATAGTTTCAACACAAAGGCTTCATTTTACCAAACTTCTCTGCAATCACTTCCTGGTTTCCATCAAAAATGCCGGCAGTCTCAAATTCTCGCCGATAAACATGATAAATATACCTGAAGAGACACTTTTAAGGAAATTTAGAAAATTTTGCTTGGAGAAGGGGGTCGGCTTAAATACCGGTCATCGGCAAATACATGTAATTTAGTAGGTAGAGAAGGGGGTCGGCTAATATACCGAGTCGGCTTGTATTCCGGGATCTATGGTAGTGTGAATTAATGTTGTTAATACAAACTGAAGCTTCTGGATTGGTATATAGTAGTTTGACCCATGCACAAATGTTTGGGCCAAGCCGAAATTTCCCTAATGTAATGAAAAGGTAGTTCCATTCAATCATATCAAATGCTTTTTCTGCATCCAACAATAATATCTCTGGGGTGTTTTGACTTTGCAGGTGAATATATTACATTAAACAGGCATCGAAGATTGGAAGCTAAGTGTCGGCCTTTAATAAATCCAGTTTGATCTTATGATATTACCAAAGGTAGCACTTTCTCCATCCTTCTAGCTAGGACTTTGGAAAGTATCTTAACATCATTCAGAAGTGAAATTGGTCTGTATGATGCACATTGTAATAAATCCTTATTTTGTTTAGGAAAGACAGTGATTAATGCTTGTCGAAAAGTTTGAGATTGAATTTGATTGCCTCCAGCTTCTGTGAATGTTGCTAATAAAAGGGGAGTTAGCTGAGTGGGGAATTTCTTGTAAAATTCGACATGGTTTCCATCAGGGCCTGCTGCTTTCCCACTCTGAAGTGACTTTATAGCATCTAGTAATTCTGATAGTGCCAAAAGTTTATCCAGTTCCTCTACAATAAGAGTATCTATTTGTGGTATCTGTAATGCATCCAGAAATGCATTAGATTGTGTGTTGTCTTCTTTAAACTCAGTAGAATATAAGGATTTATAGTAGTCTCTAAATGTGTGCATTATATTTTTATGGTCAATGATTTTGTCTCCGTTTGTGTTGGTGATTGCTGGGATTGCATTTCATACTTCTTGCTTGTGGATTTGTTGAGCTAAGAGCTTATTAGCTTTCTCTCCATGTTCATAGTAATGATGTCTTGATTTAAAAAATGAGTTCAGTTTCTTTAGTTGTTAAGAAGTTGAGCTCTGAATGCAGAGCCTGCCTTTTCCTATGAAGAGCCTCACTTGGACACCTGGCATGTTCTTGATCTATTCTAGTAATTTCGCTGGTTAGCTCTGATACCTTCTTGGTTTCTAATTTATTTCTGTGGGAAAGATATGAGATCATCTGTCCTCTTAAGAAGGCCATTTAGGGTTTCCCAGAGTATTCCTGCAGACACCTCTGAGGATGTTTGTCTCTAGAAAAAAATTGATTTGTTTTGATATAAATTCTGTACAGTTCTTGTCTGCTAATAAAAGTGGGTTAAGACACCATCTGCGAACGGAGTATGTAGGGCCTAATGATTTTAGCTCCAAGATCAGAGGAGCATGGTTGGAAATAACAATAGCGTCGTACTTGCAAGATTTAATCATAGGCAAGAAATTATTATCTATAAAGAAATTATCAATTCTTGAGTAGCAATGATGCACTGGTGAGTAGAAGGAATATGTTCTTGAGTTTGGGTTTAGAAACCTCCAGGGGTCTTATAGGTTGTGGTCAGTTACAAACTGTGTAATTGTCTTTGCAGTGTTAGATGTCATCACCTCTGTGACAGGAGACCTATCTAAGTCTGGAATTAAAACACAATTAACGTCCCCAGCCATTATAATTTTATGAGTGTTCACATTGGGAATGGATTTAAATACATTTTACATGAATTCCCTCTCATCAATATTGGGTGCATAAACATTTATCAGAATCACTTTACAGTTAAATAAATTGCCCCTGACAATCGCATATCTTCCTTCAGGTTCAAATACAACATCTGATACCACAAATGAGACTGTTCTATGTATAAGAATTCCCACACCTCTAGATTTCTTTGTAAAGCTGGAATGGAATATTTGGCCAGTCCAGTCTTTTTGCAGCCGGAACTGATCCTTGCTTAATAAGTGGGTCTCCTGTAAAAAATATTATTTTAGCATTTAGACCTGTTAAGTGAGAGAATACTTTCGTGTTCTTTAATTTGTGATTCAGGCCTTTATTCCAGCTCACAAAGTTAACTGTCCCATCATGGAGACATTGATTCTGAATTTTTGACGTAATTTTGTAGTCTTAACTGGAAGTGTGACAGCTTTTACCTTAATTTCCAATTTTCTCAGGAGTTATTGCCATGCAGCCTATTGTTACATTGGTAATTTATAATTATAAGGATTAAAAGGACAGATTAGATATAGCTTGCTCTCTTTCTCACCCCCCCATTTTGCCTCCCCACGTGAGGCTGTACCCCACTTCACAAAGTCCCAGTTTTCTGATATACCTAGAGACAGAGCACATCCAAAACAAAAAAATTAAAAATGAAGCCGCTGCTAACAGAGCTCCGCTTCAGATGTCCATCTCCCGTAACGGACAAGACGAACCACCCATTGTTCCAACTATGTACCACTTCAGCTTGCTTCCTGAAATGTGTGTCAGCTCCATAGTTCCAATGACCTTCTTTCATACTGCTTTTCTCTAACTCCGATCCATGCTATTCTGTGCCTATTTGAGTCCCCCACTCTCCACATAGTATGCAAATGTGATGCTCAGTCTTGTTTTTCCCATCTCTGTGAACTGCCAAACCAATTAAGGATCTGTACAACCTCCAAGCTACACAAAAAGATGCTGCAGAGATTGTTTCCCCTTTTTATACAGTAGGTAAATCCCATAAGCATCGTTTTCGGGGCATTCTAGTATGCTGCATTAGTCGCAAACATGTATTAGATGATATTTAGATGGCTAAGATGTTTAGATGCTTTAACTAACTCTTGCTTTAACTCTTTAACTCATTGGCTGCATGCCAGTGTGAAGAGGTCACATTTATGACCCCTGTGCTGTTTCATTGTAACATGGTAACTGATTTGTTTTATGGGAGATGAAAAAATATTTCCTACTAAAAACAAACATTACACAAGTTAAACACTGCCAAAGGTATATAGTAAAATTTATAGCTGGCATTTCATTACATTGTACACTGTATTAGTCAACATTTTTATCTTTTATAATTACCTTCGATATATCCATATACTTTTGTTTACTAGAGATGATAATGGAACGTGCAATGCATATTGATCAGCCAAAAATGCAGCCTACTAGTACTTTAAATGAAGAACAGGCCAAAACAAAGACTGCTAGCATCCTAACATAAAACACAAAAAGGGAAAAAAAAGATGAAAGTTGCACTTCTCTAGTTCTCTAGCAGAACCACTACTCTTCTGTTTTGGGGTGCAACTAAACTGATTCCCTCATTATTCAAAGTGGCAGTGAGAATACTGGCAATGCCTGCATCCAGTTACCTTGCTGTGCAGGTGTTTAGTCATGGAGAGGTGATAATGACCACATTGTTCATGAAGTATTAAAATCCTGTTACACTTAATTTTCTGCAAGTGCAATGCATTATAAATGATAGGGGATTATTTTAATATTTTGTTAATTAGAAATATGCAAATTAACATGGAGATATTATTTTAAAGTGAGAGTAGATTATGTTGCTTTATTACTCTGAAGTGGCATAGCCTTTCGAAATTTGTCTTAGACACAGTACATTTGAAGATACTGTGGAGAATTGATTGTACAAATACCAATTACTTTAAAGTAAACCATTTATTCATATATCAGTCATTATTTCTTTTTAAAAATAGTTTTCTCTGAGAAATTATCTTCTCAGCTTACATGTTCGTATACTTCAGACATTATCATAATTAGATTAAGTGCATCTAATTAAGCACATTTTTGGTGAAGTCTTCTCATAACTTGAAGCTTGAACTTGAAGCATACTTGAGACTTGCAAAGGCAGGATTGAGTCCCATCTCTGATTCAAACAATGTTCTCTCAAGCTGTGGGGCACAATGCAGCCCAGAAATGATCAGTTGTGTATATTTTCATTACCATTATATTCAGGTTTTTGCTGCTTTCACGAGTTCAGCAGCAATGTTATTAATCAGGAAATCAACCGTATAAGCAGTTCAACTTATTCTTCTCCTTTAAACAATTTGGAGTAAGATGTAGAAGAATTTTGCTGTTGTCAAGTTATGATTTTTTTTTAAGATAATGTCCCAACATGTTTGAGTTGCTCAGAAAAGAATTCAGAGCAGGATATGAATATAATTAAATCAGTATAATATTTCCTAACAGCTAATATGTGATTATCACTTTAAAATGGGAGATGAGATTGATGGCAGGCTTAAAAAGCTCAGTTAGTGCTTCATACCGTTTGGACATCTCCTGATTGATTGTACCTAATACAAATCAAAGGGGACTTCTGCACAGTTTGAGCTGGCAGCATATAACTAGTTTTTCATTTTACTTTTATTTTACCATAAACTCCAAAACATTTTCAAAAAGGCACAGAATATACTGTATGTCTGTAGTAATTGTTTTTACTTGTTTCGACATCTGTAGCTAAAAATTTTAATTGTTTTTAGTTCTTTTTTTCACAGGAACCACCTAAATCCCTATAAACATCTTGATAAAAAACTTAATCTCTTTTAATGGTTTAAGGTATGAATTCATAGTGATAACCTGATTCATTTGTTGCCTTGAAAGTAATTCCCCATTTGCCAGTCCCCATCCCTAGAGAGCTTTGCAAACTGTGTTAATTGCCAACACTGCTTTTCTGCAAGTGTCCACTGTGATCTCTTCCCACAGGGCTTGATGGCTTTTAGCTTTCATGAAGATCTGCAGTTCTGTGGGCTTTAGGGAATATGTTGAGATTGTTTGGGAGATCTTTTTTCAAAACCCATTATTAGGCTTTTGTCATTTTTTTAATAGGGCTTGCAGTTCTCCCTTTTTAACAATAAGACAGTTTTTACAAAGTACTTTAGTAAAAATGTATAATTTAGAGTAAGTAAATAGTATATTTTTAATTTAACAGGGGTAATGAAATATATATTTTCATTGTAAATTTCATTTCGTATATGTTTACAGCAAGCAAAAATTGAAGAAGAAGAATTTAAAGTCAAACGGGTTACAAATCAACCATCCACTTCAGGATCCCGGCGGCCACGAATTAAAAAGTGTGCTTATTTTAGTGATGAAGAAGAGCTGAGTGATTAAGTAAGAAATATACTTCAAAATTATATATTGTATTGTAAAAAAAATGCATCTGAAACTAGTAACTCTGGGTAAAACATTTGTTTTATTTTTTCTCGTTTGTAATTTATGAATATTAAAGCTCATCAAATTTTTTCAAAATTATAATTATATATATATATATATATATATACACACATACAGTACAGGCCAAAAGTTTGGACACACCTCCTCATTCAATGTGTTTTCTTTATTTTCATGACTGAAGGCATCAAAACTATGAATGAACACATGTGGAGTTATGTACTTAACAAAAAAAGGTGAAATAACTGAAAACCTCTTTTATATTCTAGTTTCTTCAAAATAGCCACCCTTTGCTCTGATTACTGCTTTGCACACTCTTGGCATTCTCTCGATGAGCTTCAACAGGTAGTCACCTGAAATGGTTTTCACTTTACAGGTGTGCCTTATCAGGGTTATTTAGTGGAATTTCTTGCTTTATCAATGGGGTTGGGACCAGCAGTTGTGTTGTGCAGAAGTCAGGTTAGTTGGACGATCATTTATTTTTCAACAGGACAATGACCCCAAACACACCTCCAGGCTGTGTAAGGGCTATTTGACCAAGAAGGAGAGTGATGGAGTGCTGTAAATGGTCATGAAAATAAAGAAAACACATTGAATGAGGAGGTGTGACCAAACTTTTGGCCTGTACTGTATATAGCCATATATTTGTGATTATTTTTTTTTTGTTTCAGTTTAATTTATATATTCTTTTCCCTAATGTTAATGTAGAGTTCCTTGTCATTGGAATTTTGTGATGCTCTGAACATTCTTGGATTGCTAAACTGATGGGTATCCCCATAATTGGTCCTTGTGATTGCCTGTAACATTCAACTCTTGTTGGACTCTATAGTGTGTTGCATGCCTATCTCTGTCACATAGGTATACATTACGATCCTGATTTTTAGGTTTATAATGTATTCATTATTATCTTTTTATTAAGCATCTGTTTATTCATGTATTTTTCAAAACCTTGTACCTTTTCCCCAACCTTGGCAGAGTAAGGTATACAGTTTGTGCAGATATGGAAATGTAAAATAGATGGTATGTTTCTTTTTCTACAATATTTGTCTATTTTGCTTTACTACAGTAGAAACCACTGGATGATAAAAATTGTCTATTTTCAATTGCAGTTATTCAAGCTACACAGATGTTTTGCCTGTTTTCATATAATATAAAAATAGTGGTATTGTATATGGTTTCAGTTTTAAGTATTTGTAAATATATTTTGTTTTATATTAGAAATACTGATGTATTTTAATCAATTGGCTTAAGCTTCATAATTATGTATATTGATTAATGTACAGTATATGTAAAGCAAAGTTGACACTTAATTAGCATTTTATGAAGATTGTCAGACTTGTTTGTCATAAAGTTTTGAAAAACCTCTGTATAATTAATAAAGAATAGTTCATTTTCTTTATGTAGTTCTTTATGAAATGGTTTGTGTATAAAGCACATTATGTGCCTACTGCTAAAAATGTCACAAGGCAAACGGAACTAGGACCTTATTCTTGCCAATTGCTGAAAAGGCATGATAGCAAAATTTGATTTGAAGAGAAAAAAAAATTCCTTGTCGGATCACCAAATTGCTCTGTTCTTTCAAAAAAATCCACAAAAATGGATTTCTGAGTACCTTTTTCAGGGCAATATTTCATAGTTGCCACCTTCATATGGTTCATTGCTACTCATAACAAATTTTTCAGATGACTCCAGTGAGTGATACTGACACTAAGTATTTTTATTTTGTCTATTTTGATTAGACACAAATGACACATGCATACTGATATTTGCAAGAATAATATTAACATTATTTTTAATGCACAATATTCAGATTGTTTAATCAGAATAAATCACATATCCATGCCAACTAAATATTTATCAATATTTATGTATGAAATCAATTTATATCTCTTTTGAATTTAAGTAATTTCTCCACATTGTATGATATACAGTATATTTTACTTAAATGAATAAAGTATTTCTTCCTTCACTTAAGTACTAGGGTGTTGTACTGTGTTAGCCATTATGGATGTAGTGGAAAATTTAAGCAAAATGACACATTTTATTGGCTAAAAACATTGCAATATCCAAGCTTGTTTGCATCTCTCAGACTGACCCAGACAATCTGACTACAGATCCACATTGTATGGAAAACACTCATCAGAAACTTTGTTGGACAGTTATGTTATCAAAAGATCTTGACTGTACATTATTCTCCTCTCTTGCTAAATGAATCTTAGCCTGGTGAGGTCTATCAATTATTTACATATATGATGTCTCACTTAAATGTTTTCCAATGCTGTATCTGTTGCAGTGTCTGTATAACACAGAGAATTCCAGTTTCTCTATTATGTCTTGCCTGAGGAAGGGGCCTCGAAAACTTGCATCTTGTAATCTTTTTAGTTTACTAATAAAAGGTGTCATTTTGCTTGACTTCTCACTACTTCCTTCGCTTAAAACAGAATTCACATTATAGAGCTCTGTTTTCCAATGATTCCAAATTTTTGCAGCTACTGAAATATAAAAAAAAATCACAAGAAAAATTGTTAATACACACAACTTTTAACTTCTTTCTTATGATGTTTCTGTTTAATGCCTTAATATTAGTTACATTATCATTAAGTTGCTGTATGCATTGTTATTTATGCTGCTAATCACATACATTAGAACATTAAATGGACATGCGTATATAGAGTCAGAAAACGGTATCTATCTGAGATCAATTTGTTGTTAGATCAAAAATATATCACAGTATAAAGAATGTTCTCTTAACATGTTAGTTTATAATGAATAAAAACAGATTCTTCCATTATCTGTGTAAAGCTAATATTCTGTTATGAGAAAACACTTATGTACATTTAACATTAGCTTAGTAGGACTGGCTCAAACACAGTATTTTAAGTCCTATGTAATGTTCTGCTCTCATGTACTGTGTAATTTAATTCATCAGCTTGAAATATTTGTGAAAATAATTCTTAAATAATCCCTGTACTCCTCCTTAACTGATATATTCTTGGCAGCTGCCAAACTACACTATTTAGGGAGACATTGCTTGTTTCCACCTAGACTACACTTCTCTGCCATGTACTACCATGTACTAGTGCTTCATCTACTGTCCCTGTTGGACTTTCCACTCGTTACCCACCTCTTTCTTTCTAAACTGGCTTGTGTATAGTATACAGAGTTTTGATGAGAAGCTATAAGAGAAGGGAAACGGTTATCCCAAAATTTCATTGTACCAAAGTGTTACACTCACAGAAATGTGCAGATCATCTGTTATGATTCTGTCCACTTCTTTTAAAATGACAGAATAGATAAAACATTGTATATTTTGTGCTTTTCACCATTTCTTCAAAACCACAATATTGAATTTCACTAAAATCCTACTGCAAGTTTTTCTAAATAGCTAAAACATATCTGAACCTAGCAATTTAACTGCTCCTTCCAGCCTGCATGGTAAGGCAGCAGGTCTGAATACTGTTCCACCATGCTGTATCACTAGTACTTTACTAATCCAGTGCTTACGTGAAATACTTTGAAGAGATTATGAGCAATTAAAATGCATTAGTATTACAACCTAGTTTCCAGTTGTTGTTTGGAGTTTTTGGTTTTCACCATCATTCCCTTCTGACCCTCTGTCATGAATCTGACCACTGTCTGTTCTTTGACTTAGATTCCAGCCTGCTCTCTTTGCTACCTTCATTCCCTCATTCATCATTTTTTTCCATGGTTTTCTTCTTAATACAACCTTGTATGCAAAGCAAATCTCCTAGATATCCAGGATCTCTATAGTTGTGTTCTTTCCCATAGTTTTAAAGGCTTGCATTTCCTTTGATATATTAATAATATAATATATAACTGCTCAAAAAAATTAAAGGAATGTTTTGAAAACACATCAGATCTCAATGGGGGAAAATCCTGCTGGACATCAATACTGATATGGACTGGGTAAAGTGTTAGGAACGAAAGGATGCCACATTGTTTGATGGAAATGAAAATTATCAACCTACAAAGGGTTGAATTCAAAGACACCCTGAAAATCAAAGTGAAAAAATGATGCGGCAGGCTAGTCCATTTTGCCGAAATTTCATTGCAGCAATTCAAATTCGTACCCTTTTAGTTTGTCTGGCCCTCATATGGTTGTATGCATTCCTGACGATGTTGGGGAATGCTCCTAATGAGACCACGGATGATGTCCTGGGTAAGCTCTTCCCAGATCTGGACCAGGGTATCACTGAGCTCCAGGACAGTCTGAGGTGGAACCTGGTGGTGTCGGATGGACCGAAACATAATGTCCCAGAGGTGTTCTATTGGATTTAGGTCAGGCGAGCGTGGGGGTCAGTCAGTGGTATCAATTCGCCACGAGGCTGGACATGGTCATGCACCAGGAGGAACCCAGGACCCACTGCACCAGCACTGGGTATGACAGTGGGTCCAAAGATTTCATCCCGATACCTAATGTCAGTCAAAGTGCCACTGTCTAGCCTGTAGAGGTCTGTGCATCACTCCATGGATATGCCTCCCCAGACCATCACTGACCCAACACCAAACTGGTCATGCTGAACGATGTTACAGGCAGCATAACATTCTCCACAGCTTCTCCAGACCCTTTCACGTCTGTCACATGTGCTAAGAGTAACCTGCTGTCATCTGTGAAAAGCACAGAGTGCCATTGGCGGACCTACCAATTCTAGTATTCTATTGCAAATGCCAGTCGGGCTCCACAGTGCAGGGCAGTGAGCACAGGGCCCACTAGAGGAAGTCAAGCTCTCAGGTCACCCTCATGGAGTCTGTTCTCAGAGACATTCACACCAGTGCCCTGCTGGAGGTCATTTTGTAGGGCTCTGGTAGTGCTCATCCTGTTCCTCCTTGCCTTAAGGAACAGAGACCGGTCCTGCTGATGGGCTTAGGACATTCTACGGCCCTGTCCAGCTCCCCCAGAGTAACTGCCTGTCTCCTGGAATCTCTTCCATGCCGTTAAGACTGTGCTGGGAGACGCAGCAAACCTTCTGGCAATGGCACGTATTGATGTGCCATCCTAGAGAAGTTGGACTACTTGTGCAACCTCTGTAGGGTCCAGGTATCACCTCATGCTAACAGTGGTGACACTGACGGTAGCCAAAAAGATGAGGAGGGTGGCCTCCACCTGTTAAACAATTCCTGTTTTGGGGGTCGTCTCATGGTTGCCCCTCTAGTGCACCTGTTGTTAATTTCAATAACACCAAAGCAGCTGAAACTGATTAAAAACCTCCTCTGCTACTTAACTGACCAGATCAATATCCCAGAAGTTTCATTAACTTGATGTTATACTCTGATCAAAAAGTGTTCCTTTAATTTTTTTGAGCACTATATAAATATATATATAAATATATAGTGTGTAATATATGTGTTTATCCTTTTCTGTGACATTTTCTCTCTTAAAAATACAGAATTTATTCTTTAAATCAGAGTTATTTCTTCACAGTCATGGTACATATTGGCACATGAAACTGCATTGTAAAGTTAAGCATATTTTATACATTTTAAAAAATAACTAGCCTGCTCTTGCATTTTATAGTAGAGCTAATGGATTTTGGGGTCCCATTATTAAAAAATGCCTTAAATCATACTAAATATGTCTACTTTGAAATAATAAAGGTTTTTAAAAAATGTGCTTTCTGCTTTTCTTAGGCATGCTTGTGACAACCAAAGTAAACTGAAAGAATACATTTTATCACAGATTCTTGGTACTGTTTTCTAATTTTCATCTTTCATTGTCTGTTCACAGCTGGTGTCATGTGTGAAGATATGACAAACACCACCCCCACAAAAATATATTCTGTTTATTATCCTGCTGTTGTTTCTGCAATTCTCTTTCTTCAATGGTTATGTTCTGCCATTGCTTGTAACAACAGTTAGCTTTGTGCAGAAAAATCATGATTTTTCCTAAATGGTGTCTGCTTTTCCTCTGTTACATTCTGTGTTATTGTTTAATATGTGGAGCAAGATTCACACAGAGTAGCAGCGTCATGATGAACAGCACATATAAGAGTTTCATTGAACTTTATACACATAACAATGTTTATTATTAGTCTGTGCCTAAGAGGTCATTAAAGGCCTGGATCTTGGTTTTTATCGAGGACACTCGCAAGCCCAGACACTCAGACTCCTCACTCGGTCTCTTGAGCGCCACGATCAGAGCCACCATTGACTCCACGAAGATCACAGCATCGTCAGCAAAGTCAAGATCCATGAATCTTTCTTCACCAACAGATGCCTCACAGCTGCTGGACCCCACGACCTTGCCCAACACCCAGTCCATACAAGCATTAAACAGAGTTGGAGCAAAAACACACCCCTGACGAACCCCAGAATCAACTGGGAAAAGCACAGAGGTTCTGCCTCCACTCTGCACAGCACTCACAGTACCAGTGTACAGGCTGGCCATGATATCCAGCAACCTCAAGGGGATCCTGCGAACCCTCAACATGTCCCACAGGGCAGCTCGATCAACTGGGCCGAACGCTTTATGAAAATCGACAAAGGCTGCAAAGAAACTCTGCCAATATTTGCATTTGCGCCCCATGAGAACCCTCAGTGCCAGGATGTGGTCAATTGTAGACTATTCACAAAAATAATTCAGAAAGTGAAAATGGCAGAGTGTATGAAAGAGCCCAACCACAATGAAAGTTATGAAAGCACCACAAACCAATTATTAAAATTTAAAAAGCATAAGTCACTCTTGCTGAATATATAGTAATGTCATAAAAGGCCTTTAGTGTATTTTATCATAATTGGTGTCAGCAGAGTTAGCAGTTAAGACAGACAAATGCTTTTTGTGATGTTAATGTATGTAATTTCACCTTTAAATGTAAACCTTCCTTCATAAAAATGATAGGTGTAATACCAGTTTGCATCTCTCTTGAACACACCATCCAGACCTGATCAACAGTGATAAAACCATCCAGACTTGAACAGAACTGACCAGGCCATACAGTGGGCCAAGAACTGAGAAGAGAGCTCATGCTGTAATTAGTAACAATGGACTATGACAATTGTTTATTTAGTTATCTAGTTAGCTGAGAATAAACACAACTTGTAACCAATCATATTTCTTGGTAACCAGGTTGTAGCAGTAAGATATATAAATGGCTTCCCATTTTTTGAAGCTAGCAATGGAAGACCTGCAAAATGCATGCAACTTGTTATGTCATGTTTGGCACAAGGCTCTCCAGTTCATGTGAGCAGGCAGAGGACTTTTAAGGCCTTAAAACTAGGATCATCTCTGGATTTGGACTTACCTTGGTAGTTGATGATTCTTAGAAGTGAAAAACTGCAAAATGTTGTGTCCACATGCTTTTGGAGTATTCTGAGCTCTGACTTGTGAAATTTCACTTTCCAAATTCTGCACATTCACATAAGTTTCCAGTCAGTGTTTTGGGAGAAGCCTGCGGTTTCTGTTGATTTACAACTTGTTCTTCATATTAAAGTCAATTATATTAAAGATAGCTTGTATTTTTTTTCACGAAAATAAAGAGCAAACTAAATGTACTGATAGTGTATGGTCTCACTCATGAGTGCATTTCAGCCACAAAAATGCCATTTCTGGCTGTCCAGGTTATATTTTTCATCTTATACAACTGACTGAGGTAACATTTAGCATTACATCATGTGACCAGTAGGGGGCATTGTCTTTTACAGTTTTTCTCAAATGTTAAAACACATTTCACAAACGTTTCCTCCATGTTCCCCAATGTCTAAATACAACACCCTTTTCTAAAGCTACATAAACACAACCACACCTTCTCACTTCAAAACTCAAACTTTCACACCAAAAGAGCAGCTCGAAGCTTTCAAAAATGTAAACACTATACACATCATTACACACTACAGCAAAACAATTGAAAACACAATGCTCAATTTGTGAGAAGGTTCTTTGTTTCATAACTGCCAATGCATATTTTTAGAAACTTTACAGTAACGGATCTTCTTAGATCTCTGCAGAGGATTAGGCATTTAGATTTGTGAGTTTCATATGAAGAGTATAAATCTATAGAAAATTCTGCATGTACACTACTGTAACACAACTCAATGCAAAAACAGAATCTATTGCACACAACAGTACTCTTGAAAACATGATCAGGGTGTGAAGTTATTTACTTTATTCACACCACACACACACCACAATCACTGTGCGGCAACATGTCGCTGAGCTGCATCGGGCCACATCACCTCATCCACATCGCAGGCTATATTGTCTCTTGCCAGGCACCGCGGGAAAAACGCCGTGGAATGGCGAATCCATCCTTGGAAGGCCTCCACTGGGATGTCAACACAGGCCAGCTCCATTGCCCTTAGGAGGTTCTCTCTAGTGTATGGTTGTCTGTCATAAACCTTCCATCTCCACGATGAGAAGAACTCCTCTATAGGGTTCAGGAAAGTGGAGTAGGGTGGCAGACAGACATTTAAAAAGTGGTTACTGTTGGTGGTGAACCACTCTCTGATTTGGTTTGTTCTGTGGAAGCGGACATTGTCCCAAATGATCACATAAATGTGATGTGCGGGCCCAGGATGGTGTTGTTGGCGGTCCAGGAGGATGTCTTTTAGCTTTTCTAGGAAGGTGAGGAGACGTTGGGTGTTGTAAGACCCAAGGACAGCATGCCGGTGGACAAGCCCCTCTGAACCCATGGCCGCACAAAGAGTAATATTACCCCCCTGTTGGCCAGGAACCTCAGTGATGACTCTTTGGCCAATGATGTTACGGCCTCTTTGCCTTCGTTTCTGCAGGTTGAAGCCAGCCTCATCCAGGAAGAGGTACTCATGAGGTCTGGCCATCGCGTCCAACTGTAATATCCTCTGTGAAAATGTGAAAGTGCACAGGTGTTCAGAACAACAGTCAGTCAGGTAGCACAGTATTGTCCAGAAGTAATGTAGGCCACTGAGCAACACAGTATGTCCACTAACTGTACTGTGAACATGGATGTATACTTACTTGCACATACTCGTAACGTAGGTCTTTGTGTCGCGCAGAGTTGCGCTCAAAGGGAACCCTATAGACCAGTTTCATCCGCATCTTTTGGCGCCGGAGAACTCGGTCTATTGTGGCCAAGCTGACATCATCAATGCTCTCAAAGTTGACATTATCGGCAATGACTTTGTCTCTGATCTCCCGGAGTCTGATGAGGTTGTTCTCACGAACCATATCCACAATGAGGGTTTCTTGTGCCGCTGTAAATATGGCAACCCTCCCACCTCTATGTGGCATTCTTTCAACTCTAAAGAAAGAAACATGTGTTGTCAATTGACATGTTTGACAATAACAACTGATCTGAAACCAAAAGACTACTTTCACAGGCTTGTAAAACTGTATTGTGACAAAGAAAGCAATAGAGTACAATACCTGTTGTGTTGTCTGAATGCCCTGATAATGTTGGCCACGGTAAACCTACTCAGGTTTGGACAGACTCTTAGTCCTGCTTCAGCCATTGTCATGCCATGGACAATGACATGGTCAATGACTGTTGCTCGCATCTCGTCCGTAATGATGGTGCGAGGTTGTCTTGCTCTCCCTCCTGGACCTTCTCCTCTCCCTTGTTGGCCTCCTCCTCTTCCTCGTTGGCCTGCTCCTCTTCCTCCTCTGATTTGAACTCCTCTTCTTCGTTGGCCTGCTCCTTTTCCTCCTCTGATTTGAACTCCTCTTCCTCGTTGGCCTGCTCCTCTTCTTCCATGGCCAGCTCTTCTCCCTCCTCTGACTCGAATTCCTCTTCCCCTGACTCTGCCTTCATCCATTGTGTTTGTTTGGAATCTTCAGCAAACTGTGCACTCTGAACTTGCTTTTATACATGTGGTCACAGCATTAGCAACAAGTGTCTTCAATTTTGAGTCGTTGTGTGTAATGAATGACGCCAGGTGTGTTCATTATGTTCAAATATTGTTGACTGTGGCAAGCATTTTGCATCACATGAGCTTTCATTTGAGAGTATGAGCAGAGTTCTTTTGCAACTTGTGTTTTAGCAAGGAAAAATGTGTTTAGATTTATGAGAACGGAGGATTGTGTTTTTTGAATTGTGTCTTCATGTGAAATGTGTTTATGATATTGGAAAATGATGGCTAGATTTAGTAAATGTATTTAGACAACTGGTCATTTGGTTTAGAGGATTGGCTTTTGTGTTTTAGCATTTGAGAAAAACTGTAATTGGTTTTGTGCATTTCTTAGAAAAAATTGTGTCCATGTAAACGTTTACACAGTTCCCACATGCTGCTGTTGTAATTCTTAATGATGCAGTCAAGATGTTATTGTTGATCTGCAATTTAAAAGTATCCCATTGTTTCAGCCAATCCTCAAATATTTCTAAACCAATTGAAGGTCGGGTAGCATTGGACATACTCATTTACCCTTATATAGCATTTTTCTAATTCATCAGGAGTGCATTTGTAGTTTTAGATTAGGGTGACAAACACAAATTGTTTTCTTGTTTGCATTTAGTTAATCTACACTTCTGTCTTACTGTCTAAAAACATTTTGTTTCGCTTTTTGCATTTTGATTATTGAAACATCCGCATAAGTGCTTATCAGCACCAGGTATGAAAAAGTGGCATGTCCAAAGAACAGACAGAATTTTGCACCAGGAGAGAAGACCTTTGTAGAAGCAGATTTCAAAGGCGTTGTCAGTATTCAGTACAGGAATCCCTAACAGAAAGGTAAAATAAACCGAGTAACCAAAAGCAGAGCTTGAAGCAAATGTCAAAAAGAAAGTGGTAGGAGTTTAAAAACCATTACTAAAAATTGGTTTTCCCTTATTCGGAGTGCCAGAGATTTCTTTCATTCTAAAAACACAGACGCAAAACATGGTGGGCTGGTATCTTATATAGCATAAGAGACATGGCATCAATCATAACACAACACAAAACACTCTCATGGCAAATGCAAATGACAGTGCCTATTGATTTCTAAAATACATGTACTTTTAGGCTTTTACATGTATTTATTTGTTGGTATAAACATATAAATGTTTATATATCATTTGTGAATTTATTGTATATCCACATATGGTATGAAATACTAACAACTTTTGCAGATGCATCCTTACAATTGTATTTATGCAGCTAAAACTATGACAGATTTCTTGAAATAATTGGTTCATTGCAGGTACTATTGTTTTAGGTCTGAAAAAACAGATACATGTTCAGAAGCAAACTGAAATTAACAATGCAAATTCAAAGTACAGTATAAGTTAGAGTGCAAAATATAATTCTTCTGACTACATCTTTGAAATTGAAATAAAAATAATTAGACAACACTTTGCATGTGTAGTTACTAGTAATCCAACGTACAGTAGGTTACAATAAAACAGACTAACAACACTGGCATAGGAGGTTACTATATACAGTACTTTTTGTACATTCTTGTTCATTGTGGCGCCAGAGAGTGAGGACATGTTGCATGCTAGTTGGACATGAAAGTAAGTAATTCACCATACCCCGCACCCATGACAATGCTACTTCTACAACTACTGCTATGTAATAAGTACACTGTAGTCTCTGTTATTTAATATAAAGTGTTGTCATTAAGGTAACAGAGACTGCCCTTAACACTTACAATATTATACCCTCCACAGTACTCTTAATTTGTGGGTAAGTGGATTCTGCATTTTCATTGTCATTCTCTGTAAAATCTTCCTACCTCAACCCAAAGACTAGCGTGTCAAGTTTGCTCCAGTTTATGTATTCTTTTCTTTTATATGTATTTATACATATATATAGTGCAGTAATAACAACTCTGAAAACAGCAAGGAAATTTTGAGATGCAAACCAGGTCCTCCCTTTTATTGTCCAGAGACAGCTAAGTCAAACAAAGATAAATAAAAATGACGCTCATAGGTATTTGTCCTTTCAGCGGGAATTTCTTGAAAAGTGAATAAAGGTAGACACTCTAGGAGAGCTCCATCTGGGGGGTTGCCGCGTTCAGTAATGACACCTCCTTTTGGGATGTTCGGATATTTTGGCTAGGCTGTTAGGGGCAGGGCTAAACTCTTTCACCGAATGGCTTCTCTGCATTGTGGGGAAGGTGATGGCAATGTTAGCGGCAGCACCCCCTGTCATTGAGGTGGGCTATTACATATCTCTATCAAGCCTCCAATGCATATGCATGATTTTATATATATATATATATATATATATATTGTCACACACGTGCGAGTAGAAGGCAGCTAAAGGGCTCGAGTAATTGTAATAAAACATCCGACCAGGGGGCGGCGGAGTGCGCTGACTGTCTTTCTCAGTTCCCTACAGACCTTTCCCGGGAAATACTGCAAGGTTCCTGTGCCTCTGAAGACGTCACTTCCGAAGCCGGCCCCTTTGATGATGTCACTTCCAAAGCCGGCCCCTTTGATGACATCACTTCTGGTTCTGGCCCCTTTGATGACATCAGTTCCTCTCAAGACCTTTAAAGTCTCCATCTTAGGCTACTATAGGCAGTTGTTTTTGGACTCTGTGATATGCACATCGTCTGTTTGATCAAGAAAACCCTTTTGCAGCTGGGAAAAACAATATACGGGTGGCTGCCCCAAACCTTTATAATGTGTTGGACCCATTTTTATGACAGTGGCGTAGCCGGCAGGATGAATTCCCAGAAGAAACCAGGACTCGGACATGTAAGTAAGCAGGTAGGAAAGTACTGGGGCCGAGTTTCTGGGGGGGGGAGTGCGTTTGAGGGTCAGGAAGGACTCAGTACAGGCTCCGCTCATCAGATACAACCCCGGGCTTATAACTTACCAAATGGAGAATGTGAAGGGGACATACAGGTGTAGGCTGGTTTCTGGGGATGAAACAAAAAGGGCTTATTATGTTCTCTCGGAGGACAGAGCTGAGCCGCCCATTGGGACTGAGGTCCCAGATAAATATGGGCTATCCCCAGTCCAGCAGGTAAAAATAATAAAAAAAACTGGACACTTGATCCAGAGAGATCAGTCCAGGAGCAGGCTATGGCCCTCTGGGAGCAGGTGGCTCTGAGGCTAAGGCCATTTGAATTAACCACCTGCCAGATAGTTCAACAGGTAGCCTGTCTCTTCTTTTTAAAAGGCCTCCCTAAAAATTTTGCCCAGCCGGATTGGGGTGAATTCCATTCTATGGAAGAGCTTATAAAGCTCTTGAAAACACCCGAGCCAGTCTCAAAATCTGGGAGAGCAGAACGGCCCTCTAGTGGAATTCCTAGAGATCACGTCCTACTGAATAAGTCTCTTACACATACATCGGAGCCTGTTTCTGAGTTCCCGGGCCACCGGGTGTGCAACCTACCCAGGAGCGAGGCGGGATGTAGGTGGAAGGGGGAAGATAGTTTGTGTGCTCTTGCCAACACCCTGACGTGTTCAAATACAGGATCTGTAGTCATTAATGGTTATAAACTCCTTGCCCTGTTTGATTCCGGCAGCAACGTTTCCTTTGTTGATTGCCGATATGTTTTACCGTGACAGAGAATTAAAAAAAAGACCAGTATTAAATGTATTCACTGAGACATCCGGATGTACAACACCGCCCTGTGTTTCATGAGTCAGGGAGGACTGTTAAAAAACATCCCATGGCGATCCACCCTAATCCTCCCTTCTCAGCGATTCTAGGACGGGACTGGTCAGAAAATAAATGCGGTAAACTATTGACTACTCCTGATAAAAACTTAGGCCTCGTTATAGATGGGGATAACTCGTCTCAAGCTGTCTACACGCTGTGTACACAGCCGATGGAGAGAGATACGGAAGCCCACTAGGAGGATGGGGAGATTCCTGGTCTGTCTCAGGCAAATACGTCATCCACCCGCGCCTCGACGATTCGGGAGGAATCTCCTCCCCTTGAGGTCAGACCGGACCCTCTCTCCGACATTTACTTTCAATTCAAACAAACACTGGCTTCTTTTAAAAGGGAGCAGTGGAATGATGACTCCCTAAAATTTGCAAAAAATGCAGTAGTCCTTGTCAACAGCCAACGCACACACCAGCCCATGCCACAAGGACCTCACTTTGTAATAGAAAATTATCTATTATATCGGGTCACAGAACATGGGGCGGAGGTTCGGAAACTGTTGTTAATTCCACGAATTTACCGGCGGCAGGTTGTGAATTAGCTCACGCCCACCTCCTTGGAGGCCATTTAGGCTCTGAAAAAACTTTAGAGCGGATTAAGCTCAGATTTTATTGGTCGGGAATTAACAAGGAGGTTCGCCGTTTTTGTATTTCTTGTCCAGAATGTCAATTGTGGCAAATTCCTAGAAAGGACAGTGCTCCTCTCGTTCCCCTTCCCTTAATTGATGTCCCCTTTGAACGAATGGGGGTCGATATTGTAGGACCCTTGGAGCCCTCAGCCCGAGGACATAAATATATATTAGTCCTCGTGCATTATGTGACCCGATATCCGGAAGCTGTTCCCTTGCGCTCAGCTACATCTAAAGCAATCACACGGGAACTAGTAGGAGTATTTGTGCGTGTTGGTATTCCTAAAGAAGTCCTAACGGACCAAGGAACACCTTTTACCTCGGAGACATTCAGGGAAATGGCCAAGTTACTGAAAATAAAGCACTTAAAGACCGCTGTGTATCATTCTCAAACCGACGGTCTAGTGGAGAGGTTTAATCAGACTCTCAAGCAGATGCTTCGCAAGGTGGTCAGCGGGGATGGGAGGAATTGGGATCAACTCCTCCCCCTTGTTCTCTTTGCCTATCGGGAAATCCCACAAGCCTCTACGGGGTTCTCTCCTTTTGAATTGTTATATGGACGACAACCCCGAGGTATATTGGATATTTTGAAAGAAGGTTGGAAAGGAGAGGCTCTTCCCTCTACAAATATTTTGGAATATATCGCACAGTTACGTGATAGATTTGAGAAAATTCGACCTATTTTAAAAAGTCATATGGAAGAGGCTCAAGTAGCACAAGCCCGTTATTACAATCGTGGCACGACACTCCGAGAATTCCAGCCGGGGGATTGTGTCATGGTATTAATTCCTACCTCTCATTCTAAATTACTCGCCCATTGGCAAGCCCCTTATGCAATTAAGGAGAGAAAAGGATTGGTCGACTATTTGGTGAAACAACCCAATCGTAGACCAACTGAGAGGGTTTATTATGTGAACTTGCTGAAGCCGTGGAAGGAGAGGGAAACAGATCCCTCCTTCGCTCAGCCCTGCTCATTCTTTGCTCACATAGACACCCTTAATTTCGGCGAGGAATTAACTTATAGACAAAGACGGGAGCTGGAATCAGCTATCCTGTCCGTCTCAGAGGTGGTGAGTGAAAAACCTGGAAGGACCTCTCTGACGACATAGTGACTGAACCAGGGGTTATAGTCCGAGAGCGCCCCTATAGACTTCCTGAGGCAAAGAAAGCAGAAGTGGAGCTGGAAATCAAGTGGATGCTGGAACTAGGAGTGATTGAGGAAAGTTATAGTCCCTGGTCCAGCCCAATTGTCTTGGTTAGTAAGCCTGACGGCAGTTGGAGGTTTTGCAATGACTTCCGTCAGCTTAACCAGGTCTCCCTCTTTGATGCTTACCCCATGCCTCGTGTGGATGACCTCCTCGAGAGACTTGGACAAGCTGAATTTTTGACCACACTTGACATGACAAAAGGGTACTGGCAGACTCCTTTAACGGACACCGCGAAGGTCAAGACCGTGTTCAGCACTCCTAGCGGACACTGGCAGTATCGTGTTCTTCCATTCAGGTTACACGGGGCTCCTGCGACTTTCCAGCATCTGGTGGACAAAGTGCTCCAACCCCATAATGCGTATAGTGCTGCCTATCTGGATGACATCGTTATCTATTCCAGCACATGGAAGGAACACGTACAGCAGGTCACTGCGGTATTGCGGACACTAGGAGAAGCCGGGCTTCGTATTAATCCCAAGAAATGTTTCTTTGGATTGAAAGAAGCTAAATATTTGGACTACCCGGTGGGTCAGGGTACTGTGAAACCACAGTGTTCAAAAATAGATGCCATTGTTAAATGGTCCCGTCCGAAAACCAAGAGGCAGGTCCAAGCCTTTCTCGGGTTGGCCGAGTACTACCTTCGGTTTGTACCTCGGTTTTCAGAGAGAGTGGTGCCCTTGACTGATCTTACAAAGAAGAGGGCTCCTAATCATGTGGTATGGACTGACAAGGCGGACACTGCATTTAGTGACTTAAAACAGGCTCTTACGTCAGCACCAATATTAAAAGCTCCTAATTTTTCTCTCCCTTTTATTCTCCAGATGGACACTTCGGCCTGGGTGCCGTGCAAAGCGTCGATGGTGTTGAACACCCCATCGTGTACCTGAGCCGGAAACTGTTGGATCGAGAGACCAGGTATGCAGCAGTGGAAAGGGAAGCCCTTGCGATCAAATGGGCGATTACGCAGTTGAGGTACTACCTCTTGGGCCGGGAGTTCACTCTAGTGACAGATCATGCTCCTTTACAGTGGATGGCCCGTCACAAGGAGTCAAATCTACGGGTCACTAGGTGGTTTCTTGACCTTCAACCTTAGAAGTTTTCGCTTATTCATCGTAAGGGTTCTCTTCATGCCAATGCTGATGCTCTCTCTCGTGCCCACGACCTCTCGGTGCAGAACGCCCGACCCAATGGGTCTGGGCTGAGGGGGGGGGCCTTGTCACACATGTGCGAGTAGGAGGCAGTTAAAGGGCTCAAGTAATTGTAATAAAACATCCGACCAGGGGGCGGCGGAGTGCGCTGACTGTCTTTCTCAGTTCCCTACAGACCTTTCCCGGGAAATCCTGCAAGGTTCCGGCGCCTCTGAAGACATCACTTCTGAAGCTGGCCCCTTTGATGACATCACTTCCGAAGCCGACCCCTTTGATGACGTCACTTCTGGTTCCGGCCCCTTTGATGACATCAGTTCCTCTCAAGACCTTTAAAGTCTCCATCTTAGGCTACTATAGGCAGTTCTGTTTTGGACTCTGTGATATGCACATCGTCTGTTTGATCAAGAAAACCCTTTTGCAGCTGGGAAAAACAATATTCGGATGGCTGCCACAAACCTTTATAATGTCTTGGACTCATTTTTATGACAATATATATACAGGGTGGTCCAGATTTAATTATACAGATCCAGATCGTCTGGATGACTTTGATTTATGCAGGGACAATTCCAGTTCGGCGCGAAGATGATTCTTCATGTCGTCAGTTCACACTCTTCTCGATGTTCTAGGATTTTTCAGGTGATTTTCTATGTAATAAACTTAATAAGTTATAGTGTAATGAAAATTGCTTAATTAGATCTGGACCACCTTATATATATATACAGTATATATATTGTGGCATCCGGCTGGGAGTGGAGCCCAGGAGGGATTGTACCTCCTCCAGACCGCGAGGGGGCGACCGCCCTGGTTATATTGGGGGCCACGGGTAGAGGGCTTGGAAGCCCAACCCTGTAGGGGCCCGTGGCCACCGCCAGGCGGCGCCCCGGTGCCTGAACAACCCTGGACCTCAGCACTTTCACCACACCAAGACGTGCTGGGGGGAAGAGGAGCAGGGACACCTGAAGGGCTTCCAGGTGCGCAGCCGGCACTTCCGCCACACTGGGGCGTGTCTGCGGAGGAATGCCGGGAAGCAGCTGGAGCCCATCCGGGTTCCTATATAAGGGGCCGCCTCCCTTCATTCAGTAGCGGAAGTCGGGTGGAAGAAGGACGGACCTGGAGAGAGGACTAAAAGACGAGGCATTTGAGGACTGTGAGGCCTGGACTTTGGGGGATCGGTGCTGGAGGCACTGGGACGTGCACCGAATGTGTAAATATTAGAAACAATAAACGTGTGTTGGGTGAACAAAGATGTCCGTCTGTCTGTGTCCAGGGCCCGTTCCACAATATATATATATATATATATATATATATATATATATATATATATATAGTCTATATACAGGTATTTAAAATCCTAAGCCTAAAAGTGCAACGACTTTGTGCAACGCTTTTTTGTCACGCTTTAAATCTGGCTTATTTTAAAACCTACATATATATGTTTGATATCATTCTTTTCAGAATTTATCAAACTTTAATATGCTGTTGTTAGATTTTCTGATTCTTATTCCATTTTTAAATTATAAACTAAAAAAATACTGGTAAAATTCTGTTACAATGAACTCCCAGGGACCTAAAAAATATTTTGTTGTAACGAAAATTTCGTTATAATGAGATTCTGTATTTGTTGCTGTAGTGCTTTCTTTAACTTGTGTCCAGGCGTTTGCAATCATTTCAATAGCTTCTTTCGCGTTAATTTTAATCTCCTCCTGCCTGCAAGTTATGCTGACGAGAATTTTTCTCAGCATTTCTTTGCCATAATACACTTTGAGGGTGCAAATGATGCCCAAATCCAAAGGCTAAAGCTCTGCTGTGCAATTGGTTGGGAGGAATTCAACGCAAACATTATCTAAATGTAGAAGCATGTTGTGTGCAGCACAGTTATCAATCAGAAGCTGAATCATCCTTTTCTTCTTCTTCATATTGTAAGGTTTCTGAACACTTTTGGGATCCCCGACCACTCCTCACCCAACGGGAATGACACGCTGAAGTGTGTCCCGAAATGCAATTGCAGTGTCTGTGGAAGATTGTTTGTCCGTTGCTTGGGCAGGGCAACAGCAGGCTCACAGCGTGCAGTGAAGCAACACAGAAGCGGATCCTAAAAGATCAGGGTCACACTATAAGTCCCTATCTTACACCCCAAAACACGAGGCTTAGTCTCAGTACTTTAGTAAATTTATTCAGCTTGAAACAGGAACGGCACGGTTATTTATTGTAGCGTGATCTACCACTCTGCTATACACAGACACAGCAGTCAGGCATGGTCGTGGCCAGGTCAGTGACCAAGTAATCCTGCTATCTGCATTTATAATGTACCTTGCATCACCAATCAAGATCTTTTCTGCTTGCTTTCCTGGAGAGACGCAGCATAGCTGTGTGCCTGCTCTTACCCCGGCAACTGATAAACTGTCTTCCACAGACGCGGCGATTGCACTTCGGGATGCTTTTCGGCGTGCTGTCTAGTTGGGTGAGGTCCCAAGAGAGTTTACAAACGTCACATTTTCTTGAATGAGTGCTGCATTAATAGGAATGTTTCTTGAACGAACATCACTGGACCACATGAAAACTGCTTTTTCAACATCTCCAAATGCAGCAGTTCACATATATTTGCAACCTGAGATTTTTCTTCTTTTTTTGCTCGGTCTTTCAAGAAAGTTGACACTGTGAATGGCGAAATTCCGAGTTCATTGGGAACGTCTTTTTTCTTTTTACCACAATTGAGAGCTGTAAAAATGTAAAGTTTTTTTTCTAATATGAACTGTTACAGTTTTTTCGTGTCTTCTGTTTCTATAGCAGGGTGACAA
This sequence comes from Polypterus bichir lapradei, assembly GCA_026402145.1. Lineage (NCBI taxonomy): Eukaryota > Metazoa > Chordata > Cladistia > Polypteriformes > Polypteridae > Polypterus > Polypterus bichir. Next base: position 104,646,613 of record JANRMT010062792.1, on the reverse strand, counting down.
TGAGTTAAATTCCAATGGATGTTTTTCAAATGTTGACGAGCAATAAGCAAAATGTATCACTGAAAACCGCAGGAAACAAAAAAAGCAAAAAAAAAACAGTAGGAGGAAAGTTTGAAGAAAAAAAATTACAGTGTTTCTGTTTGGGGATCGTTGTGCAGAACTGAGCTGCGGTCACAGAACTAACTGCTCTGTGGATAATTCATTCAAGCATTTCAAGGTCACTTCGTTGTAATGAAAGTGTCTGCTGAATGTACTTTGTAGTAACGAGATTTCTATAGACTTGTGTCATATGGGAAAGCTGTCAGGACCATAAAAATACTTCGTTGTAATGAAAATTTCGTTGTAAAGATATTCTTTGTAACGGAATTTTACCTGTATCAAGAACTCACGTCCCGCAAGATGATACTTTCGGCCAAGAGATTTAACCACTCCCAGGGCCGGAAATAAAAAACAGAGTAGGACAGCTGCTGTACAGGCTTTTAAATGTTGAGATTGCAAGATTGAGATCATGTGGCATGGCAGCAGCAGCAGCAGCAGCAGCAAGCCAGCAGCTGATCAACCAAAGAGGAGGTTAAAAAAACCTATTCTTTCCCATTGCATCACCATTTAAGAGGGGGTTTCGGAGCAGCAACCACGTCTCCTTGGGGTGCATTCAGCCCCACTGTTCACAACGCAAGCGGCAGAAACACAAAGTGGCTGGTACGTAGAGCAGGCCGGGGGGAGTTGGCGAGCGAAGCAAGCAGGGGAGAACCCCCTAGTATATATATTGTAATATACGGCTGGCCATTCATCCCAGCCAATACCCCCATGCCGCCAGGTGGAGCCCTCCCTGTAGCAGGGAAGTGCCACGAAGGCCAGCAGGGCATCATGGACATTGGAGTCTTTATTCACAGCCCTGTTGGATACCATGGGGGCTGCTAGGAGACGCTGCAGGGAGGAACAACGATTATTTGCCTCACTCCCAGGAAGTACATCTGAGTCACATGGACAAGGGGAATGACGTGCTTCCGGGGCGAAGAAAAGGACTTTTGATCTGACCCGGAAGTGATAGGAGATCACATGGACTGGGGATTGGAAACACTTTCGGTTCAGGGATTATAAAAGGACTCTGGGAACTCCCAGATGGCAAACTGAGCTGGGTGGAAGGGTGGCAACACATCTGGGAGTGGAGGATTGATTTATTGTAGAGTATTGTTTTTAATTTATGAGTATTGTGGAGAGGAGGGTTCTTTGTGCACTGTTTAATAATAAAAAGTCAACTATTTGGATTTTACCTGTTGTCTGACGTCTTGGTCAAGGGTTTAAGGGAGCGATAGCGGGCCCAATCTATCACTATATATATATATATATATATATATATATATATATATATATATATATATACTGTATATACTGTATATATATATATATATATATATATACTTTTATTATTTTCTTTCTCTCTAATATGCATCATGTATGAGAGAAGCATCTGCACTGGAATGTTACCTCTACTTGTTGTTCATGATGAAAAGGTTCAGACTTCTCTTGACCCTTAATTGAGTTACTTTGCTAAAAAAAAGATGAATTCTTCCAAGTCCAGCTGCCCTTTCAAAAATGCAGTGTTTTTCACACATGTTCATTTTAACAAATGAAAGAAAGATGTTAACAGAAAAATTTACTGCACAGTTCTAACAAAAAATGGATTTTGGAAAGTAAAATGTAAAAAAAGGAATATGTGCAATTTAATCCCCTCTCTGAGTAACCAAAGAGATGGTAAAACATCTGTTTCTTATAAGTTTGATGAGTGCTGGGTGCTCCAAATAGGAAATAGAATACAGTGTTCTCTGAATATTAAAGAAAGAAAATAAATACATGAAAGAACCAATATGGAAAAAAGTATTAAATAAAGTGATACTAGTACAAAACATTAGTACCTAAAAATATAAGAAGGAACACATTATTGTGTGCTCTCATAAGCATATTCAGTTTCCAAAAAAAGGTATTCAGTGTGTACGCTGATTTGCTAGTTTATTAGGCACACCACCCTCCACACACACGTTCTGCATTCCAAGATGTCACGTGATGGCAACGTGTGATACAGATCAGGCAGAGCAGCGTTTCTAGCATCAGTTGGTGTTGAATAGAGCAATGGAATGGACTTTGAACAGAACATCATCATTGGTGCTAGGTATGTCAGTTCTAGTTCTTCCAAATGGCTGTTGCCCTGGGTTTTTCATGTAGAAATGTTTCAAGGATTGAGAATGGCTGAAGAA
>JANRMT010062792.1:104589908-104639358 GCA_026402145.1 Polypterus bichir lapradei | reverse complement strand
TCCCTAAATAATAAAAACCATCATTTAAAAACTGCATTTTGTGTTTACTTGTGTTATATTTGACTAATGGTTAAATGTGTTTAATGATCAGAAACATTTTGTGTGACAAACATGCAAAAGAATCAGAAATCAGGAAGGGGGCAAATAGTTTTTCACACCACTGTACTACCAGCTTCTTAGGATACACTCGTATCAAAGCGAGAGTTTATAAACACACGTGGATCATTACCATTTCTTATCTTCCTTATTATGATTCAAGTCTCAGTCAGGCTACCAGTCACCATACAGAAACAATATTAAGTTCTATTGTTCATGACATTTCAATGTTTTCTGATGAAGGCATTTAGTTGTTAGATTTAAACACATCTTTTCACTCCATTGAGCACTCTAATCTTTCATACAGGCTTGAAAATTACATAAGGCTATCTGGTGCTATAATCACATAGTTTCATTCTTACTTATCAAACAGATTTCAGTAAGTACAGAAAGACGATGACAGCACACCGTCATTATGTCCTGAAATTAAATATGCTGTCTGTCAGGGATCAGTACTGTTTACTTTATGTGCTGCCATTTGGAGATACAAATAGAAAATTTAATATCTGCTCTATTGCTTAAACAGATTGTGATGAGTTGGGTCAATGTTCCCTAGTTGCATCAAGGAGCCTCTTGAACCTGGAACTATTGATCTTCTTTATTTTTTTTTTTAATTTTATAGAATTTTTTTAAATCAAATAACACTCCATACACATAAGTTTTACAAAAAGAAAAAAAACAAAGAAAAAGGTTCAAAACAAATCATCCCCACCCCTGAGAAAGAGAGCTAGGCCAGCAGTGTAAAACTTTATGCTAGTAAAGGCAAATGAATAGATACAATAATAAATGAATAGAGATAAACGGAGTAAAAGAGGGGAGAGAACCTCCCTTCCTCAATTTAAATGCTTATTCAAAAATGTTATTGATTAGATCCTGTCAGGTTTTGAAAAAGTTTTGTACAGATCCACTAAGTGAGAATTTGTTTCAAATAGTATATAATATCAGTTACCCACTGACTTAAAAGAGGAGAGTTAGGATTCTTCCAGTTAAGCAAGATAAGTCTGCATGCCAGTAGCGTAGTAAAGGCAATCACAGTTTGTTTGTCCTTCTCCACTTTAAGCCCATCTGGAAGTACACCAAACTCCGCTGTTAATGGGTTAGGAGGGATTGTGATACCAAGGCTGTCTGAGAGGCATTTAAAGATTTTGGTCCAGAATGATGTTAATTTGTTGCAGGCCCAAAACATGTGACCCAGTAAAGCTAGAACTTGATTGCAACATTCGTAGGTTGGATCTTGCCCTGGAAACATTTTGAACAATTTTAAATGAGAGAGATGCACTCGATATATAATTGTGAGTTGAATAATTGTATGTTTTGCGCATATGGAGCTTGTGTGAATTCTCTGCATTGCTACCTTCCACTGATTTTCTGATTAGTTGAGCGAGAGATCCTTTTCCCACTGTTCTCTTGGATCATTGAAAGGGATAGACTGTGAAATAATTTTATATATTACAGAAATGCTGTCTGAGTCCTCGTGACTGAACCATTGATAATGTACCCAAGGATGAGCCGGGCAAATGAGGACGCACACAGTCAGCAATGGATTCATGCAAAGTGTTCAGTGCTTTTATGAAACACCAAACAAAAGTGTCTAAAGTGCAGTATATTTTATCTTCAATAATTAGCCAATAAATAATCCTTTAAATCATGTGAAAATCAGCGAGTTAAAATTAAAAATAACAGGCCAATGATAAAACCAGAATAAAATAACGCAGTCCTAAGGTCCTTGCTCTTTTTTTTCATCCTTTTAACTGAGTCCAGGGCAACTTCTCTCCTATTTCCCAAGCTCACCACATAGCTTGCTCAGCCAGTGGAGACACCAGCAGCAACGGCCCTCCCTTCCAACCCATGCCTTGATTGATGCTTTTGACATCTGCCAGACCACTCAGAATCAGTTGTCCTCCCATCTTCCATCTCCTGGTGTCCCTTGGAATCCACCACGATCGTACTCGTTCCTCCAATAAATCAGCAGATAATAATCCATCTCATGGTGCACCAATCATTTCACTCCACTAAGGAAACCAACCACTCTGCATCCTCTCTCTCTGTCTGTCTTAAGTTAACTCACACATCCAACACTGACTGTCTGTTGATTAGCTATATTTTGAATTGTAAGAACTAAATACTGTAGTTATTACAGTTCTTTTTCTTTTAAATGCTTCTATTTCATGATGTGCATTTTGTTCACATTTTATTGCCCTACTTTAGCGCCGGGACGCCCAGGAGGACCAGAGGAGGGCTTGTACCTCCTCCAGACCGCGAGGGGGCGTCTGTCCTGGTTACGCTGGTGGCCTCGGGGAGAGGGCATGGAAGCCCAGCCCTGTAGGGGCCCGTGGTCACCGCCAGGCGGCGCCCCACTTCCAGACCATCATCTGCCACATCCGGCCGAGGCGGGAGCCCGGCCGGGAGGCCCAGGAGGACCGGAGGAGGGTCTGTACCTCCACCAGACCACAAGGGGGTGTCCGCCCTGGTTATGTTGGTGGCCTCGGGTAGGGGGCATGGAAGCCCAGCCCTGTAGGGGCCCGTGGCCACCGCCAGGCGGCGCCCCGCTGCCTGAACAGCCCTGGAGCCCAGCACTTCCGCCACACCAGGAAGTGCTGGGGGGAAGACGACAGGGGACACCCAGACGGCTTCCGGGTGCGCAGCCGGCACTTCCGCCACACAAGGGCGTGTCTGCGGAGGAGTGCCGGGAAGCAGCTGGAGCCCATCCGGGTTCCCATAAAAGGGGCCGCCTCCCAGCAGTCGTGGCGAGAGTCGGGAGGAAGCAAGACGGAGCTGGAGTGAGGACTGGAGGCGGCCAGGAAAGAAAGGCAAAAGGACTGTGTGGCCTGGACTTTGGGGGATCGGTGCTGGAGGCACTGGGGTGTGATTGCACGGTAAACTTGGAAATATTAGTATAAATAAACGGTGTGTGGTGAAATTATGATGTCCGTCTGTCTGTGTCCGGGCCAGCGTTCACAGCACATATAATTACCGGGGATCTGGCCTAACCCTTATTTTATTTTGTTTGCTTCTATTTACTGGGTAAAAGGAACTTCAAGAAAATTCTTAAAAAGTCAAATGTGATACTTTGAAAGAAAGTAAAATTCTATGATTTGCCCATTCTCTGAATTTTGTGTATGCTTGCATGCGCTGATAGAGCGTTGTCGCACACACCACACAACGAACCACCTCAGGATCCCAGATTAGGACCCGAGTGCAGCCATTACTGGAAAGAACAAAACTGTGACTCAGAAATCCTTAAGAATTATGATTGATTGTTCAGATTCTAGTAGCTCCTCAGATCACACCTATGGACCTTCAAGTACAATTTAAGAAAATTAATGTAGGTCATAGGTGTTTGTCTTTTAGAAGTTTTCTTGCTTTTAATATTGTTTTATTTGACTCTTTTAGTGTGTAGTTTATTTTATTTAATTTGTCTCCATGTGTGAATATGTTGGCACCAGAGGAGATGATGCCCAGGGGCACCGTAGAGTCCTAATCTGGCCCTGGCCTCTACAAAACTCAAGCCTGTAGTTTGCTTTCTAGTTCTTGCAGTTACTGAAACATTGATTTGAAACGCATGTAGGACACTGCAGGTTCACTAAATTGGATTCATCACAGCACACACTGAACACATTTTGAAAAGCAGGTGTGACTTCATTCTAAATTTAAAATACTCACAATTCACTGCTTTTGGTAATAAACTGAAGAAGCAGTGATTTTCTACATTTGAGGAATTGTGGTTATTTTTTCAAATTGTAACTGTGAACAAGCTTCCCTTGTGTTGTTTTTTTTTTCCTAATCTCATTTAAAGAGTTTTGGAAACATGAACATTTGAAATAGAGCTAATGCACGCACACATACATAATTCAGCTAGATAAAAAAGAAGTGAGAATGTATGTGTCCATTTATTCCTTAAACCCACTTGATCCACAGGTGAATGTGGTCTATTCTGGAAGTGCTGCGTGTAAGGAGTGAGTCAAACACAGGTACAGACATGCACACTTCTACTGTCACTTATACCAGTCCTATTTAGATTTGCCAGGTACCCTAACACAGATATTTATCTGGGATGTCTGAGGAAGACTAGAGTACAAGGAGAAAAAAATGTATGAAGACATTATGCCACATAAATGCAGACAGTCGGTGGTCAGCTCCTGAAGTTAACATTTTAGGAATCAGAACATCCATGGTGTGACCCTCCACCCACACTCATAACACCACTAGACTGAACAACCATACTACCAAAAAACTGTCTCAAACCAAGCCCTCAATCTTTGAATTCTCAGACATTAATGACCAAAAAAAAAAATGACCAACTGGTTACCCCATCCAAGTCTTATTCCATTCCGTAAGCACAGTAGCCAACATCCAGTAAAAGGAGAGACATACGTATACAGAGAAAAGAGACCAGAGAATCAAATTTAGAGCATTTAAGTAAAACATAACCATAATGCCTCAGATCTCCAGGCTAAGCATTATTTCAGTACACATAAAAGAAACTTCAAGAAAGTTCTTAAAAAGCCAAAGGCGATAATTTGATTCTCCTTAAGTCTGCAAGTGTTTTCATACTCTGTTGTTCCTCCCACACCCCTAAGCTATGTACTTTAAACTTACTGACAGCTCTAAACTGGCCCCGTATGAGTGATTGTGGCAGTGTGCATGATGGGCTCTACGATGGACTGGGACCCTGAATCCCTAAATTAGATAAGAAGATTAGATCATGCGTGGATGGTATTCATATTTTTGGCTACCCTTTGTTGGACATCCATTTGAAGCCTGGTATCTAATATGCATCATGAGTAATTTGCAGTTGGTTTCTTAATTTGTTAGCAGTTTTGTCATAGTTGTTTATAGTGCAGCCATATCCTCTCCTACTTTGTCAGCTGATGCCATAGTTCAACGGTTAATGGATAGACATCATTGCTTTCCAGTTATGTTATTCAGTTTCTACTTTGTTTTCTGTGTGTTTTCATAAACCTATGTCTTTATGGGTACTAATTCTTTATTTAGTAATTTGTCAAACCTGTACTTGGATTTTACATGAAGACTTGTCACAGAGCTCTCTATGCCTGCAGTGAGTGAAAAGTTCTATACAAAAATGAACTGAATTAAATAACAGATGGAGAAAATGGTGGATTAGGCTATAGAGTAGATTGATATAAACTAGAGAAGGGAATTAACCAATTTCAAGAACCTCCACTGGGTGGCAAGCAGACATTTGGCCATGGCCATGCCAAGAATTCAAATTTTCGGATGATAATTCAAATTTTCAGATGACAAGTGTGAACAAAATGAGATTAAAAATTCTGGCTGAGATTAAATTTAATGTACTGTAGATAGCATCCATACTAGCAATAGTCCATCCATCCATTATCCAACCTGCTATATCGTAACTATAGGGTCACGGGGGTCTGCTGGAGCCAATCTCAGCCAACACAGGGCACAAGGCAGAAAACAAACCCCAGGCGGGGCGGCAGCCCACCGCAGTACTAGCAATAGTGGAGGACAAATTGACTAACAGTACACCAAAATGACCTATTTTTAGGACAGATGTGGAAATAACACGCCTTGCAAAGAAAAAGGTTTGGGGGAGCCTCCCCATATACTTGAAATATGGCTGAAAAATGGGCAAAAAAGGTAAATGAAAGGTTGTTACAGATACGAGTCCAAAACAGAACTGTTTGACAGAAGGAATATGGGGGTTTTTAAAGTCAGACAGGGGAAGTGATATGGACAGGAACCGGAAGTGGTGTTTTTGGGACTGTAACCGGAAGTGACATCAGCAGCCAACCGCCACCCTCCTACCCTAGAACCAGAAGTGACATCTTCAAGTCCAGGCAGAATGTCCTGTGTTTGGTCTACAGGGACAAAAGAGAAAGGATTATTGCACTCTGCCATCCTCTGGTTTGGCATGGAACTACCTTCTTTTGAGCCCTTTAGCTACCTCCCATGCATATGTGTATGACACAGTATAAATAAATGTGTATATTATTCGAAAGACTCTTCTACAGGGTACAAAGGACTCAATGGTTATGGACAGAGACAGAGACCTGGCATGAATGGGGATGTGTGGAAACGCCTGTGTATGTAATGGAGTGGCATATACTGTACTAGGTAATTAAGGGTGTTTGAACAATATGTCCCAGTACATATATGAAAGTCCACAATCAAGGGTATGAGCTTAGATATTTAGTCAAGAATGGGATTTCTTAGTGTTAAAAATGCTAGCTTAAAAAGAGAGAGAAAGAAATAAAAAACAAAGGGCAGCAAATATAATGGAGCAGAGCTGCACCCAAAAAAACATAAAGAGGGAAGTATTTGGTTGTGCATTCTTATGTTCTATAATGAGCATTATCTGAGAAGATGTCAGCCAGTTTTCTGAATCCTTGACGGGGCTAGGAGATAAAGTAACAAAGGTAGACTACCTTTCTTCTTCACTGTCACCATTGTTCCACTTGGATGCTATTGGCTGCCTCTTCGCAACCAGAATGAGATGTGTCCACATCCTGCCAGATTCCAAGAATCTTTACTTTTCCCTTGGTCTGTCCTTCAGAGAGTTATACAGTATGTTGGCCAGGGTTCCTCCACTGGCTTGAATTCATATTCTTGCTTTATGTATTTGTGTTCACTTTTGATTTATAATTACTTTCTTTCATTATTTGCTATGTGTTCTGTGACTTGGTGATATTCTGTGAATTTTTTGATCCTCCAAGAGATGGGGCCACCTGCCAATCACAGCCAGGAACTGCTTTCCACTTCTATAAATCCAAAGGATCTCCCATAGTTCCTGCCAGTTCATTGTGAACACACTCTGGAGTGGGCAAGTTCTTGTGTTTCACTTTGTTTTGTACCTTTTTGATTCTGGATTTTTCAACTTTTTGCTCTGTTTTTTTGACTATTCTCTGGATTTTGTTGTGGGACTGTATTTGCTTTGAATTGCCTTATTGTTTACAAAGCTCTTCTTTGCCTCTGTGCTCCACGGAGCTTTATTCTTGTTACAGAACAATTTTGGACAATAAATATTTTATTTGTATTTCCCCTGTTACTAGCCAGGTTTTGATGATTTTACCCCTCTGGTGGACATTATTAGAAGTGCTTTTTGGGACTTTCATGCTTTGGAACTCCAAGTTCATGACACAGAGTACCTGTGAGAACAACACCTTCTACTACCCCTAGGTAGGCAGACAAATCATTTCACAGTTTAGGGAACTTGTAGCTAAAATGCTTTATGTCGTAGACTAGTCTTAGTAAAATATGAGGACATTTTTAAAGATCACTATGTAGAGATTATAAATGTAAGTTATTTAAACATACAACCATTTCACCTTCAAGCAGAAAATAGATGTACTTGTTTCTTTCTTGAAGATATTAACTGTAAGAGCCAAAATAAGACAAATTTATATAATTTATTAGAAATTATTAAGTTTAATTACTTGTTATGGTTTTCTGAAAAAATAATGTTTTGATGAAAAACAATACAGTACTGCATTAGAACTGATATTTTATACAACAAGCATAAATAATTGTTTAATGAAAGGAAATATCTAAGCTGTTAGAATTTTGTATAGAATTCACATTCCTATAATAATAATGTATCATGCTGACATTTTTGCAATCAATCAATCAATCAACATTTATTTATATAGCACATTTTCATACAAAAAAATGTAGCTCAAAGTGCTTTACAAAATGAATAGAAAAATAAAAGACACAATAAAAAAAATAAACATAAGTCAACATTAATTAACATAGAATAAGTAAGGTCCGATGGCCAGGGTGGACAGAAAAAACAAAAAAAAACTCCAAAAGCTGGAGAAAAAAAAATAAAATCTGTAGGGGTCCAGACCAAGAGACCGCCCAGTCCCCTCTGGGCAATCTACCTAACATAAATCAAACAGTCCTCTTTGTATTTAGGGTTTTCAAGGAAGGACCTGATGATGATGGTCACGTAGACTTCTGGCTTTCAGTCCATCGATGTTGGAGCATCATGATGCTTTGGGTAGGTGGTGGTGGCGCAGGCCGCCACCACAAAGAAACCGGAAAAAGAAACAGAAGAGAGAGTAGGGGTCAGTATGGATTTTGGAGCCACTGTGAATAGTTATTATGAAGAATTGAACATACAGAGTATCAGTATTACGTTAAAGTGAAGTTATAAAAAGGCCATGTTAAAGTAATGTGTTTTCAGCAGTATTTTAAAGTGCTCTACTGTATTAGCCTGGCGAATTCCTATTGGCAGGCTATTCCAGATTTTAGGTGCATAACAGCAGAAGGCCGCCTCAACACTTCTTTTAAGTTTAGCTTTTGGAATTATAAGGAGACACTCATTTGAAGATCTAAGGTTACGATTTGGAATATAAGGTGTCAGACATTCCGATATATAAGATGGAGCGAGATTATTTAAGGCTTTATAAACCATAAACAGTATTTTAAAGTCAATCCTGAATGACACAGGCAACCAGTGTAGCGACATCAAAACTGGAGAAATGTGCTCGGATTTTCTTTTCCTAGTTAGGATTCTAGCAGCTGCATTCTGCACTCATTGCAAGTGATTTATGTCTTTCTTGGGTAGTCCTGAGAGGAGTGCGTTACAGTAATCTAATCTACTGAAAACAAAAGCGTGAATTAATTTCTCAGCATCTTTCAATGATATAAGAGGTCTAACTTTTGCTATGTTTCTTAAGTGAAAAAATGCTGTCCTAGTGGTCTGATGAATATGCAATTTAAAATTCAGATTACAGTCAACGATTACCCCTAAGTTTTTTACTTCTGTCTTAACTTTTAATCCTAGTGCATCAAGTTTATTTCTGATAACCTCATTGAATCCATTATTGCCAATTACTAAAATTTCAGTTTTCTCTTTATTTAGTTTGAGAAAATTACTATTCATCCATTCAGAAATACCAGTAAGACATTGTGTTAGTGAATCGAGAGAGTCGGAGTCATCAGGTGCTATTATACTGTAAGTACAGCTGTGTGTCATCAGCATAGCTGTGGTAGCTCACATTGTAACCTGAGATAATCTGACCTAACGGAAGCATATAGATTGAGAAAAGCAGCGGACCCAGGATAGAGCCTTGTGGAACACCATATCGGATATCATGTGTCTTTGAGATTTGATTACCACAACTCACAAAGAATTTTCTACCTGCCAGGTAGGATTCAAACCAATTTAAGACACTGCCAGAGAGGCCCACCCATTGACTAAGGCGATATCAAGAATAGCATGTTTATTGAGGTGGTCATTTAATTGCAAAATGACTGCCTTCTCTAGAATTTTACTTAAGAAGGGTAGGTTAGAGATGGGTCTAAAATTTTCAAAGGCAGAGGGGTCAAGATTATTTTTCTTGAGCAGGGGTTTAACTACAGCAGTCTTAAGACAGTCTGGGAAGACCCCCGTATCTAATGACGAATTAACTATGTCAAGAATATTGTCAATTAGCACGCCTGATACTTCTTTGAAAAACCTTGTTGGTATTGAGTCAAGGACGCAAGTGGAGGGTTTCAGTTGAGAGATTATACTATGTAATTCAGGTAAATCTATCCTGGTGAAAGCATTTAATTTGTTTATAATGGAGTACCGGGGCTTTGGAGGTTCTGCAATTTTGGGGAGATATACTATGTTATCTCTAATATCATTAATTTTTTGATTGAAAAATACAGAAATGTTCTCACAGGTTTCACTGGAAGTATTCTGGGGGCATTCCTTTGTGTTACCTGGGTTTAACAGACAATCAATTGTAGAAAATTGCAATAGCAACTTATATTACTTATAGCAACTACAATATTACTAAGTCATTATGACGTATTGATAAATGACGTATTGATCAGCTTTTCTCTTGCCTGATTACTGACCCAAATGTTTGTTTATCAGACTCGTCTTGTTAGAGGATAAGTTTCTTTCTTTAAAGATGTTGATTTCTACCACAGCGCAACCCATGTACAGACATTACGTGACCCAAAATGCCTCACAACCCACAGTTTAAGAAACACTGTGCTAGAGAATGGGACCATTGATTGGCCCGTGCCATATTAATGGAAAGACAGTGATAATATTGATATAAAATAGACAGTATTCTGTGCATAACAAGTTTGGGTTGTTACAGAAAAAAACTTCTGTTTTTACATATGACACTGTATGTGCTGTTTTACTAGCTTAAAAGTCACTGGTCAACTTACTTCTGTGTGACTATGGATCTGTGTCAGTGATGGTCCTTGGGGAACATAATTCTTTTTGAAAGCATTTAAACATATTTGTTTGCAGTTCAACAAATTATTTGGAACCTTGTAACTGCATCTAGTTATTGAAAACATAAGAATCTTAGCTGAATTGTTTGTTGAACATCTCTCCTTCTCTAAAAATGTTTTGGGTACATATAAATAAAGGATTTAACTTCCATCAATAAAATATGTAACTTTCTCCACATGTGTATCGCGGCAACTGTTTTTTTTTTTTTTGAGCCTTTCGAATTCCACTGTTTTCATAATCTCTAACCTGGTCTTCATGTGTATAGCGCCAACATCTGGATTGGACGTGCTTTTTTTTCAGTTGCACTTGTTCCGGGCTGATATATGACAATTGCTCACTCGGACAATTTGTTTTGGGGGCCCCCAAGAAGGCAGGGGCCCTAAACTATAGCTTGTGTAGCTTATACGTAAATCCTGCACTGATCGCCAGACAGACCTGGGTCAATCTCTTGGCACAAAGTCTCATGTTTAAGGTCCCTGCGAGACGCTCCGTGGCCAATATCTCTAGTCTCGTGGGTCTTTTAAGTGTCTTCCGTGATCTTAACGCGAAGATCACTTATCGTCGCCCTACTGTTTCTCTCCAGGATTTTTCTTTTTATAACAGATTATTTTTATTATTATTTGTATCATTATTATAATTTTTACACTTCTGAGTTTGTACTTTTAGTGCTTTGCAGATTTTACAGTAGAGAGATTGAGATTTAATAAAAATGTAATTTTTCAAACAAAAAAATGCAACGCTTTTTACATTTTTTTTTTGGAGGAAAAATGTAATGCTAAGGAGGTTAATTAGATTCAGCAATGTGAGTCAGAAGAACCAGATCGCTAAAGCCCATACAGAATCAAAAATGCAGTCAAACATGAAAGCCATTTTCAAATACCTGAATTCTCTTTAATAGTATCCATTTAGTGAGATTTTTTTCCCTTTTTAGGGAAAGTCCAGATGCCATGACATGACTGCTGTTTAAGGCTATATAAAATTGTTTCACATTTGTCAAAACAACTGAATCACAATCATCCAAGCAAAAATTCTAACAAAGTGGTGTTAAAACAGCTTCACGAAAAATGCAGAAAAAATAATTTCACGACAAACATTTTAATAAGTTTGCATAAGAATTTCTGAAAAGGATCCAATCACAGTTCTTACCCCTTGAAAGAGTGATCTTTTTAAGCCACATAAAGAAGGAGAAAGCTACTACTGAATCACTGTGGTATTGCTTAGTCACCTGGGATCAGATTTATAAAATGTACTTACGCACAAAAAGATGCTTAAAATGTGCATATGCAGTTTTCCACTCAAACATCAGGATTTAGACAAGAAAACGTGATGGTAGAATATGTGTGTATTTATGGCACCTCTGACACATCCAAACGTGACATTTTGGAGAAACTGAGAAATAATGACACCCACAATAAAGAAGGGAAATGCGGCCTGTAGTATCCTGGACAGACTTAAGTAAGCCATGTTAACCTTCTGTAGTTGCAGTTGATATTAGTCGGGGTGTTACTATGCTAATCTGATACAAGGTTATCCTGGGAGTGGGTGGTAGTTTTGTTAGATATGAGAGACAGAAAGTTCTAATGAAGGTGTGCACTGTAACAGATTAAGAACTTGTTCATAATTCATTAATAATGCAGTCAGTGGAACCAGCTAAATGATGACCCATGCGCATAATCTATACTAATAAAAGGCAAAGTCCTCACTCACTCACTCACTCACTCACTCACTCACTGACTGACTGACTGACTGACTGACTGACTCATCACTAATTCTCCAACTTCCCGTGTAGGTAGAAGGCTGAAATTTGGCAGGCTCATTCCTTACAGCTTCCTTACAAAAGTTAAGCAGGTTTCATTTCGAAATTCTACACGTAACGGTCATAACGGTCGATAACGGTCGACAACGTCCGCCATGTTGAACTTTCTTATTTATGGCCCTATCTTCACGAAATTTGGTAGGCGGCTTCCCTGCGCTAACCGAAACCGATGTACTTACTTATTTCGATGGTATGACGCCACTGTCGGCCGCCATATTGAACTTTCCAACGTCACCAATTTTCCAACTTCCCGTGTAGGTAGAAGAATGACCCCGTCTTCACGAAATTTGGTAGGCGGCTTCCCTGCACTAACTAAAACCGATGTACGTACTTATTTCGGTGGTATGACGCCACTGTCGGCCGCCATATTGAATTTTCCAAACGTCACAAATTCTCCAACTTCCCGTGTAGGTAGAAGGCTCAAATTTGACAGGCCCATTCCTTACAGCTTACTTACAAAAGTTAAGCAGGTTTCATTTCGAAATTCTACGCGTAATGGTCATAACGGTCAACGACGTCCGCCATATTGAACTTTCTTATTCATGGCCCCATCTTCACGAAATTTGGTAGGCGGCTTCCCTGCGCTAACCGAAACCAATGTACATACTTATTTCGGTGGTATGACGCCACTGTCAGCCGCCATATTGAACTTTCCAACGTCACTAATTCTCCAACTTCCCGTGTAGGTAGAAGGCTGAAATTTGGTACTTATTTCGGTGGTATGATGCCACTGTCGGACGCCATATTAAACTTTTAACGGAAACTGATGTACGTACTTATTTCGTTGGTATGACACCACTGTTGGCCGCCATATTGAACTTTCCATGTCACTAATTCTCAAACTTCCCGTGCAGGTAGAAGGCTGAAATTTGGCAGGCTCATTCCTTACAGCTTACTTACAAAAGTTTAGCAGGTTTCATTTAGAAATTCTACGCGTAACGGTCATAACGGTCAACAACGTCCGCCATGTTGAACTTTCTTATTTACAGCCCCATCTT
Organism: Polypterus bichir lapradei; assembly: GCA_026402145.1. Lineage (NCBI taxonomy): Eukaryota > Metazoa > Chordata > Cladistia > Polypteriformes > Polypteridae > Polypterus > Polypterus bichir. The sequence continues at coordinate 104,626,217 of JANRMT010062792.1, read as the reverse complement.
CACGAAATTTGGTAGGTGGCTTCCCTGAGCTAACGGAAACCAATGTACGTACTTATTTCGGTGGTATATATATATATATATATATATATATATATATATATATATATATATAAATATATAGATATATATAGAGATAGATAGATATGACAACAACACTCATATCAATGACAAAACAATTACATTAATAATCAAGTTACGTTATTTTTTAAATTTTTCCTTTTCTTTTTCATAACTTCTTTAACACAGTACTTCTCCGCTGCGAAGCGCGGGTATTCTGCTAGTAATTTATATCACTGAGCCATTATTAAAATGTGTGTTGATATGACAAACTTAATAAACCTCAAAAGTGATGAATATGATGTAGACACAGTTTTCGTTCCCTTTTAAAAAGGCTAATTCTGTGTATTTGCACTGAAGAACTATTTTGGGTGTTCATTTGTTTATATAGCCTGTCTGTTAACACTGCTCAGGTAGGAATATTTCAACTAAGTTTCATTCCATCAATCCCGCTGTGCTAGAAACCTTTAGGTGACTGAAGAGGCACTACATCCAGTTTTTGCATGATGTAGGTGTATTTACATAAAACTTAACAGGTTTTTGCTGACATAAAAAGGCCATTTTAATGAGAATGAAGCTGCTTTTGTTAACTGTAAGCATTTAAATTCCTTTATTGCACAAGTCTGACAAATGTTGTTTATTGGTGGCCTCAGTCAACCCTTGATTCGTTTATTTTGAGGTAAAGTAGCATTGGCAGATGGTATACTGGTGGTGCTGCACGGGGTGGCTGACTTATCGGTAATGTAACTGGCTGAAAGGTCAGTTTTTCATATGGCCCATACTATTTATTGCGACAACAATAATATCGCATGTGTCAGGTGATAATGGGAACCCACTCAAATGCTGGCACTTTATTCATTTATGATCCCCAGCGGTGCACAGGAGAGGCGTTACAATGCTGTGTAATCCTTTGGCACACTCAGCTGTGGAACTCAGCACAATGTATCAGGTGGAATGGTGCTCTACCAACCAATGAAGGTCTGCAGTATTGCACATGTATGAAGTTGATTAGCATAGACCATGTGTGGTTGTTTCAGGGTGGCAACCGCGCAATGCTGGAGGTGCTTTTACATGTGCAAGTTGTCACGCACATGCGAGTAGGGGGCCGCGGAAGGACCTAAACGGGAGCATGAAAGCAAATGCCAGAGGAGATTGGCGGAGTACTAACCTCTCTCTCTTTTATCCTACAGAAAGAAAGACGCACCACCGTCATGATCCTGCTACCATTTCCTGATTCCGCATCACCACTTCCGCCCTCCCTCTGTCGAGTCCTGATGACGTCATCAATCCCAGAATTCATCTCGATTCCTTCTCAGCATGCATCAGTCTTCATTTCCGGTCCCTTATCATAAATCTTCCCCCATTCCGCCATTTGGGCAGTTTCTGTTAGAAACTACAATTATTGTATCAATCTACTTTGACTCATCGTGTACAGTATACGGGGCCGGAAAACCCCAAACCTTTATGTTTGTGTGGACTCATTATTACAATGTTTACAAAATGTAAATAGCATAGAAAAGTGCTTATGCCAGGTTTTATAAAACTGATTTTTTTTTGTTTCCATTTTTCTTTTTTTGTCACTATCATATTTTCATGCTCATTTCTGCGCAAAGTTTTAACACACTGAGAAAAACTAATTTGAGATTATATATGAAAATATTAACTAATGCTGAGTTTTTCTGAACAATTGTGATGCAATCCAGATGACAGAAAATAACAGAGAATTTTTTTCCCTTTCTTTGTGAACAGTTTAACATACATTGCTGACTCTCGAGTTAAAACTACGGTGACTGGTTGATGAGGCAAGCAGGATTGTGGTTCCTTTAAAATCAGTTCTTATTATTTGGCCTCCAGTGAAGAAGGGCTTGTACTGAAGATAACTGTTTCGTCTAATTAATGTAAGGACGCCAAAGAAAAGAATATTCCTAAAAAGAAAATTTTTTCCTCTACCAGCTATTTCTTTACCACAAATGTCTTTTTGTATCACAGTGAGTGGCTTGTTATCTTTAAAACATTTCAGTAAAAGACACAAACAGGACAATAGACTACACATAACAGTACAGAAATCCAAAGTAGTGTTTTGGGAAATGCAGTTATGAAAAGAAGATCAGACTCTCAGTCTGACCTTAAACTGGAGTTAATTTCTGGAATATTATTTATTATAAGAAATATGAACTCTATTTCAGGGTGTTTAAGATCACTTGATTTAAGACACATCTCTGAACATCTTGTGCACTTGCATCTGTATTCCAATTATCTGCTTTCATTACTTGAGAATCATATATAAATTCACCTCCCATCCAGTGCTGTGTTCAACTGCCTGACTAGATGTTAGTGTTAAGAATAACAGTCTCTGCCGCTGGGATGCTCATGTTTGTCCTGGAGAACCACAGTGGCTGCTGGTTTTTGTTCCAATTAATGTTGTAATAGCTGTCTACAACACTGTACCCAGTCCAGCAAACCTCCATGTCTGAGGTAAGAGTCAGTCACCTTCCTGTCCTCAGTGCTCTGGAACAGGATCCTTGGAACACCTTTTCAGAAGTTGCCCAAATGCCCTTGGAGACGGGCACTATTGGTAGCACCATGAGCAGGTCCTAAAGGCAATTACTGACAGCATAACCATTCAAAATTCCAAAGGCCACCATCAGCCTAAGAAAATTGCCTTCCTGAGAGCTAGAATAGAAACCCTGCTCACAAGCTGGATTGAACGTCCTCAATCCTGCCAATGACTGGGATGGACTTGAGCAGAATGCTAAAGTTCCCAGCTTTCTAACATCATCACAGCTGAGGCCAGACATGCTTATATTTTCAGAATCCACCAAGCAACTGATTATGGTAGAGTTGACAGTGCCATGGGAAGAGCCTATGGATGAGGCCAATGAAAGAAAGCATGCTAAGTATCGTGAGCTTGTAGATGTGTGCCGAAGTACAGGCTTGGTGTGAATCTGTGGAGGTTGGCTATTGGAGCTTTGCAGGGCATTAACTCTGCAAAGCATTTATAATTCTGAGCATAAGAAAAGAGACATTAGACTCGCAATTGAAGCCGCAGAGAAAGCCACCAGGATCAAGAGGGCGGCTTTGGATCAAGAGGGCGGATCTTGATGCGTCTGGGAGTGAATGCTGCTGCTGGGATACAAGCTGGGGTCTGATCAACCTCAGCAGGGCCATCTGGGAGAGGATGTCTGATGTTTAAAGACTTGAAACACCCAATGACCCCAGGTTACATCATTGATGTGTCCTTATGCAGATGTATCTTTCATTATCTTCATCTTAACATTGCTGAAGCAATTATGGCTGAAACAATATGTTTGTGCTTTGTTTTAGATAACTCAGTTGTTATGACCACCAAACCTTAATTGCTTCTTTGAGTCTTAAACTGTGGAAAATGTGCTGTTTTTATTGTTTCTTGTATTCTTAACAAGCTGCCAATTAACAATAAAGTACAAATGACAAAGTAAAAAAAAGCTACTCAGTATGTATCTTGGTCTCATTCCCACTTAAATGGATTTTTATAAAGAAGTATTTGTTTTTATAAAATATTTGAAAAGAAGACAGAAAAAAGTCAAGGGCTGTTAATTACTCATATGTTCTAGGCAAAAAATCATTGGGTTAATATCCTGGGACAAGAAAAATATGCATTATAAGAATGTCCTAACATGGCAGAATGGAAACACAAGCCATAAATTTAATCGAGTTCTGTTACTGCCAAGAATTGGTTTCTAATTAAATAACTGGTCTGGAATAAAAATACTGCACCTGCTACAACTTCCCTTGAGTAAACTTGGGCACCCCTGTCCTGCAGAATTAAGGATGCAAGTTCAAGTTCATTTTATTTGTCATTCCAGACATATCTAAAATACAGTGGGACATAGTTGTGTTTTTCAAGACCAGAAAATGTGCAAAAAGGGAAAGGGAAAAACCACAAAAAAGTAAAAATGCAAAATGTACATGAAAACAATACAAAGACAGGGATAAATTCAAAAAAGTCCAACCAATACCTGAGTTTCAAAAGTAAAATAGTCAAATAAATATTACGGTTAAAAATAAATAATTATATGTATAAAGCCTGGCTTGTTATGAACATGTTACAGAGAGTTTAGCAGTCTTATTGCTTGTGGAAAGAAGTTATTGCACACAGTAGCTGTTCTTGATTTTATGGAGCGATTTTTCCTACAAGATGGCCAGAAATCAAATAGTTCATGAGAGGGGTGTGAGGAGTTTCTCACAATGCTGAGGGTTTTCGTTTTGCAACTAGCCTTAAAAATGTCCTCAGTGGAGGGGAGATAACCCTCTCAGCCATCCTCACCACTCGTTGCAGTCTTATTATCAGACCCACTGCAGTTTCTGAACCAAGATATAATGCAGCTCATCAGGACACTCTCAATAGTTCCCTGGTAGAAAGTGGTGAGGATTGGTGGAGGGATTCTAACTCGCTTCAATCTCCTAAGGAAGTGCAGCCTCTGCTGATCTTTCTTGACCTGGTGTGTGTGGTATTGAGAGTCCAGGAGAGATCCTCAGTGATGTAAACGTCCAAGAATTTTGTGCTGCTGACCCTCTCCACAGGAGAGCCACTAATATGTAGTGGTGGATGTTCAGACTTTGTTCTGAAGTCCATAATCAACTCTTTTGTCTTGTTGACATTAAGAATGTTATCCTCACACCAACTCACTAAATGTTCCACCTTTGTTCTGTAAGATGTTTCATCTTCATTACTGATGAGTCCCACTACTGTTATTTCAGCAAACGTAATGAGCTGATTTGTGGTGGATTTGTCAATACAGTCATGTGCTAGAAGAGTAAAGAGCAACGGGCTGAGCACACAGCCCTGAGGGGCCCTTGTGCTCAGTTTGATGGTACACAATGTCTTAGTGCCAACTGTCTGTTGTCTTCCTGACAAGAAGTCCAAAATCCAGTTACAAAGTAAGGTGTTCAATTTGAGCATAGAAAGTTTCACTATTAGCTGCTATGGGATGATTGTATTAAAGGCTGAACTTAAGTCAATAAACAAAATCTTGGTATAGCTATTCTTTTTCTTCCAGGTGGAATAAGATGGTGCGTAGGACAAGTGTGATCATGTCATCTATGGACCGATTGGCACAACAGATGAACTGTAAGGGGTCCAGTGAAGGTGGAAGGCTAGCTTTAATGTAACCCATGACTAGTTGTTTGAAGCACTTCATTATGATTGAGGTCAGTGGCACAGGCTGGTAGTCATTGAGGCAGGTTACAGTTATTTCTTGGGCACAGGGATGATGGTGATCATCTTAAACTGTGTAGGTACGACAGTCTGCTAAGGAGAGTTGTTAAAGATGTCTGTAAATACACCTGCTAACTCAGCAACACAGTGTTTTAACACCTGACCAGGTATGTTATCAGATCCCGCAACTTAATGTGGATTGACGCTGCTCAGTGTCTTCTTCGTGTCAGCTTCATGTCAGCTATACACAGTCTAACCTCCTCACCATCAGGGTGGATAGTTTTCTTTCCTGGTGTATAATGTAGTGCCTCAAACCTGCCATAGAACTCATTCAGCCTGTCAAAGATGGAGGTATCGATGACCTCAACCTGTGGTGTTATTTTATAGTCCATTATGGCCTGAATCTCCTGCTACATGTGCCTTGTGTCTCTGGAGTCACAAAATTTTCCCTCAATTTTTCCTCTGTACTCCAGCTTAGCCTCTTGGTGACTCGGAAGAGGTCAGTTCTTGCCAGTATGAGGGCTACTTTTTCTCCCAATCTAAAGGCAGCATCCCTGATTCTGAACCTTCTCCAGAGCTCTAATGTTATCCAGGGCTTCTGATTCACCTAATTTGTGAAGGTTTTAATAACTGTGACATCACCTATGCACTTCTCTTCTTCTTCTTTTGGCTGCTTCTGTTAGGCCAATAACAGAGTCAGTATACTCATCAACATCAATGTGGAAATCAGCACATTTGGCAGCTCCTCTGAACAAGCTCCAATCATTGCTTGTAAAACAGTGCTGAAAGACTAAGGTTGCACCCTTTGTCCAGACTCTGATCTGCTTCTGTACAGTACAGTGCAGTACTGTTCTGTATGCTGGAAAAAGCTTAACAGAAATGTGATTTGAGTCTCCAATGTGGGGACAAGGGGTTGCTTTGTAATCCCCTTTGATGTTTGTGTGCACCTAGTCCAACATGTTAGCTCTTCTGGTTGAAAAATGAACATGCTGGTGGAATTTGAGCAGAACAGTTTTCATATCTGCATGACTGAAATCTCCAGTAACCACAATAAAACTGTCTGAATGGGCAGTCTCTAGCTCATTGATGACACTGCAGAGCTGCCAGAGGCCTCCTGGGTGTTGACACTGGGAGGAATGTATACAGCCACCACCAGAGTAGCAGTGAATCCCCATGGCTGGTAAAAGGGCTGACACTTCACAATCAAATATTCCACCAGATGTGAACAGTGAGTTGTAATAATTTCATTGTTACTGCACCATGCATTCTTGATATACACACATAGTCCTCCACATCGGGTTTTACTGGCGCTCTCTACATTCCTATCCGCACAGAAAGGATGTTTGCCCTCCAGATGGATTGCTACATTGGAGATACTGTTGTGGATCACAATTTCAGTCAAAACACTTACCATAAAAATTTAATCTTTTCCTAACCATTTAAAAGAAATGTGTCTGAAGGCCAGAATATGTAAAGAGAACCTGCAAGGTGAGATATGGTTTAACAGTTATAAACAAATAAACAGCAATAGTAACAAATTAAAGAAACACCTGCCTGCATTATGTTGTTGCTTTATAGAAATGTTATTCCTGTTGCGAGTGGAAACTGCTTCAATTATAGCTCAACTTGGGTAACTAAAATAATTTGGAATCAGCAGGCTGTGGAATTTTGTAAAACATAAATTTTATCTTTAAATTTTTGGTAGATTGTAAATAATGATGGGTAAAAAAAATGCAATTTAAGAAAGTAATCAGTTTAATAAAGGTCTTAATCCTGCACAGTCTTAACTGATGGAGATGTCGACCATCATTATCCCAGTTTCACTACTGTTAAGCTATACACAGTCTTGATAAATGCAGCCCTTAATGTGAACTGAGCATCGGTTAGACTGTAGAAATGTCTCAAGCAGCTTTTATAAATAGATGGAAATTGCCAGCACAGCTCTGGAAATTGGTGCTGCTGCATTAAACAATTTAGGCTAAAGGACTTGGATATTCTCAAATAAATGACAGGTACAATTGAACAATGGCAAATTTCATGATATGATTTCATAATGAGCACCAGAAATTCAAAGTGCATACCAATGACTGTCTTTTCTGTAAAAGATAAACCATAACAGCAGGGTAACTCACAGAATCCTATTGGAAAAGAAGTTGTTTGATTATGTATTGAGAAAGCTGGCCATACCATAGAAAATGAACTGTAATACAAGAAGTAAAGTGTAGGTACTTTAGTTAGAATATACTGACTGCATAATACAGATTCAATCTTGGCACATGGATATCAGTCTGTTATAGGTCATGTTCATGGGTTCTGACTCATTATAAGGATGGGAGTTGGCAAAAAATCATAGGCTACAACATAGATAATCCATTAATAATATTAATAACAATAATAGAATTATTATTATTATTATTATTATTGTTGTTATTATTATAGATCTTAAACTAGCATAGCATAGAAGACATAGATGCAGCAAAACAAAATTTAATGAATCAACACAGCAAGTGGACTGCAATTCTAGGCTTTCACTGAATTGCTAAAAGCTGATGTAATGTCCTTCTATATAAAAGCCGTCGGGATTGTCCTTCCATCCCGTGAGTGCTACGCAGGCGCGGATTTTCACACACGTCCCGTCCATTTTGCAATGCACGATGGGATTTGTAGTTTCGTTTTTCCAGGTGAAAGATGATTTTCTACTCTAGACTGTGCTAGTAGCACGGAGTTTCACACACGCCCCTTCCATTTTGCAATGCACGATGGAATTTGTAGTTATGTTTTTCCAGGTAAAAGATGATTTTCTACTCCAGACTGTGCGATATCTTCTTCTTCTTTCTTACTATATAAAAGCAGTCGGGATTGTCCTTCCGTCCCCATCATTCCATTGTTTTTGTGCGCGATGCGTTGGAAAAATAGACAAAATTATGTCTCTGGAAATAATTAATGTTGATGGAGTACAAATGCCTCACCGCGTAGTAAATATCAGGGGGGTTCAAAAGGGCGACGTCAATATAGAAAAAAAGTTTAAATTTCATCACAAAAATAACAGAAACTACGAGTATTAAAGTAATACCGCTCAAATGCAATATAACCAAATTAATGAGTTTGTATAAAATATTAAATTGATCTACATATTGAATTGCCTTAAGAAGTGGTCAACTTAAAAGTCGGTCGCCTTAAAAGGCGGGTCAGCCTAGTACAGAATAAGCATCTCTCAAATGGGTTAGCATTGAAACTTGTGTTAAAACACAAAAAATATCACCCTCCATTGTTTATCACTATTTATGATTTAATTAATTACACTCTTCACATTCAATCCTGGCACACTATAAAGGCTGTCCATCGTTGGTCTCTCATTGGAAAAACTCTCTGGTGATTTTCCTGCCTTTGAATACATTGGCAAGTACAGTAAGTTTCCTACATACAAACGTTCAAGTTACGAACTTTCAAAGATGCAAATGTGCATATCCAATAAATTAAAAGTAATTTAAATAAGTGAAAAATTAAAAATCATAAGTTAGTTCACATGTCTGACACTTGGTGGAGTGCAAAACCCACGCTATAATTATTTACATTGTCAGTCACATGCATGCATCCTCTACATGTGGTTGTCCTTTTGGCTATATCTCTGTTTATGTTGAGTTAGCACACTTTATTTCAAGCCCAAAATGTTTGGAATTAATCGTGTTCAACAACAACACGGGGACACGGTTGGAAACTCGTTAAGGGTAAGTTCTTTTTCACTCAAAGAACCACATTAACATTCAACACAAATCCAAGTATGTGGTGGAGCGCAGGCACAATAGGGTCCTTCGATCGGATCTCATGAACAGCTTATTATGATCGACTCTAATGTATAATCTTCAGATATAAGCATCTCATTAAGAGTACAATGGGTTTAGCAAAGGCTTTTATTTTGAACACACTTAAACTGGAGTTAGCACCAGAAGGACTTTTTTTGTGTTTTTTTTGTTCCTCGCTTCAAAACCATCCATGAATCTTCACTGCGAACACTTAATGGGCATCAATATTAAGTGATGGGCAGTAGGAGTCGAGTGATGATGCCATCCAATAGCTCACTTTGTGTATGGCAGCCAGAAGTGAAATTGAAGACAATCACTTAGGCTTTTTCGTTAACGGTAAGTGAGACTAATGTACCGAGATCAGCTGATGGGAATATAAAATAACTTTCATTTGTTTGTTGTTGAAATGCACTAGAAATCTATAACAAAAAATACAATTTATTAACTTTTAGGAACACTTTTGTGTGCAATGCACAGTACAAATATGTTTTCAATAGAAGTTGATGAGAGAGGCTACCCGATAGTGTAAACAGCAATATCAGCTGACAGAAAACAATGAAAACAAAAATTTGGGCTGTTTTTTATTGTTAAAATGCACCAGAAATCTGTAACAAAATACAAATATTAACTTTTAAAATCATTTTCTTTTGTACAAATAGCTGTACATGTACATGTTTTCTATAGGAGCTGAGGGTTGGGTGCCTAAGCTAAATTTGCTGGGCTTAAGAACAAACGGACTTCCAAGAACGAAAGTTGTTTGTATGTAGGGGACTTACTGTATACCATTTGAATGGTACTTTTATTTTGGCAATTAAGGGATTGTTCATTCCAGTTTGGATACCATACCCTGGCATAGAGGTTTTATAAGACACCTCACACCAACAAGACTGATGTGCTTCCTAGGTATTGAAGGTGATATATGAATTGTTAATTGTATTGAAAATTAATATTTCTTTGTACTGTAGCTTATCTCCAAAATAAAGTAATTTTTGTTTGGACTTCTCTCTGTGCTGTGTTTGTGAGTGCTACACTGTATGAACCTCTATCAAGTTATCTTCTTTATGCCATATGTTCTTACCCAAAACATGACATTTATGGTTTATGGGGCTGCATGGTAAGATTATTATTGTGCCGTTACCATTGCTATAAACTACCTGTTAGACTAGCAGTTATAGTTTAATAGAATATTAGAAAATATTTGATGAGAACAAGTCACTCATCCCAATAAACCCCACCAATCCTATCTACCTAATCTCTGCAAATTTACATCAACTTGAGGTCTGAATTTCCCTAAAGTCCAACTCTCTACCATGCTACTTGGTAATTTTTTCTATGTGTCTATGTTTCTCTGTGTGAAGAAAAAAATTATTACACTTCTTAAAAGTTTACCTTTGTTGAATCCATTTTAAAGTAACAACCGGGATCTACTTTACAAAATCTTTTTCATAATTTTAAAAACTTCAATCATGTCACCTCCTAATCTCTGTTTATTTAAAATGAAAAGGTTCAAACTCTCTTAAACTCTCTTCTTATCTCATACTTTGCAGTTCCAGAATCAGCCTACTGCTTTTCTCTGGAGTTTTTCTAGCACACCTATGTTTTTTTGTACAAAAATTGCCCTTAGTACTCCAGCTGTGGCCTCACCAGTGCACTACAAAGCCTAAGTATAACCATCTTTTACTTATAATTCTATATATCCTAAAATACAATATCATAACATTCTGTTACGCTTCTTAATGGCTTCTGAATACTGTCTAGATTTAGATAGTTACAAGTTACCTGTAACTCCTAAGTCCTTCTCATAAGGGGTATTTTCAAGTTCTAGACTTCCCTTTCTGTATTAAAATCCAACATTTTAATTTGTATATCTAATACCCTACATTTACTTACATGAAATTTCATCTACCACAGATCTATCTAAGCCTATAAGATGTCTGTAATTATTCAAAGGATTCAAAACTATCTGCCAGTCCACCTAGCTTTGTATTATCTGCAAACTTACCTGGATCTACCTGATCACCATTTTTATATAAGGGGATTATATTTGCTGTCTTCTAGTCCTTAGGAATCTACCCAATGTGCAGTAACGTTTGAAAAACATTTGTCAAAAGTTTATACTGCGTATTCTGCTTAAAGGCTTGGGTGACAGTAATTCTCCGTTGAGACAGGAGGTGGCACTGTGTACTAATGACCTCTCTTGCTCCCCTCTGCAGAAATTATGATTGACAAATGATATCACCTCCGGAGTTCATCTACCTGGACCCGCCTCTTCATCCCAGAATGCCTTTAATACAGCAGAGCTGCTATCTTTACTAGTCAACCATTGACAGAAGTTGTGACAAATAGATTTAGCATTATAACACATGTTTTCTTTATATTTACTATTGAGAATTATATGGGGTTTGTGGCCACAAGGTGCCCCAAAACTCTAACCTTGTCCTGTGGTTGCTTTTACAGTGGCATAGTCAGCAGGGTTTATATCAGGCAAAAAGAATGTCTGAGTCCCAGTATGTGGGGTCCATCATCCAGGCAATGGCTGTGAAGATCCAGGCTTTAAAAGTCCATGTTGGGAAACAACAGACCCAGGTTGCTGAAGTGAAGGTACATAATCAAGCTCATGTTGCACACCAAAAGGACCTCCAAATGGGTCTATCCCAGGTGTTGTTACCCTATATCCAGATGAGATCTACCTAATGGTGTTTGAAGGAATGGCCACACATTATTACATCATAACCTGTATACATGTCGATGGTATAGGTCTGTCCATTGTATCATTAATTACGAGGACACTAAAAAGATCAGTGTGGCTGTTATTCTTAGTCCTCCTTTTCCAGTGATTCTTGAGCTGGGCGTGTTGGAAAGGAAAAACAAAATGACATCCACCTCCTCTTCTAAAGAACTGGGCTTATTCATTGATGGCGAACCCCATCGCAAATTGTTTCCACACTGCACTTGTAGTCAGTTGTTTAGCGGATTCACATGGCAACTCAGTGCGATGAGAGTGAAATCCTGCTGCTTCTTTCCTCAAAACAGCCTTAATTTCAGAGCAGATTTGACACCTGAGCAATGTCAAGAGGTGGAAGCAGCAATCTTGTCTGTCCTGGGAGTGGTGGATGAACAGCCTGGGAGAATTACACTAATTGTACACAAAATCGTTACAGACCAGGGTTGTCGTCAGAGAGGGAGCCAAACAACCTGAAATGGACCTTAAGATCGAACACATGCTGGATCTGGATGAGACTGAAAAATGTTTTAGCCCCTGGTCCAGCCCTATTGCTCTACAGTACTCCCAAAACCAGACAGAAGTTGCCGCTTCTGCAATGGCTTCCGTCAGTCGAATCAAGTTTCTGGATTCAATGCCTACCCAATGCCTTGAGTGTATGAGCTCCTCAAGCGGCTTGGGAAGGCCCAATACTTGACCACCTTGGACATGACGAAAGGGTACTGGCAAATTCCTTTAACAGAATCTGCTATGAAAAAGGCCGCATTCATTACCCCGAGTGAACAACCTTCCAGCATCTGGTAGATAGAGTGCTAGGTCCCCACCAAACCTATAGTTCCACCTACTTAGATGACACCGTCATCTATTCTGAGACATAGGAGCAACAAGTACAATATGTGCATGCAGTGCTCCTGGCAATAAGCGAAGCTGGGCTGAAAATAAATCCAAAAAACTGTCATTAGGCTAAATATTTAGGTTACTTAGTGGGAAGAGGCACCGTACGTCCACAATGTTCTAAACTTGAAGCCATTTTTAAATGGCCCCATCCAAAAACCAAGAGACAGGCTCAAGCTTTCCTAGGACTGGTGGTGTATTATCATAGATTTGTACCCCATTTCTTAGCAAATGCAACACCTCTAACAGACTTAACAAAGAAACAATCCCCGAATACGGTGGCATGGGATCGAAAAGCAGAGGCCACATTCTGTGACTTGAAACAGGTCCTCTAGTCAACACATGTATTAATAACACCTGATTTCTCGTTACCATGCTGAGCCAAAGCATCCTCAGTGATGAACATCATATAATGTACTGGCTGGAAACTACTGCATTGAGAAACCACATATGCGGAGGTGGAAAGGGAGGCCTCGCGATCAAATATAGCTATTAACCAGCTGAGGTACTACCTCCTGGAATGGGAGTCCAATCTGGTGACAGACCAAGTTCCTTTTCAATGGATGGTGCTACACAAGGAGTGGAATCCCCAAGATCAGATGGTTCTTGGACCTTCAGCCTTTCCAGTTCAAAGTCCTACATCATCAAGGTTCTCTCTATGCCAATGCCGATGTTTAGTCTTGCGTCCATCACCTCACAGCTCAAGTTGCCTGATCTAGTGGGTCTGGGCTAAGGGAGGGTGATACTGCCACACATGTGCGTGTGCATGGGAAACAGCTTAAAAACTTGGGTGACTAGTCAACCTTAGGCAGAAGTTGGAACAGTTTGATTTAGTATTATAACACACGTTTTCTTTATATTTACTATTGAGAATTATACAGGGTTTTCTGCAAGGTGCCACAAACTCTGGCCTTGTCCTCTGGTTGCTTTACAATGCACTCACTGACTTCCGTAGGCATTCAAGGATAGATGTTATCTGGTACTGGGAATTTGTTTGATTTGTACCTTTCTAATTGAAACAGCACTTCACCCTCTACAATGTTCAAATCACTAAGTAACCTCCGTGTCAGTCCAAGTTACTTCTATGAAGTTATCCAGCTCTTCACATGTGCAAACTTTAGAAAAAAAAAGTTCAGAGCATGTAATATTTTACTGTCTGTATATTTTAATTCAGTCTTATTTTTTCTGATACACTTCACCTTCTCCTGTTATAAACCTTTTGAGCTATCTGATTCATATGCTTAACACAGTTTCTTTTCATTGTCCTTATTTACCCAGTGCAGAATTTTCTTTAATTTCTTACTTCCTTAATTTCAATTTAAACTTATCTTGTGTTAGATTTAAAATGTTTTTTAAACCTGTTCCACAATTTCATGATTGTCTCCACACTTGCAAGCTTATTCCAGTTAACCCTGATTAGATTTTGCTTCATATACTCAAAATTTGCCTTACTAAAGTTAAACTTAACTGTTTTGGTCTTTGTAAAACCCAAATCTATATATATAATTCACTAAGGGCACACAAAACACTGAGCGCAAGCAAGACACTGAGGGCACGTAAGACAGTGAGCGCAAGCAAGACAGAGCCCTGCCCGCCAACTCTAACCCTCCTACCGCGTCATGGGATACGCACGACAGAGCCACGCATGCCAACTGTAACCGTCCTCCCGAGTCCAGCGTCGATCTCGAGGAACTCAACAACTCACCAAAAACAGCCTCAGTCGCTTTCGTCTGTGCAAAAGTCCACATGCACCTCTGAGCCACGTTGACTATACACCGCATGCAAGACAGAGAGCCACGATCGGCAACTCACAGAGCCCTGCCCGCCAACTTTAACTAAGGGCAAGCAAGACAGAGAACGCATGCAAGACAGAAAGCCACACCCGCCAACTCACAGAGCCCCGCCCACCAACTCTAAGACCATGGGATATGCACGCATTTAGTGTATAAATAGATATAAATAATTGCATGTAAATGATTCGCCAAAATCTGTTGTATGTAAACGATACTGTTTAAAACATTATTGTTTTTTCATCAGAAAACCCGGTTTCCACGTCTACTTGTATTAGTTTAAATGGCAATAGGGCGGACGCGCTGACTTATCGTGTCGACTGGGCAACACAGTGAATGTGGCGTCTATCTATATATGTCTATGTTTTCCGTAGCCTGCTACAGGAAGGTACTCTCTCGACCATTGGCATTGGTTTCGTTCCTTGCTATTTTTGTTATACTGCGATGGTGGTTTTCTAAGCCTTTGTTATACTGAATTCCTTTCTCACCGTTTTCCGTTCCTATTCTTACACCACCGTATGCTATGGCGGGCTTCGGCTAGTAAATTATATTATGGTCACTAGACCCAAATGGTTCAGTCACCTCTTTTGATTTTGTACAGGTTATTACAAAATACCACATTTAGACAGGTTTCCCCTCTCATTGGTATTTTAACGTACCATATTAGAAAACAACCACTGATAACATCTAAAAACTCTTGCTCTCGTACTCTGTAAGATTATCCCACTTAATATTTTAGGAATTAAAATCCCTTTTGACTAAAACATCCCCTTTTAACCTGCCTTTTTAATATTATTAAAGAGAGCATAGAAAAGAAAAAATTACATTGAACCTGTTCTCTACACTGGAGTGTCTATAACACACTCCCAATGTCAGACTTCTCTCCTTAATGCTTACTTATCAAATCCAAACATCCTCACTAAGATGTGACTCTTCATCTAATCTGAAATTAATGGCGACACTCCCCCATCTTTTCTTTTTTGTCTATCTTTCCTAAAAAATGTGTAATGATTTATGTTATACTCATCCTCATCTTTGTTATTTACCCATGTTTCTGTTATTGCTATTTCATTATTACACTCATCCATATATAACTCCAACTCACATTTATTTTTGATTCTACTTGGCTATAAAGCAAGCAGTTTTTAATGTGCTACTCGTTTTGCTTAGACTCTTTAAAAATTTCTACCTTACCATGTATAGCTGTTTTTAAACTATTATTTGTTCCTTCATGTGAAGCTCTAAACCAGGCCTGTTCTAAACTCCCTGCTACCTAAACCTACTGCTCTGGTCAGGAGACTATGCATCCTTCCTGGCAGGTCTTCAACCTGTACACCTGGAAGGCAACACACCATGTAAGACTCTAGTTCAAACTTGTATCTCCCTAATGATCTGAGTCCCCCACTATCACTATCTCTCTCTTTAATGAGGACAAGTTTTGAGGTAACCCATATGTGCTTACCCCCTCAGAATTACAGTATCAGAGTCATTGTCCAGTTCCACTTGGTCCTGAACACAGTCTGAGACTACCAAATGCATCTTTTCCCTTGCACCTACATAGCAAAGTACTTTTTGAAAAGTTTTTTATACTGCTTCTCAATTGTGTGAAACTGATTTAAAACATCAAATGCAAAAAAAAGCCTTCCAATACATCCCATGTGCTATAATGTTGGATCTTAAGCTTGCATTTTTTTTAGATATTCTTGTAGACAGACATTGGCCTAACGGATCAAATGTCCACCTCCACATTGAAATTGTTAAAATGCTATTTTCAATCAAATCCCTCCACATGCTTTTACTTACAGTCCTGGCTCCTCGTCAGGTTTCAACATACAGATCTGGTAGTGATGATTCCAATAAAAACATCTCTGAATACATTGAGTTGACAAATTTGCAGATGTCCTCCACTGTAAACAATCTGAAATCAGCATGTCAGCAATCAATATATAACTGGAATTCATGGTTGGCTATTAGGTCACATCTGTCTGATGAATTCATTTTGTATACATTTTGCAGGTTCAGAATTGATATTGGTACATAGTCATTTTGGATTTGAATCAATTGAAAAATTAATTTGAACAATCAAACAAACTGAATATGAGCCAAAAATCAGAATTAAGCTGCTTTTATCTACAGTCTGCAGACTCAGACACCACCTGTTCAGATTTTACAACTCATTTTTACCATTGTCATTTTTTTTTTTTTTTGCATTGTTCTGGGATTGGGGAGCATTACCCTCTAGCTTTAGGATTGGGAGCAGTTGCTGCTATGATGATACCTATGTACAGTAAACATACACATTTGTTATTAGACATAAAGAAAAATATTCTAGCTCAAAAAGTAATTTTAAAATGTATGGACAATTCTGATGCATTTGTCCACAATATCTGAATTTTAATCGTATCTATCACTTGTTTAAGATGTAATTTTATATTTTTCTTTTGAAATGGTGTGATTTTGTTTGCTCAATAGATACGTAATAATAGTTGGGTATTCCAAAGCTTTCCTGGGATATTAGTAACTGGTATGACATATTAAACCTGCAGGCTTTCTTTCATATTTTTGATCCCGACACTTCAGATCCCACTTCTGTCTCTGAGTGTCTCACATCCATTATCCACTTAACCTGCCTGTACTCTCAATTCAATGAATATGTATATCTGAAAATGACATAATAAATGTAAAGTGCTTTGGAATGTTGTTCATAGTCAAAGCGCTTTAGAAAAAACAAAGACAAAGTCTGTATGCTGAAAAATCTAACTCCCTTTTAACTGCTTGAATTTCACACCCCATGTGCTCTAGGACAGACTGGAACTGACAGTTTTCACAATAAACATCTGAATCAACTGGCAGTCCATTGTTACTTGGGCTAACTTGACTTTTCATGGTTACATCAGATAGAAGCAGTTCTCAGAATTCACACATTAAGAATTCAGCCTGGTTCCTTAAAAGACACATTAATGAGCTTGGGTGAATGAGCAAATATTGACCAAGTTGCATTTTTGAAGGATATGTTTAGAGTATGGATGTACTGAGGATTCAGACACTTAATTTCAATGCATAATAAATACAAAAATACTACTGAGTTGAAAAAAATGAAAGCTAAATGAATTCATAATTATGCTTCAATGGATAATGGATGGATGGATGTCTACCTATTATAACATTTATCCATACTGACAATTATAAGTATTAAATATAACTTTTCATATTTCCCTCTCTTATCACATGCACTCTATAAAAGTAAGGAATGCCTTTATTGAGAATAACTGTTAAATTAGATATATTTAGTATAACTGTCTTCATGTTTGAAAAACTGAGGCGCTGGTATGCCAACTGACTTTCTAAATATGAGTTACACCAAGATCCAGTGCCTCTCTAAGCCCAAGTATGCAAATCCATGGATTCTCCTAGTAAACAAGAGTACCCAGTTTTCAGACAAAAGATCTCTCCTTGAGTGTTAATGAAAATACACAATATATACTATAAATTTAATGTGTGAACCTAATGCATCATTAACTCCATATTATAGTGATCTAAATTGAGTATAGCGATCTAGTCTTTACATATTGCTATAAGGCTCCAATTACCTTAACATTTTTCTTATACTGTATATACTACTGTGCTCATAAGTTTACATACCCTAACAGAATTTGTGAAATATTGGCCAATGTTTGGCCAACACAATTAATCATGCAGAAAGCTTTCCGTTTAATTTGGGAGTGTGCTCAGGCGAGGTTGTTGATTTGTATAAATCAGTAAAATAATATAAAAAAGATATCCAGAGATCTGAAAATGCCTGCCAGTAGTGTTCAAACTCTGTTACAAAAGTGGAAAGTTAGTGGGTCTGTTGTTACCAGGCCATGGTCAGGTAGATCAACCAAGATTTCAGCCACAACTTCCAGGATCATTTGTCGAGCTGCCACAAAAAACCCACAAGCCATTTTAGCTGAGATACAGGCTTCCCTGCAAAAAAGTGGTGTTGCTGTTTCAAGATGCAGAATAAGAAGGTAATTGAACAAAAACGGACTGCACAGTCGAGTTGCAAGGAAAAAAGCCTTTACTGTGGCAACACCACAAAATGGCCTGCTTACAATATGCCAAACAGCATCTAGACCAGCCATAAAACTTCTGGAACAAAGCCCTTTGGAGTGATGAGACCAAAATTGAGCTTTAACCATAAATGCCATGTTTGGAGAGGATGCAATAAGGCCCATGACTGAACAAAACACCAATCCCAACTATTAAGCATGGAGGTTGATCACTGATGTTCTTGGTGTGTGTAAACTACAGCAGCACAGGTAACTTAGTGCAAATTGATGGCAAGATGAATGCAGCATTATACCAGAAAATATTATAGGACAACTTGCATTCAACAGTCTGGAAGCTGCACATGAGATGCACTTGGACCTTCCAACATGACAATGATCCAAAACACAACTCCAAGTTCACCCTTTGGTGGCTACAGCAGAAAAAAGTGAAGGTGCTAGAGTGACCATCACGATCTTCTGACTTTAATTTCATTGAGCCACTTTGGGGAGATCTCAAACATGCAGTTCATGCAAGGCAACCCAAGAATTTGTGGGACCTGGAGGTTTTTCACCAAGAACAACGGGCAACTCTACCACCTGAGAAAATCAACAGCCTCATCCACAACTATCACAAAAGACTGCATACCATCATTGATGCTAAAGGGGACAATAAACTAAATTAAATTTAAATTAAATTTCCATTTAATTTGGGAGTGTGCTCAGGCAAGGTTGTTGATTTGTATAAATCAGTAAAATAATATAAAAAAGATATGCAGAGATCTGAAAATGCCTGTCAGTAGTGTTCAAACTCTGTTACAAAAGTGGAAAGTTAGTGAAAATTAGGAAATTTAATTTAAATAAATTAGTAAGAACTAAGGGTATGCAAACTTTTGAACAGGGACCATCACATTATTTTCATTAATACTATGTTTTGTTTAATGGTGGTGCTGTTCTGTAATGCCTTATAGTTTAACTTGAATTCCATTAAATATAAATGAGCTTTATTTGCCTGATCAGTCATCTTGTAAATTTATAAAATAAGTGTAAATTTATTGGCACAACTGTACCTTTCTTAAAAACAAGTGCTTAATCAGTAAAGAGCTTATGTGCTTTTTAGTGAGAAGCAAAAATGCGTGACTTCAGCACCTATGAACCCACAGAATGCAAATTGCACATCTTCCAAGAGTGTTTAAAAAATTCAAATTATTGAACAACCCCACACACCACAACAGGGGTGATACCTGCTGAATTACTTATAAATTTCCCACTCAGAACCCAATTAAACCTAGAGTGTCCTTTGCTGGCTTACAATATTGCAGAGAATCAAGCAAGATGAAAAAAGTATATTGCACATACAGTGCATCCGGAAAGTATTGACAGCGCATCACTTTTTCCACATTTTGTTATGTTACAGCCTTATTCCAAAATGGATTAAATTCATTTTTTTCCTCAGAATTCTACACACAACACCCCATAATGACAACCTGAAAAAAGTTTACTTGAGGTTTTTGCAAATTTATTAAAAATTAAAAAAACTGAGAAATCACATGTACATAAGTATTCACAGCCTTTGCTCAATACTTTGTCGATGCACCTTTGGCAGAAATTACAGCCTCAAGTCTTTTTGAATATGATGCCACAAGCTTGGCACACCTATCCTTGGCCAGTTTCGCCCATTCCTCTTTGCAGCACCTCTCAAGCTCCATCAGGTTGGATGGGAAGCGTCGGTGCACAGCCATTTTAAGATCTCTCCAGAGATGTTCAATCGGATTCAAGTCTGGGCTCTGGCTGGGACACTCAAGGACATTCACAGAGTTGTCCTGAAACCACTCCTTTGATATCTTGGCTATGTGCTTAGGGTTGTTGCCCTGCTGAAAGACGAACCGTCACCCCAGTCTGAGGTCAAGAGCGCTCTGGAGCAGGTTTTCATCCAGAATGTCTCTGTACATTGCTGCAGTCATCTTTCCCTTTATCCTGACTAGTCTCCCAGTTCCTGCCACTGAAAAACATCCCCACAGCATGATGCTGCCACCATCATGCTTCACTGTAGGGATGGTATTGGCCTAGTGATGAGCGGTGCCTGGTTTCCTCCAAACGTGACGCCTGGCATTCATACCAAAGAGTTCAATCTTTGTCTCATCAGGCCAGAGAATTTTGTTTCTCATGGTCTGAGAGTCCTTCAGGTGCCTTTTGGCAAACTCCAGGCGGGCTGCCATGTGCCTTTTACTAAGGAGTGGCTTCCGTCTGGCCACTCTACCATACAGGCCTGATTGGTGGATTGCTGCAGAAATGGTTGTCCTTCTGGAAGGTTGTCCTTTCTCCACAGAGGACCTCTGATAGAGTGACCATCGGGTTCTTGGTCACCTCCCTGACTAAGGCCCTTCTCCCTTCTTGCTCAGTTTAGATGGCTGACCAGCTCTAGAAGGAGTCCTGGTGGTTTCGAACTTCTTCCACTTACGGATGATGGAGGCCACTTTGCTCACTGGGACCTTCAAAGCAGCAGAAGTTTTTCTGTAACCTTCCCCAGATTTGTGCCTCGAGACAATCCTGTCTCGGAGGTCTACAGACAATTCCTTTGACTTCATGCTTGGTTTGTGCTCTGACATGAACTGTCAACTGTGGGACCTTATATAGACAGGTGTGTGCCTTTCCAAATCATGTCCAATCAACTGAATTTACCACAAGTGGGCTCCAATTAAGCTGCAGAAACATCTTAAGGATGATCAGGGGAAACAAGATGCACCTGAGCTCAATTTTTAGCTTCATGGCAAAGGCTGTGAATACTTATGTACATGTACTTTCTCAATTTTTTTATTTTTAATAAATTTGCAAAAACCTCAAGTAAACCTTTTTCACATTGTCATTATGGGGTGTTGTGTGTAGAATTCTGAGGAAAAAAATGAATTTAATCAATTTTGGAATAAGGCTGTAACATAACAAAATGTGGAAAAAGTGATTTGCTGCGAATACTTTCCGGATTCACTGTATTAAAGTACTTGTGTATGTGAGTGGAATTCAGACAGGTACACAGATAGATACCTGTGTTTCAGCTGAAAAAAATAACCCAGTGTCTTGGAACGTAGGAACAAGCAATGAGTAGGCAGTAAAATGCCATTAAGACTGGATCCATACCACTTGTGATGTAGACTCCTTTCTGAGTGATAGCATAAATTGCAGGGAAATCTGTACTCAATCTCCAGTGTGAAACCAGAGTGCCCAGAGAACAGAATCACACATAATGATGAGACATTACTGAGCACAGGTCATCTTAGTTATAAGGGAACATAAACAATTTCAAAGGTTTAGAGTACACAAGGATAAAAAAAAAAACATTAAATAGCCTGAAAAGCCTAAACATTGCAGCTGCAACTGAAACACAAATATGCAAGAGATCCTTTCTCCTTCCTGGTGTTAATGGCTTCCTGATTGAGAGGGGGTGGTCCTGAAGAGTTATGGTTCTTTTTAGTGCTCTTCATTTCTGAGAATGTCCAGTGTACCCTTGAAGTTTTTCCTGAAAAGAGTCTGATTTTGCCTATGCATCTCACACTGTCCTGTTAGAAACAGGACGGGGCCCATATATCTTTAAAATAGCAAAATCTTCTGCTTCTCTCTTAAAGGAGAGTAATCCTATGCCCTATCAAAAAAGTGATAGTAGGTATTTTGGTTTAATGTTCATGGTGCTTTACTTTAAGAGTAAAATTTACTACCACTGCAAAATGCTTAAACTAAAGTAAATGGTGATGTTCTAAAAGCACTAAGCTACACTTCATTTTTGAAACACTCTTAAAGGAGAGATTCCTGAGACGTGATGGTGTCTTAAGGTTAAAGGGGAAAAGTATGGCTACCTCCTCATGGCCAAATGTTAGTGCCTTCTTAAATTAAACAAAAATAAATAAAACACATTTAAAGATGGAAGTCACTTCACTTCTGATTACAGGAGGGAGGGAAACCCTGCCTTAGGCTCCAGAAGGCTGTACTAATATGAGAGGGTTTCTAATCCTTAAAACTAGAGCTTGAAAAAGAAGAAAATGTTAATGATTTGTCAGGACTACATTTTGTACTTGCATTTGCACTTAGAATGTTATGAAACCCCACTCTATTAACTGCAGAAAAACCTGATGACTCTGGAAACCCTGGAAGCAGAGGACTCTTTATTATCTGTGCTTGCTAATTTTTGACCATTAAAGGCACCCCTAGTCTGAGATGGAAAATGCGTTCAGTTTATGTGCTGGTTAATAAAGCACACCACATACTCAAGGTTTGTTGATCTATCCCTGTTGCAGACAATTTTTTCCCTTTAGCTACCAGTCTAATACTTAAGGATCCAAACAGAATTCAGTGATGATTATGCATCAGTCTGGTTGCCTATGGAAAAAAAATTGCAAGATGTCTACTGTATTCTTTGTTCTATGCTCAGGTTATTAATTATTTTTGGCAATACACTAGTAATCAGATTGTTCTTCACTCACTCAAAGTATGGGACCATGTTGAAAAAACTTTAAGGTAGAGACACTGCTGTATGCTGCTCCATTACATGATAATTTTGCATCTGAGATTTTCCTCAACTATACAGCAATTAGATTTTGGAAGACCCTTGTTATCTCAATCTTCAGAGGTCTTTATATTGAGAATATTTGTGAAACATTTGTTGTAAATATGGAATTCCTTCAACACACTTATTTTTTTATTTACAAGTTGGGAACTTTATAAAAAGAATTTGCCTAACTTCCACTATGTATCTCATATAATGAAACTAAACAATTAAGGAAGTAAATATTGGCTGCATTTCCACACTTTATCAAATATTGTCACAGAGCTCACCACTAGACCACCTCTGAAAATGCTGTGAAAGATACCTCTCTAGCAACATCTCAGGCAAATAGTTGAAGAGAATACAGTACTGTAGTTCACAACATTCATTCTTCTCCAATTTATGCAAAAACTTCCTGTGATCTATATGAAATTCTATGCTACTGTGTTTCCAGACATGAGACCTTATGATAATAATAACAATATTAATAATAATAACAAATGTATTTATTTGGAATATTTTATACACTGAATGCAACTCAAAGTGCACTGCAAAAATTACAGTATAATTAACCTTAAACTGTAGATATATTTCTAAACATAAAAACAGATGCGAGTAAAATATGCTACTGAAATTATGTAACAGCTAGCTGAGATACCTGGTGTTGTTCAGGTGGAAAGAAAGTAGAAACATGGAAAGGTAAAAAGTTAAGTACAAATTATATACTAACTTTATTACCCTTAAGTTTGTTGTGGGCGGCACGGAGGTGCAGTGGGTAGTGCTGTTGCCTTACAGCTAGGAAACCCGGGTTCGCTTCCCAGGTCCTCCCTGCGTGGAGTTTGCATGTTCTCCCCGTGTCTGTGTGGGTTTCCTCCGGGTAGTCCAGTTTCCTCCCACAGTCTAAAGACATGCAGGTTAGGTGCATTGGCGATTCTAAATTGTGCTTGGTGTGTGTGTGCGCCCTGCCCGGGGTTTGTTTCCTGCCTTCTGCCCTGTGTTGGCTGGGATGGGCTCTAGCAGACCCCTGTGACCCTGCAGTTAGGATATAGCAGGTTGGATAATGGATGGATGGATGAAGTT
Source organism: Polypterus bichir lapradei (assembly GCA_026402145.1). Classification (NCBI taxonomy): domain Eukaryota; kingdom Metazoa; phylum Chordata; class Cladistia; order Polypteriformes; family Polypteridae; genus Polypterus; species Polypterus bichir. The sequence continues at coordinate 104,602,112 of JANRMT010062792.1, read as the reverse complement.
TGTTGCATTTTGTATATAACTGCTGGCACTGGAAATCTTCCTTGTATACAATATTCACCTTTTATGTCTGGTGCAGAAGAACCTCAAATTGCACTAAACATCTCTGGAGACCTTATGATCTTGCCTCACATTGTCCTCATACCCTCATGCCTTGCATAGCATTGCTTGTGCATCAATAGATCATACTATATTTTTCCTTGCACTCACTCTGAAAAGCACCAAAAGGCTTCTATGCCCAATCACTAATCAGGGAGTGGATGTGGATATGGTGCACTGCCACAGGTACTTGAAGGTGCACATCAGTGAGAGATTGGAATGGTCTCACAACACAGAAAATCTATATGAGAAAGGGCAGAGCGGATTATTTTTTTCCCCAGAGACTTTGCTCCTTTAATGTAGATAGTAGCATCCTTTCACATAATCCACAACTCTGTGACTGCCAGTGCTATTTTCTATGCTGTGGTGTGCTGGGCCTGTAACATCACTTCAAGAAAGGCCCCTGAATCAACAAACTAGTTAAAAAGGCAAGCTCAGATATGGAATGCACTCTGGACTCCCAGGAGGTAGTAGCAAAGGGAATAATTAAAAGAAAAAACTGAGTGCCACTATGAACAATGCTGCACATCCCCTCTCTGATTCACTATCGTGGCATACTGTTAGTCAACGAAGTATTCAGGAGACATGTATCAAGAAATGCTATTGGGCCTAGTTCACTTCTTAAAAATGCCTCACTATGACTATGGCAGTTTTCTTTTTTTAAGTAATTCTTGTGTGTATTTGTTTGTTATAATATTCAAGCATTTATTTATTTATACAGCTTGTGTTTTTACACAAATAAAGTGATATCTATCCTGACCCTGGGCTACTCCCTTTGGCTGGCTGATAGCCAGACGTATGGTAAAAAGTAAATATGTTTTAAATTTTGAGTTTGTGGCTTACAAACTAAGACTGTAAATTAAAATTAAAGTATACAGAGATGTTTTACCATTGTTAAAATATTACATTTATCCTACAAGTAATGGTGTGATATAGTTGTTAAAGGATGATTAACACAACGTTTAAGGTAGACAGAAGCGACCAGTGGCATTTGTGTGAGCACTCTTTCTATAACAAGAACAGATGCATTAAATTTGTGTAAGCAAGGAAGAACTTGTGTGCACCAATAAATAAATGTTTCTTTGTCTTCTTAACAGTTGTCTCAATTTTTTTTATTGTTGTTATTTACAATGGTTTAACCATTTATTTTCTAATCTGTTTTCCAACCATTACAGGGTCACAAAGAAAATGTTTCTGTTTTAGTAGCAATAGGAACATGTTTTTTAATGGATCGTCAGTCCCCTGAAGAGCACGCTTATGCACACACCTTTCTTTATTCACAACAGGACAATTTAGATGGCACAATTAATTTAACATGGGTAGCATGGTAACACAATTAGTTAGCATTGCTACTTTATGGATCCAGTGTACTGGCTTTTAATACTTCATGAGGTCTCATTCTGCATGTTAAATTTTCTCCACATATTGCATTAATTTTTCTCTGGTTACTTTACCTGCCCTCCCACATGCCAAAGATGTGTCTTCACCTTAGCCAGTTACAATAAAGTAAATGACATAGTGGCAATGTTTCTTTGCATTATTATATTGTATCTACAGCTCTGGGTCTTGCACTTATGTAACAGTTTGCACTTTTTATTAAGAAGTTTGCAATGGGTTTTAGGTTCAGTGTTGCTTCCAAAGCAACATATTCCCCTCTGGAATCAACAAACTACTACCTATCTACATATCTATCTGAATGTTTATGTGATTGGTCCCTTTAATGAACCGGTGACCCTTCCACCTGCAAATTCTGAAAGTGGGTTTAAGAATATTATTACAGCAACAGCTGAAGGAAAACCCATACCGACAAGGGAAGAACATGCAAACGTCACACAAGTATTAATCAGGGTGGATTAGAATTTAAAAATATTAAAGAAGGCATAAATGTCTAACTCACGTTATATTTACATCGAAGTACATAGAATGAACACGCGACGTCGTTAATATATGTTCTGAGGTGTCTGTTTAAAAAAAAAATCACTTTCAGTCGTTTCAGAACTGAGGGCTAACGGTGACTTAATGACTTAACCTGTGCTGCATGAAGGGTAAAGGAAAGCAAGTGACGATTTACGAGCTGTTGATTTGCGTAGGCTGGGGTTACAGCCGTTTGGAAAGCCACCAGCAGTTAAAAAAAAATCCAATGTAAGAAGGGGGGCGGGAATAAGAGCAGCTTGACCGGGTAACAAAGAAAAACCGGGCGTACATACACCCTTTAACATTACAGTTCGCTGCCGCCATCACATTACATGCAGAGAAACAAGAGCGGTGGTCATCTGCGCTCTTTTGTCTTCTCGGCAACGCTATTAGCCCCGTTTGTTCCAATCAAATGCTCGAAGCGACCAGCTGACCCATCTCTGTCAAAGGGGCGAGTGCTGCAGCGAAACTAATCCCACCCTCACCCACCCACCGTTAATGTACATTTCCAAAAACCCACCCCCCATCCCTGTACCTACGAAGGCACGTCCTCCTTTTCGTAAAGTATAGTTCACTTAAAACAAAATGTATACGCCTTTGTATACTTATTTAAAATAATCAGCATTCTGTACAGCTTGCAAACCTGCCGCCCTCAGACTAATGTTTCTCTTTCAGGAAATGAGGTGCCGCCTGATTGGCTTGGTTGCTACCACGTGACCGCGTCACTGGAGTTTCCACGACAGCTGGAAGCTCTACGATCCGGCCGCCTCAGTCATATAATATATTTATACATCTATATACACAATAGAACTGTATTCACATAGCAATAGTTTTGCCCAGCAGTTTATACTGAGCGATTTTTTTACGTAAACGAGCAATCGTGCAAAGAACATGGGAGACAAGAAGAGTCCGACCAGGTAAGATCAGTTCGGCAAGTCGCAGGAAATGGTAAGCGAAATGCGCTCAGAGTGAATAATTTAGCCGTCGGGGCTCAGTATGTGTGAATGGGGGGGAAGTCTCCAGTCGTGCATCAGCCATGGCGGACGGCTTGCTTCGTTACAACAGGCAAAGAAAACATCGGCGGTCCCGGGGCAGACTGGCTGTGGGGAGATCACCAAGGCCTTAGGAACACGACTGTTGGGGTGGAGGGAAGCCGGGGATAAGGAAGGGGGAAGAATGGATGACTGTTTAGTAGCCGCAACGTTAAACAATGCTTCTGCATGTTTTTTTTTCCCTAATGATTTTTTTGTTTTTTTTGTGTCTCTGTATCTTATCTTTTTTATTTGAAGGCCAAAAAGACAGCCCAAGCCTTCCTCTGACGAAGGATACTGGGATTGCAGTGTGTGCACGTTCAGGAACAGCGCCGAGGCTTTCAAGTGCATGATGTGCGATGTCAGGAAGGGCACATCGACACGGTGAGTTGAGTGCTGGGAGACTTTTCTCAGGCAGAAAAGCGGAGCGGAGCGGAACGACGCGGCGCATCAAACACCCCCACCCCCACCGCACGAAATGTGCTGCCAGACTGGCTTTTTCTGCAGAGAGACTCCCGCACGGTGCCAGTCTAATATTATAGTGGAGGGGGAGGTGGAGGTTGTTCTCAGAAGCTTAAGCTGGTAGTCTTTGGCTTTTGTTGGCATTTTCCTGGCAAATGCTAGAAAATGGGATGGCACATCTGTATTTCATAGTGTATAACGTTTGAGTGTTAGCTATGCCGAGCGTGCTGCGCTTAATGGTGTGTTAATTATTCTTTTTTTTTTTTTTTTTTTTTAAGTAAGTAATTTTTAAAGTGGCCGAACATTATCATTTTCTATTGCAAAAAGTGATCAATCAGATGGGCAGGATGATGTAGTGGCTGGAACACTGGACCTGGGTCAGTGCCCACGTCTGACTTTGTGACCCTGAGCAAATTGCTCCAATTGTGTGATTAACTAATGCCTTTATCTCCACCTTTGTATAAGATTTGGGCACAGTGTAGTGATTTACATTTTTGCAAAAGGATTACAAAAAATGTCAATAAGTATTTGTGATGTTTAAGTTGGTGTAGATAGAAGTGTCTACTTGTTGTACAGTAATGATTCATGATTGTTTTTCTCAGGTTTCTTAAAGAACCAAGAGTTTAACTCCTAGCCCTTTCACTCCCTGAATAGTAGAATTTGACTTGTGGTTCAAACATTCTCCGAGCAGAATCTGCATGGTTACCCCGTTTCTAAGTGATCTGTTTTTTCTTCTCCCAACCCAAAGATGTGTGTGTTAGGTTAAGCCAATATCACATTATGGAACTTCTAGTCGTGGTGTATACCACATTTGCTGGCTACGGTTGATGATCTTGTCACCAGACCATGTCCGTTTAAACAACTGAAAGTCACTATCCATGGCACATTTATCTTGCTTGCGTTTTTTTTCTAACAGCCAATAGTATCCTGTAGTATAGTATCAACACTATTTGAAGGGCTAACAGCTATGGCAATTTTCAGCTGTAATCTCACCTTTTTTTTTTTTTTTTTTGCCCAATTCTGTGGTAGTATGTAAAACACGAGGCATCAGACAGATGTGTTTCTGTTCTATTTATTAGGTACAAAACACCCACTTTCTTTATTCCTCGTTGTCCACTGTCATTCATACAAGTCCACCCCTATGACTAAATACAAAACTGAAGTGAGTCTCTGGGCATGTCGCATTAGGCATCTGTTTTCATGGGAGCATACCACCAACTTGCTAAGATTTTGTAGTTAAGGCTGCAACTGAAAATTGCTGAAAATGTTACATTAAATGTCACTAATATGTCAAAATAGTTTAGGATTAAGCAGGTTTAATAGCTGATTGTTAATTTATAAGTGAATATCTGATTCTAGAGCTAGATTGATGAGCATTATTGTGCTGAATGAACTGTTTAAGCCAAAGTTGTTTGATAAATGCATTAATTTGAGATAAGATATGCAGAAGTCTCATGATAAAAAATTTTGAAGTAGTTATTCCCCCAGATCATGGAGTTGGAGAGCATGTTGATTAGCATGTGCAAGGAAGAATTTCACGGTACACTGTCCATGTAATATTATATGCCCTATTAGCATGTAGTGTCTGCAAAACTGAACTCTACATTTGTCTTGTAAATCTTTCGGGGTGATTCCTATCGGCACTTTATTTATTCTGGATTGGCTATAGTTCCTGTGACACTAAACTAGATTAAACATGTTTAATAATGGATGGGTGGATGATTTCTGCCCAAGTGTACTCTGTACTGGACTGGCACCTAATTTAGTATTGATTTCTGCTATGCATGCAATATTGCATGGATTGTTGCTGTTCCCCGTAACCCTGAATTGGATTAAGGAGGTTTGATCATGGGTGAAAGGATAATAGGTGAATAAGGGTGCAACTCCTTGGGCTGGCACCAGGTTCAGGGTTTGCATTTGGTCTTCCACATTCAGTAACCCTGAATTTTAGAATAAATGGATTCGTGAAATGGTTATGTATCTGTTTCTAATTAAATTTGTGCTGCTGCTACCACCAAGCTTCATGCTCTTCTGGTGTGTGAACTTCTGACCCCATGTACAGTGGAATAGTAGTAATCTTGGCTCAAGGATCACCTCTAAAGCCAGATAAGCTACTCTTACCCTGCAACAAGTTCTTTTAATTCTGATGTCCTGTGATTTTATTAACTAGTCACCAGGTAGTAGCAAGTTGGTTAATATCTTAACACCTATCCAGCCAACCTTTTCCATTTTGATATGGTAATAGGCACCTGTGAAATAAATTAATTTCATATATTTTAGTGTAGATAGGCTGCATGGTTCAATTATTATGTTTATTGTTTGGTGAATGTTAAAATCCACTTACTTTTGATAATGGTTTGCATTAAGCTTTGTCCGCAGGAAGATGAATACATTTGCAGAGTATTTGTTTATTAATTTTGGTTTTACATCCACACTCAGAGTTTTTTTGACCATGACTGTTGTTTTTGAAAAATGTTCCCTGAAGTGTTTGAATTTGAAAATGCCAAGTTTTGAATCTTGTGTAAATAGTAGGTAACTCTGCTTTTCGAAAAACACTGATTTAGGATTGTCACGTGATCAGGCACTGAGTTTAGTATTGCCATGATAATTCCCTTTGTAATCTCATATTTACTGTGGGGATAGTACTTCCTCACTCTAACTCAGTTGATGTTTTCTGCACCTTTAAACAATTGAATGATTTGCTATATTTATTTTGGCAGGGCCTCTGCTCTTCATATTCCAAGGCTATGGCAACCTTATGCTTGTTTATAACACTTAAAAACAGTTGTACTTTCTTTCATTGCCTGTCCGAACAAAGAAGTAAATTTTTTTTCCCGTTGTTCTTTCAGTAATTCAGTTTACTTTTGGTTTTCTTTGTGAACAAAATCATTGCTCTTGGCTGGTAAACTGTGGATGCCAAATAGAAAAGATTTAGGCACTTTTGTCATTTCAGAGTGGATGATAAATTTAAAAATCAATAATCTGAAAATGCTAGTGTGAATGGAAAACTATTAAAACAAAAGATGATCTTTTCAAACACATCTGTTGGTGTGGACTAAGCCACAGTGGCTACTGTATTAAACTCTTATGTAACTAGTCTATTTCTAACACTCCTGACTCATTCTGTGATTCTGAACAAATAAAGTATGGAAAAGAAGTATTTCTTTATAATGTACATGTTACTTTTGCTATCTGTGTCATCTAAAATGAATACATGTTGATGTGTACAAAACAGACCTAAAATAGACACTCCAATATACCATTCAGGTCTTGGTTGCCATTAATATACTAGGTGCATTTGTGGATTTAGCATATTCTGCCTCTTGTCATATGAATTTGTTTGTTATGTTTCAGTGATAAACTATTATATGGCTATTGATTTCCTGTGTAAGAGAGTGATTGTGCTCTGCTTTTGACAAAGTTCTGTCAACAGCTAGTTGCTGCTTTTCACTTGAAGTTGGCTATGCTTCGCTGCTGTAATAAATTAAAAAGAAAAAATGGTAGGAAAATAATTTTTTCTGTGGTGGGCTGGTGCCCTGCCCAGGGTTTGTTTCCTGCCTTGCGTCCTGTGTTGACTGGGATTGGCTCCAGCAGACCCCCGTGACCCTGTAATTGGGATATAGCGGGTTGGATAATGGATGGATGGATGGAAATTATTTTTTTCTGTAAACTGTACAAAAAGTCTGAAATGGGGTTCAATGGTGGCCTTTTGATTATTGATGAACAGTGGTGTTAATCTTGATGGGTTCACAGGCCATTTCAAAAATATATTTTTTTGTCATATTTAATTTTGAAATGGGTTTAGCTTTAGTTTATCTCATTTGTTTGGTTGGTATGGACGCTGAAGACACCTGCACCTTTGACAAATTTATTTTGCACTCATTTCCTTACTTGCTACATGACATTTTGCATGTTGATATGTGTGAAAAGGACTCATATTGTATGGATTACACAATGTTGCCTCTAAAAATCTGTGGCATAGCTGTTAATGGATTAGTCAAAACTATCAAAATTGACAAATTGCAGCCTGTCTGGATTCTGAGGTTGAGGAAGCAGATGTATGCCATGGAATTTCTGGTACTCTTGTAATAGAAGAGATATGGCTGTTGTGTCAAGCATCTGGAGCTGATCAGTCGGGCCAGTCTGGTTTATAGTGAAGACTTGGTGATCTTGATCAATTTAAAAAAAAAAAAAAAAAGCTCTTTCCTGACAGTTTCGCCAACTAGTGATAATGGCTCATTACCACAGTTCTATAAATGTATCTCTGTGGAGAATGCCTTAAAATCAGAAAATCTGGACTATGAGTGGATTTGAAGGAAGTAAATAGCATAAATGTTCACATGAATTGGGGAAGGAACACAATGGAGTCTTAAAAATAAGTTTAAAATGACCATGATAGAATCTAAAATGAAGAAAATTGGTGCCCAGCTTCAGGATTTAAAATGTATGCTAACTTGCTGCATTGAACAACTAAAATAAATGGAGACCACAACAAATAAAAAATTTAGTGCTCTAAAGCTTGAAGTTAAGGAAATCCATAAAGAAGCAACACTATGCACAGGACTGGTAGAAGTACAAAAATAGAGAATTTTAGGGGTACCAGAAGAGGTTGAACCCAAGGTCCTGTTTGAGTTCTTGCTAAAAGTATGATAGATACTATTTTAGAAACATCCAGAAATTGAAGGAGCTCACTGCTTAACCGCTAAACATTTTCCCATGGCTCTTGTTATTAAATTTGAAAAGTTTCGGAACAAAAAAAATTCTATAGAGCAGCTGTCAAAAAAATGGATTGAATTCATCTCTATTTTCTACTTAATTGTCCCCAAAAAAAGTTTAAAGGAGAGCAGCGTCTGTGTAAATTAAGTAGTGGCTACACTTGTCAGGTATTCATTATGGTTTGGTCACTTCAGTTAAGCTGAAAGTGGTGGTTTAAGGTTTCTTACACACGTAACACGTCTGAAGAAATAGTAGTATTTAAAATACTTTTGTTAGACTTAAAGATAGGAAGAAGGAATGGACAAAATTAAATGAGAAAATATACACAAAGAAAACTTCGAAAAATAGATCAAAATGCACTTAAAATACAGTAATTCTCAACTGTTAGTTATAAGTGATAATGAAAATGTATATGCATCTTTTGCTTTGTTTTTGTACTGATCAAGCATGAGGAGGCTCACAGGTGTAGCTGGTACAAGAACACCTAGGGTTGATGACAGACTTTGTTGTGGTATTGTCTAACTAGAGGCCACATGTTTTGGACACTTGAGTGAAGAGAGGAGCAGAGCATTCAGTTGATCACCACTTCGTAGTGTATTGAATATGAAGCAAAAGGCATAGGCCAGATAGACCGAGGAGGTTTAGATGAACAGTTAGAGTGTCCTGGGACTGTTTGGCTCTGGCTTCTGTTCGTGATTAATTCAACTTCTGCCTCCAAGAAAACGTCTCTCGTGCAGTGCAAGGTCTGGGTTATTGAGTGCAAATGGACCTTGTGCAAGACCTCAGTTGTGGAAATAGCTGCTAAAAGGTGTGTGCTTAAAGCAGTCTGGACATCTCATGGTGGCAACCTTAGGGACCTGATGGTGAACACCATCAGGGCTGTGGATTGGGAGTCGGAGTCTTGAAGTCATAGTTGGTGACTGAAGCAATTATTGGGTTACTAGAGTCTGAGCTGATAAAAATGTAGGTACTTTGACTAACAGAGATGGGACTAAGTCCTACATATGCCAGTCTTAATTAAGTTTCAAGTGAAGTCTCAAGTTACGAGGATTGCATTAAGAAAGTCAAGCTGATTCACTGGATTTAATCAAGCAAATTCAGTCAAGGCACTGGTTTTATTCAAGCAGGTCAAGTCAAAATCATAGTTGGGAAGGCTTGAGTAAAAAGTGTTTACACTATTACTACTATCTGCAGTTAAATTAATTATGATAATGTGTGTGACATATACTGACTTTTAAGCAAAGAAAAGACTTTCTCAGAGAAAACAATTCCAATAAGAAATAACAGTTACTTATATATTAAATAATTTTTACTTTGTAGTAATTTGCATATACAATTTTGTTTTTTTTTTTTACCTTCCATAGTCTTTGCATAAGTTTAGTGTGCCTAATGCATACAATATGTAAAGAAAATAAATTTTGCAAGGCCATGTACTTCCATTCATTTTCTATTCCCGCTAGGAGCCTATCCCCAGCAAGCATAAGCCACAGCATAAGCAATAGTCACCATCACTTAAGAACATTACATTGAAATGCTAGAGAACTTTTTACGGCCCCAACGGAAAGAAATGGGATGTGGTGGATGCCTGGTTTCAACAGGATGGAGCAACAGCTCATACGGCACGGAGATCCATGTAAGTTTTGTAGGAGTTGTTTTTCAGGAAGCTGTTCTTCCTGTGCGGCGATGTCGGGTGGCCTTCATGTTTGCCTGATCTCGCTCCGTGCAATTTCTTCATGTAGGGCTATTTCATGTTGAAGGTATACCCACACTGACCTCAAAACTTTGAAACCCTCAAGGATGCTATTTGCCAAGAAATCACCGCCATTCCCCTTAAAATGGCCAAATGAGTCATGCGAGCACTCAGAACGTTTGATGGGTGTATCGCTATCGATGGCCACCACCTTGAAGACATAATTTTTAAAACACAGTGGAAAAAAATGTATTTTTTATACCCTTTCTTGTGTTGTAATTAAATATATTTTATCTTGTAGTGTTTTTGTAGAATAAACGTTTGAAATGTGGTACTGCTTTTTAGTTCACACTGTACTTAGGGACATCACTTCCTGTATATAATAACGTGCTTTATGGCGCTCTCCTCTGCAGCATCCCTTTGCATGGCTTAGTGTCTCAACAGATTCTCGGTTGGATTGGGAGTTCACAGAGATGGTAAAACAAGTGGTGTTTGTATTGTACTTGCACCCCATGTGGTGTCTTGATTTGGCATGGAAGATTGTGAATTGGGGAAATGAGAAAGTCTGAAGATATTGTTGTCGTGCCAGTGGTTTCTGACCTTGAGATCTTGCAGACGACCATTACATTATATTATTAATAAAATTATAGTCAAAATTGCTAATCCCAGGTGCTGATCCCTCCATTGCCGTTACCCTCTAACACTCATTAGTCTTGATAACTTAATGCAGGTGTGGAGCATTTGTAGTAAATTAATGTGAGACTTTGCAGGTTATTTTTCAAGTTGAGTCACAAGTCATCAGTAAACAAGGCTAAGTCAAGTTTTGTCATATTTTAAATATTACATATATAATTCTTTTCGCGTTTGAAACGGAAATTACGTATGACCACAGAACATATTATAATACAGGAACTAATCACTTCGTTTGTGGACGCCATTTATATATCTTCTTTACGAATTATTATTTGTGTGAAAGTTATTTTACTGATATTGAAAAGAAGTAAACACAAACACGCCGATCTATCCCATAGAAGTGTGCCCTGCGTCGCCCTCTCCCAGCCCTCCTCTCTAGACTGCAGCGTTGAGCTGTCCGCCGCCAGGCGCGTTCTGACAGAGAAGTTTTATTTATTTGTCCAAGTGACTGTCGCGGAAACTGCCACATTGTAACTTTTTTTTAATTGGCAGTATTTAATAGTAGAAGAGATGAAGGAAACAGCTTTGTGTCTTTTTACATTTTAACTGCGCCGAGCTGTAAATAATGTGAAGATGAGACCGCCTTCAGCAGCGAGGGGTCCTGACAACAAAATGGACGGTGGGAGATGCGGAATGTCGGGCTGCTCCGCCGGGTCGACAGTTTCGCAGTTTAGGGCAGCATCCTCTCTACTCGCACTGTTTGTGACACTTCGAGTGCCCCTTTGGCTCCTTGGACAGTGGAAATCTTTGCAAATGAGTGTAATTGGCGCCATCGAAGCATTACTGTCTTGGTAAATTGTGGTGCACGGCTACTTACTCTCCCTTAAGGTGAGATCGGGTCACTATAACCCCGCAACATTCAAGGTTGCTTTTGTGATGAATTCTTTTAAGAAGATGGAGTGTTTACATCTAAGAAGATGTACCGACCTCTTCATGTGAAGTATTGGACTTGGGAATTGTTTGGACCTTCTGCCCGTTAAGCACGGTAGGGCAGCGTCCACATTTGTCAGAATAATTTTTCTCTTCAATCACAGGCACGTAGTGCAAGGTTGTCAAGCAGGTAGTTTACCCGAAACCACTGCAGTAGTACATAATGTATCTTTACTTCTTAAATGTTAATGTTTTACTGTTTAATAATTTATACACTTCTTATATCATTCAAATTCTCTTATGGAAATGTTTTACTGTTTAATAATTTATACGCTTCTTATATATTCCTCAAATTCTTTTATCAAAATGTTTTACTACTTAATAACTTATTTTATAAATACTACATTTTATTTTTTTTCCCTTGCACTCAGTAAATGAAGCCACTGGGTAATCAGCTTGTGTGTGTATATATACACATATATACTCGGCAAAAAAAGAAACGTCCTCTGACTTTCAACTGTTTTTACTTTCAGTAAACTTAATGTGTAAATATTTGTATGAACACTAAAAGAGTCAACACCATAAGACGTAAACTAAAAATGCTTCACAATGTGTCCCTGAATGAAGGAAGGCTCAAAATCAAAAGTACTAGTCAGTATCTGGTGTGGCCACCAGCTGCTTGAAGTACTGCAGTGCATCTCCTCCTCATGGACTGGACCAGATTTGTCAGTT
>JANRMT010062792.1:104574444-104589898 GCA_026402145.1 Polypterus bichir lapradei | reverse complement strand
ATCCTGTACCTGTCACGCAGGTGTGATATTCGGATGTACCGATCCTGTGCAGGTGGTGTTACACGTGGTCTTCCACTGCGAGGATGATCAGCTGTCCTTCCTGTCTCCCTGTAGCGCTGTCTTAGGCGTCTCACAGTGCGGACATGGCAATTTATTGCCCTAGCCACATCAGCAGTCCTCATGCCTCCCTGCAGCATGCCTAATGCACGTTCACGCAGATGAGCAGGGACCCTGGGCATCTTTCTTTGGGTGTTTTTCGCAGTCGGTAGACAAGTCTCTTTAGTGTCCTGCGTTTTTAGAACTGTGACCTTAAATGCCTACTTTCTGTAAGCTGTTAAGGTCTTAACGACCATTCCACAGGTGCATGTTAATTAATTGATTATGGTTAATTGAACATGCATGGAAAACATTGTTTAAACCCTTTACAATGAAGATCTGTAAAGTTATTTGGATTTTTAAAACATTATTGTTGAAATACACAGTCCTGAAAAAGGGACGTTTCTTTTTTTGCTGAGTATATATAGACTCGTTCATGGTTCCATCTAGTCACCATTCCCTTTTGTGGTTTTCGTAGGCAGGATATCAAGGTGCAGCCAAGGATGTAAGGGTGTCCAATTGGAGATACTAATGGTAGAATTGTTGCTTTATTCAGATGTTGATGATGTCTTCTTTGACTGTGACCTTTGGTACACATGCAAATGGGTTGTTGAAGGGTGTGAAGTGGGAGTGATGAGATTTGGCACCTCAAAGTCTGAGGTCTTGATTCTCTGTCGAAAAGCAGTGAATCGCATGCTCCTGGTGGGCTGGGGGAAAGGAGGGACAGCTGCACTTCTTGGAGGAGTTCTAGTGTCTCGGGATATTGCTCATGGAGTGATTAAAGAAATGAACATAAGATTCACAATTGGATTGGAGAGGTGACAGTTGTTCTGTGGGTGCTACCAGTCCATGGTAGTGATGCGGCAGCCGAGTCTAAAAACAAAAATCTAGGTTTCCTAGTTAATCTACTTCCCTGTCTTCACTTTAGATTATGAGCTACGAGTAATGACCAAAAGAATGAGATTGCAAGTAGAGGTAAAACAAGAGCTGGTATTTCGGTACAAATTTACCGAAGTTCTGAAAATGTAACAGTACCACCTTTTTTATAGTATTGGTAGTATCAAGAATGTTGGTACTGCACTCATTTATGACTGCTAGTTGACAAATTGCTCTGGAAGGCACAATAATATATGATAAAAATCGCTCCCTATGGTGGTGATACAGCACCTCATCAGCATGTCAAAAAGAAAAGGTCATGTCTAGAAATGTTTGTGTTTGCGCAGAAGAATTTCATTGTGCAAGTTTAGGAATAATGCATGTTGTTTTGTTTTTGTTTTTTTTTAAAGCGAAACACACCACACACTTTTCTTTCATTATGGGATCCAAAAAATGGATTTGCGCATGCTTTCAGAGCAAAATATCTTTATTGATCAAATTAGGTGTAATAGTTTAACCTTGTTGTCACACATTTGTGTGAGGAGATGAAAAGATAATGAGAGTGCCCAGCCCTGATAAATTAATGGAGGCTTCAAATTCATTCTCTTGATTGTAATAAGTACTTCAAAGGATGTCCATCAGTCCAAGCATATGTCCATTTTCTAAGTGGAATATTCAGTTCAGGGTTTTGCTGGGGTGCGACTTGTACGCATCCCCAGTTGCATGTATAGAATTGTGGGATGTGGGAAGACTGGCAGCTCAAATATATTTGACTTGTCTGTTCTGGCAATAATATGAGCTGCTCAAAGGACAAGACACATCTGCCTATTAACCTCGTTAGTGTTGCATTTTATTCCAAAAAACATGTAAAAAGCATTGCATTTTTTTGCCATGAAAAATGACATTTTTATTAAATCTCAAAAGTATATTAATGATATAAATAAAATTAGTAATGATGAATAAAAATAATATGAAATGAACAATAATAAAAAAAAAATAAGAGTAAAAATAATACTACTAATGATGCCAAAACAGTTGTGGCGAGCAGCTGGGGGTGGTACCCAGCTGGGACACCCAGAAGGACTGGAAGAGGGATTGCGCCTCCTCCGGATCACGAGGGGGCAGCCGCCCTGGTTGGTATGGGGACCACAGGAACGGAGCATGGAAGCTCAACCCTATAGGGCCCCGTGGTCACCGCCAGGGAGTGCCCAGATGCCTGAAGAGCCCTGGCTGTCGGCAATTCCACCACACCTGGAGGTGCTGGCAGAAGGATTACCAGGGACACCTGGAGTGCTTCTGCCACACCAGGAAGTGCTGGCCAAAGTTCACTGAGAGGCAACTGGAGCACGTCCGGGTGAACATAAAAGGGGCCGCCTCCCTCCATTCGATGGCTGGAGTCTGGTGGAAGAGGAAAGAGCTCGGAGGAGAGGAGTGGAGGCAGTCACGAAAAGAGGCATTGTGAAGGCCCTGGACTGTGGGTGATTTGTACGGGAGTACTGGGTTGTGTGTACACTGTAAATATGAATAAACGTGTGTTTTGTCGCAAACCAGCGGTGTCCGCCTGTCTGTGTCTGGGCTGTTTTCTACACAGTATATAAACTCAAAATAAGTCCTTTGTCTGATAAATCTTAAAGCACGATGAAAGACACAATCCAACGTCACAGTCGGGACAATAATAGCGTGTTTCTTTTTCTTTCCAGATTTGTCAGTTTTTGAACAGCACACTGCACAGCTACAAGTCTACCAATAAGAAGCTCTGGATTGATCCGCTTCTCTTTAGCAGTAGTGTGGATGATGGATGTGCGCCAGTGACTTGTTCTATAAGCTGGCATGTAAAGTTTGCATGAGATACAGTTTTGACAGCATTTTGTTTGTATAAGACGAATGCATTCCAAATGCACTGTCCCACCAGATGTCAAAATATCTTTTTTATTGTATTTATTTTGTTGTTGCCTCCTCTTAATGGCATAGAAAGTCGATTCTTGATCCCCACGATTTATGCCACCCATTGTGCTGTTGTAGTCAACCACAATACAAGGCTTCATAACTTGCTTGTTGCCTTTTGCCGGTACGGTGACTGTAGCTACATTATGTACAGGGCTATGAAAACAAAACATCTTTCTTGTCTTTCCCTTTCAGCGCAAGCACTTTTGCCACGCCTCTAGCGCACCTTGCTGTAAATTAGCTGTGCCAAAATCTTTAAACCGGCCATGACGGTTGGGATGCAGTGTTCCAAATGCTTTAGTCTTTCTAGATGTCAAATAGCTCTGGCAAAGTATAAAAATTGTCCATGGTTACCCAGTAGCTTTGATCCAGCAGAGCATCTATCAAAGTCGACACAAATGACATAGTAACTCTGTACTGATTTGTATTTCAGATCAAACATTGTCCCTTTCCCTGTGTACAAAACAGAGTTCCAAATGCATCCCATTTTAGATTTACAAAGCTTGCAAATCTTGCTCTTTTTGACGCAATGTACTGTATCCACAGTCTGCCCTTATAAGCCATGAGACTTTCATTGATGCTGATATCATGGTCCGAAATGTAAACAATTTTCCTGCAATGGCCTGGAATATCTCCCAAATTTTCTTCAGATTGGGTGCTGGGTGGTTATTTTCATCAAAGTCTTCATTGTTAGTAAAGTGCAGATATTTCATAATTTGTGAAAACCTGTACTAGGACATAATTTCTCCAATGAACAGCAGCACTTTTACAGCCCAAGTGATTCTCTGTTCTAATGCTTATGCGAGATGCATCTGTACAGATGCCTGGGTAACACTCGAAACTAACGCTTTTTAGCATGGTTTTCGCAGCCTGAGTAATGCTCGGGTCTAATGCTAAGGAGGCTACTATGATGTGTACTGTGTTGAATAAAGATGTGTAATCACCAAAACATACAGTTACCAGAACGATCAAAACGGCATACTTCATTGATAACTATTTATCTGCCAACACTGAATATGAGTCAGTCGTCTGGTTTTTGAAGGCAAACTAGTGTTTAATAGTATAACCCATAAGCGAAAGCACACATGTATTTACACAGTATGTTGGCCAATGTAATGCTGTCTAACAGTTTGAAATTTGAGTACAGATAATGATAGCCCAAGTCATTTTCAAGCAGACATGGGCATAAGCAATAACAACATCTGATCACTCCTATAAGAGACTGAAAACTGTAAAATAAAGGCGGTTTAACAGGAGATTCGAAATGAAAGTATTCATTTAAATTACATATAAAATATCTGATGTTACAGAAAATGACACAATATTTTTCACTTCAGTAAATGGCGGTACTTTAACAAAAAGACATTGAACGGGATTTCTTTTTTTGTCTTGTTGAAAGGTATTGAGTATCGTAAAATGTCACTGGTGTTGGTACCGAATACGCAGATTCTGGTGTTGAGACATCCCTAAATCAAATGCAAGCAGCAAAAATGAGGTTTCTTTGTAGCGTCACTGAGCTGACAGTCTGTGATAGGGTGAGAATCTTGCCAATTTGGAGTGCCTGCAGCAGATCCCGAACAATACTGGATTATATTTCTCAGCTGGACTGGGAATATTGGGGAATTCTCCAGGAAGAGCTAGAGCCAATACTTGGTTACCCACTCCAGGAAAAGCAGTTTCAGATCTACATTCTTTATGATCTGCTCTTCCTGTTTGAGCTTTTTTTTTTCTCTTTTAATTTTTTTTTATTAAGTTAATATTGTTATTACTGTGTTTTAACATCATTATAATTATCTTTTGTCTTAGGAAGATAAATTGGCAAAACCTTAGTTTAGATGACTGGTACATATTTTGGTATGCTTGCAGTTTATAACCTAACAAATATTTGGAATATTTTCATGTGTTAATGTCTCTGTAATAGTATGTTAATTATATAGCTTTTAGGTTTGACATATCAAAAAACAAAGACTTTGAAGCATTTACTGTTGACCTTGAATATGGAGCGAGCCTCACTTGTTTCATTTAATGCCAGAATATCTACTCCAAAGTGTTTCAAGTGAAAACATTTTGTGCACTTTTTTCTTTTATCAAGGAACATGAGTTTTTACATACCTCTAACATGGATAAATAATCAGATCATGTAAGTTGAAAATTTAAAAGTCGTCATCATGAATTCAAAAGGTGCAGCAACAACATTTGTCAGCAAAAAGTGATACCCTATAAGTAGCTAGCAGGGGAAAGGATTTAGACTACCTGTGTGTATATATATATATATATATATATATATATATATAATATACATTTTTCTTGTTTGAATATTTGGGGTGGGTAACTCACTTAACTACTATCACGTTTTGCCTCTTGAATGCAACAGCGCCTGCCACCCCACCAGGATCAACAACCCCCAATAACTGGTATATCATGTTTTACCATTACAGGGCTGAAATTATGCAGCAGTATATTTCTACAAACAGATATATTAATCAAAAACTCTAAAACTTATGTGCTGCACAAACTGATATAGCATGATCTCTCAAGTCAAAAAGTAATTTAAGGTGTCAATTTTACAGTCTCATTCTGACATTTTCCCATTCTTCTCTTCTGTGCCCTTGCCATGAGCAAATGTATTGGGCTATGCATTTTACCTGTAGTGATTCCTGCTTTCACTGAAAATATCACCTGAAATGCCCTTTTCCTGTGTAGTAATTTTGAGAAAGAAAATCATTAGCAGCAATTTTGTTGAAGAAAAAGCCTCAGATCTCATTGAGTTTTGCATTGTGGCTGTCATTACAGCATCACAGCCCAAGGGACCTCAAAATATTTAAACAATTATGCTTGGATCATCTTATTCCTTATCACCTATGGAATGCAAGAGAGGATCAATGACTTATGATATTGGAATAGCTGATGGTAATCTCAAAGGATGGATTGCTGTCTGCATCAGAAATAAGTCAATCAAGGATAAAGGGACTGCATTACCTGCAAGCAGCATAGGTGCAACCGTCAGATTCCCATGATGGATACTTTCTCAGTCCTGGCTGGACCTTGAAATCTTCATCCATTCATTATCCAACCTGCTATATCCTAACTATAGGGTCATGGGGGTCTGTGTGACAACTGATAATAAATAATCTTGGTAGAATACCAAAGTAATTAAATAGCAATTCTAGTTGCATGGAATTTTATTTAATGAAGATCACACCAATAAAACATCATTAAAAATGGTAGCTGTAATCTGGAACATAATTGATCAATTAAATCAAATAACTTTTATGCTGTTTTAACTTTAAAAAATAATTGTTGAATTTGTATTTAGTAATTTCTACAAAGGCCCGGTAGGTATCAGGTAGGAAAAATAAAAATCTGTTTGGATGAAATAATTTTTTCCGCTGACTCTTATTTCAGTAGCTATTTATGCTTGAGTGGATTATTAATTTCTTAAACAGATTAATAATTCGCTTCCAATCAGATTTTATTTTAGTTTTTGCCTGTCACCTACGGGCCTCTGTAAATTTCCACTCGGGTTTAGCCAAAAAGCCTGACTTTTGCCAGGATAAAATTGTATTACAGAATGCAAAATAAAATGTGCTAAGAAATGTATTTTTTTTTAAAAAATCAATATTGTAGTGTTTTTCCAGTGTCCCAGTGTGTTGTGTTTTTTTTTTTTTTTCTATAGTGGTAGTCAACAGCAAAAGGCTGTAAGGGTGAATGTTATTTTCAATAAATTTTAAATATTGAATTTGAATATGAAATATAGTTCATTAAATCTTAGCTTTGGTCATATAATAGTGTACACTGAATAGCACAGTCACTTCAGATCCAGTGTACTAGGTTCCAATCCAGAACCTGATAGCCTTTGTGGAGATTTACATGGTCTCTCTGTGTCTTTGTGCTTTTCTTTGGGGTACTCCAGTTTTCCTCCCACATTTTCATAACCTTGCGGGTTTGGTTAAATGGCCCCAGTATGGAGGAATGTGTGTGTTAGTGGATTCTGTGATGTATTGGTACCCTGCCCATGCCCTATTCCTGCATTGTGGCAAGTACTAACAGGATAGGCTGTTGCCTCCCTCTCCTTTTGAATTTATCAGTTTGAGAGTTACAATGACTATTATTACCAGAGATACTCATGTAAGCCAACCCTCAGATTTTAACCAAAATGCCATGAAAAATGTGCTGTCTACAGATAAGATGAATTTTGGAAATTGAAAAGGAAATCTTTTCTGGATAACATTAATTTTTAAAGAAATGTGTAGCCTAACAGAATACTTAATTTTACTAAAGTACTGTGTTAGTTTAAAAAATATAAATAAAGATGTGTTGCGGTCTAACTGTGTAAGCTAATAAAAAAAAAAAATACTGTGTTATTTCACAGAAGTATGCCTTTTTAAGATGTTGCTTTCTGCTATGGAACATCAGCACACATGTGTGCGCTGGCCCTTTGGTGACAGCCAGTGAGGGAAAAGTAAACCATTTAAATAGCATGCAATCAAGTGAAAAGAATAGAATAAAAGTTCTAGGTATACATTTAATCTTGTGTGTGGTGAGGCAGGTTAACGTCACAGGGTGGTGGTGATTATTGCTGCAATACTGTAATGCAAGAAGTAAATAGGGTCTACCGGTCCTTTGCAGAGCACAATCACAGTGCCTAACAGAAAAGAGTGTGCCTTGTGCAATTCAGTAACAGAAAGCTATAAATAATGAATTAGTTTAGTTTTAGTCCAGCTTAGTGCTGGACGGTATGACCAAAATTCTGTATCACTGTATTTTTTAAAATTATACCAGTTTCACGGTATTCAACGATATTTTTTTCCCCATGCATGAGTGGATGTTAACCACATTTTCCACTACAATTACTGCAGTAGACTGGCTAAGAATAACCTATTCCACTGTCATGAGAATTGTACATTGTACAAAAAAAACAATGTAATGAGCACACAAGTATTAATACAGGTTTGCATGGCCCCATAAAGTGATAGTTTTCAAGCGGGTGGCACTAATGAAGGGAAGGAATCACATTGCATGACAGTTGCAGTCAAAATATAGAACCTTTTTATTGAACAAATTTTGCAAACAAGCTGAAATTTTGACAACATATTTTCAACCATCCAAAGAGGCATTTAGACTTAGTAAAATATTCAGAGGTGCTTCTCAAAAGTTGCAATGCACTGAACATGGCTTAGAAAAAGAAATAAATAGTGAATAGTAAACCACCTACAGTTTATGTTAATGTTAACAATCTCTGTCCACTGACACGTTAAAGTGGCTTTTTAAACAAATTTACCATCATTAAACTGCAAAATATTTAAACTAATAAATAATAACAATAAAATAAATAACAGTGCAACTTCAGTAATACTATTACTTCAAGACTTCAAGCCCAGGTGCATTACACAGTATTCACCAAACACAAATATAATAAAACAAGTGCAACTTGGTGAGACATCTTTACCAACTGAACCATTATTAAGGCAGATTGTATTAATATGGACCTTGCTTCAAGCTAAGCTACTGTATATACATAAATAATACAACTGCAACTTGCATTTATAATGCTATTTGTGGTATAGCCCTACGCAAGCTTATTAGGGCCTCAGAGAAGAAAAAAAAAACTATATGTCGAGAATAAAGTCGACATGACTTTATTCTCAACATTTCCACTTTAATCTTTACGCTTATGTCGAGATTAAAGTCGACATTTCCATTTTATTCTCATAGTTTATTTTATAATTAAAGTAGAATGTCATAAACTAAACTTTATCCTAAAATCAATGTTTAATTTACTAGATTTTCTCAAACCCCGTCATAAGTTAATGTAGCACATTAAATGCATTGTGTTAAGTATTCCCTGACCCAGTTGTTAATCGCTACGCGCTTCTTAAAGTGACTTCCTCCACAATAACAGGAGGTGCAGGCAGGGATTGCTGCACAGAATACATTTACTTAATGATATTCCTGCTCTCTGAAAATTTAGAATGCTAAGATAAATACATGATATCATTTTCATGATGAAATGCATTAACGCAGATATCAAACATGAACGGTAGTGAGGCGGTAGTGCTGCACCCTTGCAGTAAGGGGTCCCCAGGTATACATTCAGTGTAGAGAACTTTATGGCAGGTGTGATGAGGCTTCAAAAAACTGGATGTATGAATGGGTATTGCACAGGTTTAACTTAAATATTGTGTAAATGTTGGGTTTGTGATCTTGTGGTCGGAGACACGAACACGGAAATCAATGGATGTTCTTCTGAGCGGGCTTTCTTTATTGAATGCATGCTGTCGCTATCTGTTGTACCAAACCCCCAGTTCCTATCCTTCCTTTTTCTTTCTCCACATAACCAATCACCACACGATAAACGTCTTTGTGAAATTAAAACTAGTTATAAACTTCGACCACGGATTGTTCAGAATTTAAAAAAAAAATCTTCGTTATACATGTTTAAATATGCCATCCATTCAGGATTGCGCCCATCCCAGCAAGCATTGTGTGCGAGGCAGGAGCACATCCTGAATGAGGCGCCAGCATATCGTAAGGTGAATACGAGCAACACATACACTAGCAGGGTCAATATAGCATAACAAAACCCCACATCCTACTTGACTTTGAAAGGAAACTGAAGCATGCCGAGTAAACCCACCAGAAAAACATGCAAATTCAAGACATGGGACTCCCTGGACCCCCCCGCCACCGTGCCCCCACATGATTAATACATGCTTTAATGCATTTCGTCATGAAAATTTTATCAAATATTTATCTTGGCATTCTAAATGTTCAGGGAGCCGGAATATCATGAAATTAATGTATTCTGTATGGTGATCGCTGCCTGTGCCTACTCAGTGCAAGAGGAAGTCGGTTTAAGAAGCACATAGCGATTAACATGGCTCAGGGAACACTTAACACAAAGCATTTAATGTGCTACATAACTTATGACGGGGTTTGAGAAAATCTAGTAAATTAAATATTCATGTTAAGATGAAGTTTAGTTTACGATGTTCTGCTTTAATGACAAATTACTAGGATAAAGTCACCATGTCAATTTTATTCTCGTCATAAGCGTCGAGGATAAAGTCACCATGTCGTCACACTATTACACAGCACCCAAGTACATTACACACTATTGGAAAAAAAATAAAACAAGTACAACTTGGCTTGCAGTATTATCCAGTAGTATAGAAACAGTATTCCCACATTTGAACATAATGGTCCACATCCGACCTTTTAAAACCAAAGTATCTCCAGACAACAGACACAGCTCCGATTTTCGGCAAAAGTTCTTTTGTATCATCATGTTCAACTTTATCGTCTTCTTCAGCTTCAGTTTCAGAATGTTGTCTGTCTATTTTCACCGCTCAATACCTCTAATGCGTGTTTAGTGGTGCAGCAGTGAAAATGCCCCCTCCCCCCAAACAGTTTCCCGCTGCGCCACGTTCCGAACGTTGTTTAGGCTATTTAAACTGGTGTTGCGGTATAAGAAAAATCCATATAACAAAAATAAAAAATGATTAATGCCTCTGTAAAAGCCTGAAATGCGTCCTTTTTGTATGACCCTCTTCTGTCCTTATATATCCTTTCTGTCTTGGATTTTTTTCTCTCCTTTTCTTAGGTATACAAAATATACTATTTGCAATGTTTTTTAGACCATTATAGGTTCTAAATCAGAATGTAGAAAGGATTTATGTGCCTTATTTCTTTTTCAGTAGATAAGGTGAACATGTTTCATGAAAGATTTGATGTTTGTAATCGAAGACCACCTTTCAGTATCCCCTGTGATCCCTGGTATCTGTGCTCCAGACTATAGAGACTGACATGATTAAAATATTTATGCTTGCAAAAGATGGCAAAGTGTTAGGCCAGAGGCCAGGACAGTGCTCAGGACTTTGTTTTTCAAATATGCAGATTATTTCCCAATTCTTTTAAGGACATTTCATTCTGCCTTGCATGCTCGATGTACCAGAGTGTCTAGAAAGGATTTCAGTAATGCAATTATGTAAACTGTTATGCCTTGTATGAAGAGCATCATACATACTCATGTTATATCTAGGGCTGGGCGATATGGCTCAAAATTCAAATTACGATATTTTTGGACCAAAAGTCAATATACGATATGCAACAATATTTTTTTCCTATCTATTACTTAAAAAAGAAGCCACACATTTTATATTGCTCTTTAGTTATATACATGTAATCGCAAACTTACAACTTTACATCATAGGCATAAACCAAAATATACTCATTAATGCAAGAAACACATCTAAACATTTACGCAAGAAAGGCAGTTGTCTGATATTAGATGACGTAGGAGTAGATACTTTATCTACTTTACTAGGTTTGCCTAAAAAAACTTAAAATAATAGTGTTTCAATATGCTCTTTTTAAGCTATGTTTTGTAAATAAAGCGTTGCAAGAACATGCATTCAGGTAACACAATTTCACAAATTTTGTGCAAGAAAGACAAGTCTGTCAACTGCCTCTGGCTTTAAAGATGCCCTGTGGCAGTTCACTATGTTGCCACCTGTGCTAATTGCCTTTTCTGATTGCGATCTAGTGGCCTTTATGCAGAGATATTTTTTGCAAAGCGACTGAGAGTTGGAAAGATTGGTTCATGCTCTTTCCACCATGCAAGTGGGTTTGTCTCAGTGTCAATTTCAGCTGCTTGCAGGTAGGTTGAAAGTTCAGCTTCAATTTTATCTTTTTCAGAGAATGTCGATAAAGATGTTGGCCTCTTAAAGAAGCTACCAAGGCTTCGCTTCTCCTTTTTGGCTGGTGCTGGTGATGCTTCAGCTGCTTCTCAAAGTTCCCCAGCTAAGTCAGGCTGGGCACTGGTCTTATCATGTTGAAGGGTCTCGGGCACAACTCTGTGTTTGACCTCTCCATACTTTTTCCTCAGGAATGTATGATCTTTTGAAACATGGATCCAAAAAAGAAGCAATGTGTAGTAGTTGCTGGGTGGCAGGGTCATCATATTTCTCTCTCAGATAATCAAGAATTTTCGTCTTAATTGACATAGTGAGCTCTGTGTCTTCTGGCTGGTGAGCCAAGATGCTGGTTTGAAAAAGGTGTAGCACTGGCATAACATAGGAGACTGTAGGAGCTGAGAGTGCATCTGTAAATTCCAGGAGGGGTCGAATAACTTTATCAGTTGACTGTAGTACATCTGTGTCCTGCCATGTAATTGCCAGATGTCTGGTTTTCTTGTCAGATGAGAGAACTTTTGTGATGGCCCTGTCTTGTTCCAACACTCTCTGTATCATTGCTGCGTTTGACCCCATCTTGTAGGGGATTCTGTTATGAGCTGATGGGAAGGCAGATTGAGTTCTTTCTGTGTTGTGGTTAAATCCCTTCTTTTTTTCCAGCTGAAGGAAAAACATGCAACAATTTTTTTGCATATACCAATTGCCTGTTCAATGCGGGGATCTCTCATGCGTCTCTCTAAAACCAAACACAAATTACAGTCTTACGTTATTATTAATTAATATTTGTCATACACACTATTATTTAAGTTTATTTACTATTTCTTAGCATATTATTTAATTTGACATATTTCTCATACGTGCACACACACATTTTACATTTATTATTACAAATTTCTTATATTTATTACGTGTTATTATTTATTTTTAAACATTTCTCATACACGCACGCACTAGTGATGGGCATTTCGGCTCTTTTTAGTAAGCCCGATCATTTTGCCCAGCTCACGAAGAATCGGCTCTTTTGGCTCCCAAACGCCTCTTCATTTTCGCACTCCAACCTTTTATAATTCAGCCAAATTTAGCAGTTTTCTGACCCATGATTAGATGTTTTGCACTTAGTGTTTCGCTACAAACACTACACAGCCATCGGTTCCAAAAAACGGGAATCGGCTCCCACCGTTCACTAAAAAGAGCCGGCTCAAAGAACCGTTTCGTTCGTGATCAACACATTACTAGCACGCGCACACACGCCATACCAATCGCCAGATTCAGCCGGTGATCAAAACACTGTAGTCTCTTCCATTTGTTCAGATCAATGGCTTTAATCACATTTGCAGCGTTATCCGTGGTAATGCACACTTGTCGCGCATCATCTAATTTCCACGATTTAAGTGCATCTTTGAGCCCCAGCGCAATCGTTTCTCTGGTATGGTCATCTGGTGCAAATCCTGTCTGAAGACAAACGCTTCTTATCTCCCAGTTTTCAATAAAATGAACCGTTAGGCTCATGTATGGTTGCATGGTACGATTAGTCAACAGATCGGATGTGGTGGAGAAGTGGTGAACGTTGTGAAGCTGATTCAGAATTTTCTCCTTTACCTCGTTGTATAATTTGGGCAGCGCTTCTTTGGCAAAGTATTTCCGACTGGGAATTACATATTTGGGATCAATCTTTCTCGGTAGTTTCTGAAATCATGGTCAGGGTGGTGTTTGGCACAAACTCAGCGAAACTGCAAGAGAAACTTTTAAGTGCCGGGACTTGGGTAACATTGGATACAGCCGTGGACATAGCACGAGATGGCACCAGCACAGCTGGGAAACTTCGATGCATGTACACCGAGCGGCTCAAGTGAACTGACGCAGTTCACAGACAAAAAGCAACAGTTCCAAAGAGCGCTGAACAAAAACCGAATTACACAATTGAAAAGGCAGCAAAAAAATATGAAGCGTCTGATACATACAAGCATATTCATAAGTGCAGCTACTGTGGAAACAAAGCACACGGTGGAAAAAGTCAATGTCCCGCTAAAGGAAGACAGTGTAAAAAAAAAAAACCCATGCATGCAGTGTGTCAGGTCTCAGATAAAGAAGAAGACGAGCTGTTTATTGATGCAGTAAGAAACGAATCAATGAATGAAACCTGTTATCTTTACAACGATTGACAAACACGGAATGTAACTTGAACACAACACATCCTACAAATACGAACCTGATTGAAAGAAATAATGATAATCAAATCCTTGATGACAGCAACACTCACAAAACAATTACTGTATATTGACAGTCATGTTACGTTATTTTTAAAATGTTCCCTTTTCTTTTTCATAGCTTCTTTAACACACTACTTCTCCGCTGCGATACGCGGGTGTATATATATATGTATATATATACCCCGATCTACATACTCGAATAATGGATACTTTATTCGCCATCAATGATTGTTTTGGTAAAGCCATACTCAGTGTATTCATTAGATGAACGGTAAAAAAGTAAGAGCGAAGGGAGGGTGACTTATTGAGGCATGCAGGCAAAACCACAATAGCACGCGGGCTCGATGTACTGTAGTGCGCGTCAACTCGATCTGAATTGTGTGATCACAAACTAAAAAATATATCTTTTCAAGTTCTATTTAGTCCATATGTGTCAAGCTCAAGGGCCGCGGGCCACATCCGGCCCGGCGTGTAATTATATTCGGCCCGCGAGATCATTTTATATACTGTATTATTGTTATTAATGGCCTGGGTACCTGTATATGAAGCGCTGGTAACACAATAAACTACAGATCCCATAATGCAGCGCTTCAGCTGCCTTGCCGAACACTTACCGCGTTAATCAAGTCTAGCTTATGATGCTGCAAGTTATTGCGAAGCTAGCCCACACGATGCTGAAGAGAAAAGTTGATTCTGAAAATAGAGCCTTTAAAAACTGATGGGAGGCTGAGTATATGTTTACTGACTTTGCCGGTAAACCTGTGTGTCTCATTTGTGGAGCTAATGTTGCTGTAATTACAGAATTTAATCTAAGACGGCACTATGAGACAAAACATCAGGATATCCTGATAGACCTGAATGCAATGCAGAAGATACAGAAAGCAGAAGAATCTGACACTTCAGCAGACGTTTTTACCCGTGCACAATCACAAAGTGATTTCAAGTGAAGCTGCTTTTATGGGAGACACAAATGCACCAGTGCAACTTGCCCCACTTTCCCTGTTGCCAAGTAATGTTGAACCAAGTCGGCACAACGGTGTTCCCAAATATGCACTTTGCTGATAAACTGAGCACACTGGGCACTGAGTTCGCACGGCGCTTTGGTGACTTTGAAGAACAAAAAAAAAAATTTTGAGTTGTTTCGCAACCCATTTGCCATCGATGTGGAAACTGCACCTGTGCAGATTCAGATGGAGGTGATTGAGCTGCAGTGTAATGGCACACTGAAGGCAAAGTACAATACAGCAGGGCCCGCACAGTTTATTCACTCCATTCCCACAGAAATGCTCCAGCTCCGTCTACATGCGGCTCGAACCTTGTGCATGTTTGGTAGCATATATCTGTGTGAGAAGCTCTTCTCAGTGATGAAGACTAACAAAACAGCACACAGGAGTCGCCTCACTGATGAGCACCTGCAGTCCATCCTGAGAATCTCCACAACACAGAACCTCACACCAAACATAAACAAACTTGTTGCCAAAAAAAGATGCCAGGCATCCAGCTCTAAAATGACATATGAGCAAAGACAACTGAATGATTTGATTTGTTATTGCTGAAAAGAACACATTTTATTTATATTTCCAGGTTTTGTTATGCAGCATGTTCATATTTGAATTTGTATAATTTTGACAGGAT
>JANRMT010062792.1:104484268-104574044 GCA_026402145.1 Polypterus bichir lapradei | reverse complement strand
TGTAACGCTCTCCTTTGTTGTGCAGTAAAATTAAACTCATTGTTATCGGACAAGTCATCGTGTCATTGTTGGTGAGTAACCATAATTAATTTTCTTCTTACAGTGCTTAGTACATGTACGTACGTTTAGTGTCACTGTACACACATTTACTGTATACTATTTTTCTTGCATTGTACGTATTTATTGCTGGTGACCTGTCTATCGTAATGGCTGTAACATATGTGATATCGGAGACACTCAATATCTTTAAAATAATATTTAGGTTTTACTGTATATAAACAGTGTGTTTATATACATAATTTCAATTAATCTTACCTAATATCTAAGAGAATACAAAGGGATTATGCTGTTTAACTCTGCGGGGAATATTTATAAACAGTGCGGGAGAGTTTATAAGGGCTTAAAATATATAAAAATAACCATACAAACATATGGTTTCTACTTCGCGGATTTTCACCTATCGCGGGGGGGTCTGGAACGCAACCCCCGCGATCGAGGAGGGATTACTGTATTTTAAAAATAACGTAACATGATTGTTAATGTAATTGTTTTGTCATTGATATGAGTGTTGTTGTCATATATATATATATATATATATATATCTCAAAATACCCGTGTTTGGCAGCGGAGAAGTAAAAAGAAAACATTTTAATAATAACGGAACATGATTGACAATGTAATTGTTTTGTCATTGTCATGAGTGTTGCTGGCATATATATATATATATATATATATATATATATATATATATATACATAGTTACTGCGAGATGTGTAGACAGTGGCTTGCAAAAGTATTCGGCCCCCTTGAACTTTTCCACATTTTGTCACATTACAGCCAGAAACATGAATCAATTTCATTGGAATTCCACGTGAAAGACCAATACAAAGTGGTGTACACTTGAGAAGTGGAACGAAAATCATACATGATTCCAAACATTTTTTACAAATAAATGTATATATATATGTGTATGACAGCAACACTCATCACTGACAACAGTGACAAAACAATTACATTGACAATCATGTTATGTTAGTTTCAAAATGTTTCCTTTTCTTTTTCATTACTACTTTAACACACTACTTCTCCGCTGCGAAGCGCAGGTATTTTGCTAGTTACATAATATATCGCGATAGGTTTGTTTTCAAACGATGCATTAAAAAATATTGTTCATATCGTGCCACTCGATATATTGCACAGGCCTAGTTATATCCTGGAAAAGGGATAGTTCTTTTGATGGGTCTTTATTGCCTTTAATGCTCTTCATTAAAATGTATACAAATGGAAGTTATACTTTAGATTTCTCTTGTTGACTGCAGGTCACCCATTAATAAGACTTGTGGTTAAATTTGCTGCAAAGCTGTTTACTCAGTTTATTTCTTTTCAATTGCATGCATTACTGAAAAGTTGATAATCCTTATGTGCATAGTTGCAGTTAACATATTCTCTAGTATCTTGCATGTAAACATTTGTTACACGGCATTTCACATGTGCAGAAAGGCCTTCTTATTAGCACAATGTGTTACTCACCACTGTTTTCTGGAATATGTGAAATTATGCTTAAATATACCATTGACATCATAACATCTGGTCTCTTTAGCAGCAATTCTGTTAAGTTTAGTTTAAGTGATATAAATTAGTGTTAAAACTGTGAATGATCTCAAGAAGCACAGTGGTTCTACAACCATCATTGACCATGTAGCAGTTTGAATATTTAAGGTTCACATTTTTTGGAATTCACAACTCTAGTTAATGTTGATGGTTGATGGAACGGTCCTTACGGATGACACTGCAGTTGTGACCCGCTGGGCTGGCTACTTTGAGCAGTTGTTCAAAGCTAATCCTTTGGCTAGGACATTGCATATCTCTGGGTCCACGGTCCTTGAGGCTGATCCTCCAGTTAGCTGTGAACCACCCAATCTCACTGAGATTGCACAGGTGGTGAACCAGCTGAGGGGGGAAAAAGGCTATAGGGATCTGTGGTATCTAGGGTGAACTTTTCCAGGCTGGTGGTAAGGCTGTCCTCCTGACATTGCAAGCAATCTTTTCTTCCATTTGGGAGACTGGCATCATCCCAATTGACTGGAAAACGAGACTTGTCTTCCCTATCTGGAAAGGGAAGGGTGATTGCCTGGATTGCAGCAACTACAGGGTAATAACACTGTTCTCGGTGCCAGTTAAGGTCCTTGGTAGGGTTGTCCTCAATAGGATCCGTGATTACTTGCTCACCTACCAGCAACCGGAACAGTCAGGTTTTACGCCCAAGAAATCTACCTTCGACTGCATCCTGGCACTGAGGGTTCTTATGGAGCGCAAATGCGAATATCGGCAGAGTTTCTTTGCAGCCTTTGTCGATTTTTGCAAAGCGTTCAACTCAGTTGATCAAGCTGCCCTGTGGGACATCCTGAGGGTTTGCGGGATCCCTGGATATCATGGCTGGCCTGTACACTGGTACTGTGAATGCTGTGCAGAGTGGAGGCAGGACTTCTGCGTTTTTTCCCAGTTGATTCTGGGGTTCGCCGGGGGCGTGTTCTTGCTCCTACTCTGTTCAGTGCTTGTATGGACTGGGTGTTGGGCAAGGTCGTGGGGTCCAGCGGCTGTGGGAAAACTGTTGGTGAAGAAAGATTCATGGATCTTGACTTTTCTGACTATGCTGTGATCTTCGTTGAGTCAATGGTGGCTCTGATCGTGGCGCTCGAGAGACTGAGTGAGGAGTCTGAGTGTCTGGGCTTGCGAGTGTCCTGGATAAAAACCAAGATCCAGGCCTTTAATGACCTCTTGGGCACAGCCATTAGCAGTGTGTCTGTTTGCGGAGAGAATGTTGACCTTGTTGAGGAGTTTACTTAACTTGGCAGTGAAATTCATGTCTCTGGTGACTCCTCCTATGAAGTCAGTAAATGGATTGGGAGAGCAAGGGGGGGTCATGAGGTCGCTGGAAATGGGTGTGTGGCGCTCCCGATATCTAGGCGAAAGGACGAAGGTCCAAGTCTTTTGAGTCCTGGTGCTTCCTGTCTTGCTATTTGGTTACAAGTTATGGACGCCATCCAGTGACCTGAGATGAAGACAGGACTCCTTTGGTACTGCGTCTCTCCGGAAAATCCTTGGGTACCATTGGTTTGACTTTGTGTCGAATGAGCACATGGAGTCCCGAATGAGGCACATTACCTGCATTGTGAGGGAGCGTTAGTTACGGCACTATGGCCATGTGGCACGTTTCCCCGAGGGTGATCCGGCTCTTAAGATCCTCATTGTTAGGGACCCAAGTGGCTGGACCAGGCCAAGGGGTTGCCCCTGTAACACCTGGCTGCGGCAGATAGAGGGTCATTTCTGGAAGGTGGGACTGGACTGTGCGTCTGCCTGGGGGGTTGCAAACCGGGATTCCGAGTTGTTTTGTTGTGTAGTGGGTGCGGCAATGCACTGTACCAGTGCATGCTCCCCGCCTTAACTTGACAACTCTATTGATTTTTTTTTTTTTTTTTTAGTAGTATAATATTGGACACATCATAAAGTGGGCAGAACGGTGCATAGGTTGTAGCTGTTAAAATGTTATTTTGATATGCATATTTTTTTATTATATAAAAATTTTACCGTGGTATGTTTGAGTGCATAAGTAATTACTGTATGTGTAATAATTTGGTTTGGTCACATATAGTCACCTAAAAATTATTTTTGAGACTGTTTCTGCCTTGAGCATGGGAAAGGCACTATTTAAGTAAAATATAGTATTATTATTAACAAAGATCCACAATGTTGAACATACTCCTTTTGCATAATAACCATTTACAATGTGTGTTTTTTTTTTGTTTTTTTTGTTTTTCTTTCCCGTACTGCTAAATTGTCAGAGTTTTTATGTTGCGCAATATAGATGCATACAAGAGAGCAACTGTTCTGTGCTTGCTGTGTAAAAATTTGTTTCTCTTCTTTGAAGAGTGACCAGAGACATTGTAATGAGCAGGATCCAATCAGGAAAGAGTCCCATCATAAGCATGGACCAACTAGAGCATGATGGAATCAGTGTTTTTATGCATACACATTTGAATTCCAGTGGTGGTAAATTAAAGTTTCCTACTTTGGAGAATGCTTTCAGAAGTATTTGCTTTTAGTTGGTTGAAAATGTCGGGGTAATGTGGATGAAAGGCAAGAACAGAGATAAATGTCTGTGTTTTTGAATGAAACTATACTAGACTGTACTGTTAGTCCTGTATTAATGGTTACTTGAGAGTCCATGTACATGAATCAACTTTGCAGTTATAATGTTGTATTTTAATAATTCAAATAAACAGACTTAAACTGTATTTTATTTTTTTTTTTACTTCAAAACCATTTCTGTACTATTGTACCAAATTTGTCAACATTATTTCACGCTAATCGGATGAGAACCACCACCATCAAAAGCATTGTGTGCCACAGTAAATAACACCACGTAACATTTTGCACTTAAAAATTTAGAGTGACTAATGATTATTTTATGGGTATGAATCTGATTTCTCCTATGTGAAAAGCATAAAACATATTCACTTAGAATTTTTAAATTAGCAACACTTGTGACCTATGACTTTAGCACACTTTCCTGGTATTGTGTCTTCATCAATTGCTCTCGGGGTCTCCACTTAAGTTATCGCCAGCTTCGTTTTTTGCCTCGAGAGATGTATTTGGAAATTAACATTTAACACTTAATAAGGCACAGCACCTTCCTCAGTGCTTGAATGTTGGGTCTTTTTTCCAGTTCACCTCATGGTGATCTTTCTGTGGTTTTATTTTGCTTGTCACCAAATTTAGTAGTGAGACTTAAGTGTTTACTCCTACTAATTTCAAACAAGCACATGTTCCCTAATATGCTTTCTGTCAGCTTCAGATCCTGTCAAACTTGTAGTGCTGCAGTTTTTATGTTTCTTTGCTGAAAAAGCCCTTCACATTAACAAATGGTCTTACTGTCAAAGGGAAGTTAACCGTGGGTGTCATCAACCACAAAGCAATAGAACTAGCAGAAATTTTGAATGTGACTAATCTTCAGGGCAGAATACTGTTATGGTTTTGAAGGAGAACAGTATGAGAGGAAATTGACTGGCTTCTACTTTTATATTTTTTTATTTGTGAATTAACAGACAAGTGTAAGACAATCTGCGGTGGGCTGGTGCCCTGCCCAGGGTTTGTTTCCTGCCTTGCGCCCTGCGTTGGCTGAGATTGGTTCCAGCAGACCCCCGTGACCCTGTATTAGGATATACCGGTAGGGAATCCATTCCCGGAAATTGGGGAATCCCGGGCTCCCGGGGATGACACAGTGCACGGGCATCTCACATGTGAACGGTTTTAGAATGACTGACACTTATTTTTAATAAAACTACTGCAATATGTTGACACAAATAAAAGACAACCTTATCTAAAAGCAGTTCATACTATCATACAAGTACATGTATCTAATTCAGGGGTGCCCAATGTGTCGATCGCGATCGACCGGTAGATTGCAAAGGTAGTGCAGGTAGATTACGTTGCATTCAAAAAAAAATTTATATATACATATATCCTCCCTAAGGCATTTGCCACTTGATTGACATATAGGGCGAACCAGTCTGAGATCTCTTTTCTTCTGAGACAGTGGTCATCCCGCACGCACGATCAAATACGCGAGCTACTGCAAAACTCCGGCTGTGATCTAGTTAGCCTTCCTATTTATATCGACTAAAGAAGGGATTTAAAAAAAAATTGTTTGGGGGAGGGTATGGGCTGGATGTGGAATTAGAAGAGGATTTTTTTCCTCTCACAATGTCACAATCGAAGTTCGTTTGTCTGATCTGTCAATCTGTCATTGCTATTCCAAAGAAGGAAAATGTGGAAAGGCACTTTCGAACTGTTCATAAAAACTACGAAACTGACTTCCTTCTGAAAAGCAATCTGAGAAAGAGAAAAGAGGGAACTAAAATCGTAGTTAATCGAGCAGCCGTCATTTTTCACTCGGCTGAATTCAAAAGCTCCTTGACTGCATTATTCGGCTCTATTTATTTATGAGAGTCAGCCTTTTCCCCACATGAAGATTATTAAATCCAAATACTGTAGTGACCATAAATGTATTGAATTGTTATTGTGCCATAAAGGTTATTCAGTTATGCAAGGTGAAATTTGGCAGGGTCATTCCTTACAGCTTACTTGCCAAAGTTAAGCAGGTTTCATTTCGAAATTCTACGCGTAACGGTCAACAATGTCCGCCATGTTGAACTTTCTTATTCATGGCCCCATCTTCACGAAATTTGGTAGGCGGATTCCCTACGCTAACCGAAACCGACGTATGTACTTATTTCGATAGTATGACGCCACTGTCGGCCGCCATATTGAACTTTCCAACGTCACTAATTTTCCAACTTCCCGTTTAGGTAGAAGGCTGACCCCATCTTCAAGAAATTTGGTAGGTGGCTTCCCTACGTTAACCAAAACCGATGTACGTACCTACTTCGGTGGTATGACGCCACTGTCGGCCGCCATATTGAATTTTCCAAACATCACTAATTCTCCAACTTCCCGTGTAGGTAGAAGGCTGAAATTTGGCAGGCTCATTCCTTACAGATTACTTACAAAAGTTAAGCAGGTTTCATTTCGAAATTCTACGCGTAACGGTCATAACGGTTGACAATGTTCGCCATGTTCAACTTTCTTATTTATGGCCCCATCTTCACGAAATTTGGTAGGTGGCTTCCCTGCGCTAACCAAAACCGATGTACGTACTTATTTCAGTGGTATGATGCCACTGTCGGCTGCCATATTGAAGTTTCCAACATCACTAATTCTCCAACTTCCTGTGTAGGTAGAAGGCTGAAATTTGGCAGGCTCATTCTTTACAGCTTACTTACAAAAGTTAAGCAGGTTTCATTTTGAAATTCTACACGTAATGGTCATAACGGTTGACAACGTCCACCATGTTGAACTTTCTTATTTATGGCCCGATCTTCATGAAATTTGGTAGGCGGATTCCCTACGCTAACCGAAACCGACGTATGTACTTATTTCGATGGTATGACGCCACTGTCGGCCGCCATATTGAACTTTCCAACGTCACTAATTTTCCAACTTCCCGTGTAGGTAGAAGGCTGACCCCATCTTCAAGAAATTTGGTACGCGAGTTCCCAACGCTAACTGAATCCTACTTATGTACATATATACGTCCATAGCCTGCAGCTCGGTCACCGTGTGAGGCGGCGTTGGGTCCCCCATCCCAACGCCTCCCATGTTGTTGGCTGCCTGCCTATATAAGGCCATCCGTCGCTCCGGTCTCTACATTCCCTCTCTTGCTTCGCCACGGTATTCACGTCTCCCTGCTGATTACTACAGCCTTTTTATTTAATCCACGGCTTCTCCGCTGTTTTATTGTTCATTTATTACGATTATAGTTATTGTGTAGGTATTTTAGACTTACTTTACATTGTTCAGGTACCCATTTCCTTTATCATTCCAACCGTACCACCATTAACATGTCTATCGAGGTGATCACCATCGATCAAAGAACTGTCACTTACCAAGTGGTTTCCATGCCCGGAAATGGCACCTGCCTTTTCCATTCTCTTTGTTACGTATTGCACAGCCATATCAGGCTCACTTTTAATATCCGGAGGAACATTGTGTCTTCTGTATTGAATGACTGGGACAGGTTCAAGGTGTGGACTGATGACGGTACAGGAGATAATTATACTACACAGGAGCACTAGAAGAGTGAAATGCTTAAGTGTACCGAAATGGCCAAATATTTTACACCTTTGGACAACCGCCAATGCCTCTTAAACATCTTAGATTCACAGGTGACGATTTCAGTAGACACTTTGATGTTTAGAAATGTTTAAACTCTCAAAAGCTGGATGTGAAGTTATCAATGAAACTGGTTGTATACTTACAACGCTTGACAGATGCCGAATGTCTCTTCAACACAAGTCCTACAAATACTGTCGTAATTGAAACAAACCATGAAACTCAAACCGATTATGACAGCAGCAATCCAAGCTGTGAGATTTGAAACAAGATTACTGTTCACATGGCCAACTTTACGTTGCATGCTCAAGAGTAAGCTCAGCGCACAGCTACAACTTGATCATATTACAACTGGAGGGCCGAACTGACAACGTGGCATACAAAGAGATCCTTAACAAGTAATTATTGGTATATTTTCCCTCAGTTTTAAAAAGGTTTACAGTAATCCCTCGCTATATCGCGCTTCGACTTTCGCGGCTTCACTGTATCGCAGATTTTATATGAAAGCATAACTAAATATATAACGCGGATTTTTCGCTGCTTCGCGGGTTCTGCGGACAATGTGTCTTTTTACTTCCTGTATATGCTTCCTCAGTTGGTTTGCCCAGTTGATTTCATACAAGGGACGCTATTGGCGGATGGCTGAGAAGCTAACCAATCAGAGCACGCAGTTGAGCTCCTGCGTGCTGAATGCAGTGTTAACCAGGAAGTCTCATCTCGCTCATTCAGCATCAACGTGTTTCGCTGTGTAAAGAGTTGTGCTCTTTAGTGTTTATCTTTGTGCATAGTCAAGCCCTTCATTATGGCTCCAAAACAATCTGCTACTGCTTCAGGGGCCGTGCCCAAGCGCAAGAAGAAGATGTTAACGATTGCAGAAAAGGTAAACGTTTTGGATTTGTTGAAGGCTACGATTCTTTTTATTTAAAAAGTAGGAAAGGAATATAAGATCTATGGCTGCAGTGTCCTTTTAACCAGGGTGCAAAACGAGTTGTAAGTGGATGTAATAAGGCAGTAGTCTGGATGGAATCTGCTTTAGGGATTTGGATTGAAGACTGCCAGAAGAAGAACAACGGCAGTGCTACACAATCGCCTGAAGTGGCTCCTTTACAAGGGCTGTAACGCTCTCCTTTGTTGTGCAGTAAAATTAAACTCATTGTTATCAGACAAGTCATCGTGTCATTGTTGGTGAGTAACCATAATTAATTTTCTTCTTGCAGTGCTTAGTACATGTACGTACGTTTAGTGTCACTGTACACACATTTACTGTATACTATTTTTCTTGCATTGTACATATTTATTGCTGGTGACCTGTCTATCGTAATGGCTGTAACATATGTGATATCGGAGACACTCAATATCTTAAATAATATTTAGGTTTTACTGTATATAAACAGTGTGTTTATAACTCTGCGGGGAATATTTATAAAGAGTGCGGGAGAGTTTATAAGGGCTTAAAATATATAAAAATAACCATACAAACATATGGTTTCTACTTCGGATTTTCACCTATCGCGGGGGGGTCTGGAACGCAACCCCCGAAATCGAGGAGGGATTACTGTAATTGTCTTCTTAATAAAAATTTTAAGGCAGTACTTCGCCGCTGCGAAGCGCGGGTATTTTGCTAGTATATATATACCTGGTTTTTGTAAAAGTAGCTTGCAAGCCAAAAAACTGTGGGCACCCCTGATCTAGTTAGTTGCGGTAATAAGAGCGTAGAAAGCATAACTTGTCCAGCGTGCGGTCGCCCAGGCGAGAGCGTACTTCGTGCAGAGTACGCCAGCTGCTGAGAAAGCACGCTTTGCCTCCACTGAAGTAGGCAGCACAGTCATCAGATACAGATACACTTGTTCTAAACAATGCCCGTGCTTGCCGTTGCTGTGAAACACCGCCATTTCAGCTTTTACTGATGCATCCAGTTTTTTGTCATCATTCTGCAATTTCAAGCTGCTGTTCAAAACTGTTGTCTGACAGACGTCAATAAAGTCTTCAGTTTTCAACTATAACTCTGTTATTTCTTGATCAATTTTTACACTTTTACACGCTATATATGCGAGCTTGGCCGTTCCCGGTTTCCCGGGAATTACAGCAGTTTCATAATGGTTGGATAATGGATGGATGGTATGAGACAATATAAAGACTTAATTTTTCTTTACTGTCTAGCATCCAAATAAAGCACACAAATTCATAAAGGGTGTGCTGTATGTCCGTCTTACTATTTGCAAATGTAAAGTTTGCATTAATTATACAATGTCATTATAGGCAACACACTTGCAAAATTAATAGTTCAGAACTTATGGGTAATGTCTATTGACATTGTAGCCTTACAAATAAATAATGGAGACTTCGTGAGGAAAAAAAAAAAAGTACTTGGGTCAGTGTGACAGTCTGGCTGTAAAAATGAGATTAAATTTAAGATTTTCTGAGTAACACCAGTCTTTTGAATTTATTGCCAATGCCAGTGATTTTTCTATTTATATTGAGCCATGCTTTTGAAATGGCAGAAAAGCAAATACTGTAGTAAAACAATATATGTGAAGTTAAAGCATAAGAAAAGCAAAAATGTACTGCATTTAGAGTTCATGGACTCCTAATTAATTGAAAACATATATTCTTTCTAAACATCTTTTCAAATGATCTTGTATTTTAACACAATTTAAAACCAAAATGTTAATAATTGGTAAAATTGTTATGTGGTTTTTATGTATTTTTGTAGTAAACTTGTTTTCTTATTCTATAAAGGGTAAGAAATTTGGTTATTCTCAGTGCTACAGGACAAAGTTACCTACTCTCTTTATTAGTCTGAAAAAGGGTTTGAAGAATTAGTAATGTCGTAACCTTTTTTTTTTTTTTTTTAATTTGAAGAAAATAACTGATACAAGTCAGAAGATAACATTACATACAATCAAGTCGAACCTAACAAAACAGAATTCAACCCCTACCTGAGAGAAAGAGAGGAGAGCCAACAGCAAGTGCAAATCTTTAAAAACAGCAAAGAAGGAAGAATTACCTTTTCCCTGATGATAAAAATGCTTATTCTAAAATATTAATTAGGTCTTGCCATATTTTAAACAAGATTTAAACAGATCATCTGGGTGAGATTTCGATATTTTACAATTTCAAATAGAATGGAACATCATTTACCCACTAACTTGTAAGAGGTGGGTTAGGTTTCTTCTACTTGAACAAGATATGGCTACTTGCTAGTAGCATGGTATAGGCAATTACAGTTTGTTTATTTGTTCTCCACTTTAAGTCCTTCTTGGAGTATAGCAAACACAGCTACAGTATTAATGGAGTGATTGTGACCCCAAGGCTGTCTGATAGGCATTCAAAGATTTTTGTCCAGGATGATGTTAATTTGGTATACTTCCAAAAAGTGTATCCAGGTTGGATCTTGCCCTGGATACATTTTGGACAATTTTAAACAAGATAAATGTGATCGATTTAAAAAGTTTAAGTTAAATGATTGCATACTTTGTACATATGGCGCTAGAGTGTATTCTAAGCATGTCTGCCTTCCACTCCTTTTTTGAGATATTAAGTGAAAAATCCTTTCCCCACCATACCCTAGGATCTTTTGAAAGGAAGAGACTTTAGTATGTTTTTATATATTATTGAGATGCTGTCTCAGTCTTCAAGATTGCTCAGTATATCTTCTGGAATATTGGTGGGACGTGTGGAAAATTTAAGTAGGTTTCTTTTACCAAAGTTTCTGATTTGAAAGTAGTGGAAGAATTCTGTTGATGAGAAGTTAAATTTGAAATGTAATTGTTAATAAGATGCAAAGGCATTATCCTATATACAGTTCTCATAGTGTTTTATTCCTTGCCATTTTCCAAAGATGAAATAGGTGTAGGTCTGAGATGGTAGAAAGCAGTGATTTATCATGTAGAGGTGCAACAAACAAAAGTTGTCTGCCTTTAAGTGCTTCTTGCATTGGTTCCATTCTAAATGATTAACGGAAAAATGGATTATTGGTATATTGACAATTATTTACTGAGACATAAAGCAGGGCATATAAAGAAATACAGCAAGATTTTTTTTTTCTATTGCAGACCAGGCTTCTTTATATTCATTCATCTGTTTGTATCAATGTCCAGGTCTTTATAGCTTGTTTATTTGCTGCCCAGTAATAAAATTAAATATTAGGTTATATCAAGCCACCTTCTGCTTGAGGTCTTCAAAGAATGCCTTCTGAATGTGTGAATATCTCCAATTCCAAATAAATGAGACTATAATTGAGTCTAATTTCTTAAAGAACAATTTAATAGATATATACTGTAGGAATGCTCTGAAATAAAGGAAAAAGCTTGGAAAGGATGTTCATCTCAACAGTAATGATTCTTCCTGCTAATGTCCGAGGGAGAGTAGACCATCTGTTCACATCTTATTTGTATTTTATTTAAAAAGATCTGTATTTACTTGTGATGTTTATCCCTATATATTTAAACTTTTGTGATAAAATAAATGGAAAAGATGTCCCGTCTAGTATTGTGTGCTAGAGAGTTCACTGGAGAAATCAAACTTATATTCAAATTGACTTTGAGTTCAATATATCTTTTGAAATTCTGACACTACATTAAAGACTACTGCTTAAGGATGTTTGTGGGTTTGATATATACAGTTCCATATCATCTGTATATTGTGACATTTTCTGTTCAAGTCCTTCTTTGATAACCCCCTTTATATCTAATGCATTTTGAAAGTGAATGACCATTGGCTCAATGAAATTGCAAAAAGTAATGGTGATGGGAAGCATCCTTGTTGAGTACCATGTGCTAGTTTGAAGCAGTTTGAAATAATGTTAATACAGAGAGAGGCTTCTGGACTGGTATAAATTTAGTCTTATCCATGCATATATATTTTGGCCAAAAGATAAAGTAAGCAGAACACGAAAAGACTATATAGATGTATTTTAAATATGTAAAAAGAAATAACTTTTTCACAGTATATAATTCTACTCAATATGTTTTAAATAAAATAAAGACAGCAATTACAGAATGGAGTAATACACATAAAACAAGAACTATTACCACAAAAAAACTATTACACAAAAAGTAACCATATAGAAAATTAGAATGTTCCCCAAAAAATATTGACCCAAATTTAATATTCCACATGTAATACAACAAAGTATGTACACTCAGTAAAACAAAAGTCAACAGTACCTGTTCTATACATGTCAGTGGATGATACAAAAAAGTGTAAGTACATATAGTAAATATTTATAAACGACCAAAAAATGTGTATATACAATAGATAGTCGGCAAACAATAGAAAAAATAACAATAAATAAATAAAACTAACAGCCCATGTTGTTTACAATAATTATGAGAAATAATATCATCAAGCTTAAGTAGGTATAACATAAAAAGAAGTATTGCTGGATTCAGAGCCTGTTCAATGATGCATAGTACTATGATATAAGAACAGGAGCCATCAATCATCCATCATTCAATTGACCCAAGGCCAAAAGCTCACCTATGTATAAAGAAGTAACTAGAAGAGGCATGTAACTAGCTCACACACTCAACATAACACAGGCGTGTCTGTATGCGCCTGACCAGAAATGAAAAACTGTTATTCTGTTATTTTCTTTTTTTTTTTTTATTTTGATCATTTCCCCAGTATGTGAATTATTTATATTTTCTAGTTTTGCTGTAGTAGTTTGCATATATTTGGACCTACCATAGGTAGTCCTTTTCAACCATGTCAAATACCTATTCTGTGTCCAAGCATAATAAGATCTCTGATGTGTTAGATTTTGTGGGTGAGTATATTACATTAAACAGATTCTAAAGATTAGAAGCTAACTGTCTGCCTTTAATAAATCCGGTTTGGTCTTGTGATATTACAGAAGGAAGCAATTTCTCAGTCCTTCAAGCTAAAACTTTTGATAGTAACTTAACATCATCATTCAGAAATGAAATTGGTCTATATGATGCACATTGTAATAAGCTCTAATTTTTCTTTGTAAAGATGGTAAGTAATGCTTGGCAAAAAGTTTGAGGTAGACTTTTGTTGTCTCTAGCCTCTATAAACATTGCTAATAATAATAAACTAATAATAAACTAAAAGTTTAAAGTAGACATTTGTTGTCTCTAGCCTCTGTAAAAATTGCTAATAATAGTGGAGCTAACTTATTTAAGTTTTTTTATATAATTGCACTGGGTACCCTTTCTGCCCTGCTGCTTTCCCACCTTGGACTGAGTTTATAGCATCCAATGATTCTGAGAGTGTCAGAGGTTTGTCCAGTTTGTCTGCACAAAGATAGCTGTGGTATTTGTAATGCATCAAAAAACGAAGTACATTGTGTCATATCGTCTTCAAACTGAGTAGAATATAAGGACTCATAGTACTCTAAATGTGTGGGTTATATTTTTATGGTCAGTAATTTTATCTCCATCTGTGTTGGTAATTTCTGTTATTGCATTGTGAACTTCCTGCTTTTGGATTTGTTAAGCTAAGATCTTATTAGCCTTCTTTCCATGTTCATAGCGATGATGTCGCGATTTAAAGATGAGCTGTTGTGTTTTTTTTTCATTGTCAAGAGGTTAAATTCTGATTGCAGAACTTGTCTTTGCCTATAAATTGCCTCATTTGTAGACCTGGTGTATTCTTGATCTATTCTGGTAATTTCGCTGATTAACACCAATGCCTTCTTGGCCTCTAGTTTATTTTTATGTGAAATTAATGAAATAATCTGTCCTCTTAAAAAAGCTTCAGAGTTTCCAAGAGTATTCCTGCAGAGACATCTGAGGATAAATTTGACTCTATATAAAAAATAAAATAAATAAATTTCTTTGGTAGTGATTTCTGTAACATTCTCATCTGCTAATTACAGGGGGTTAAAATGCCAGCTACAAAATTAATATGTAGGACATAGTGATTCATTTTCCAAGATCAGGGGGACATGATCGGAGTTATCAATAGCATCATACTTGCAAGATTTGATAGTGGGCAATAAATTATTATTGGGAAAGAAATAATCAGTTCTTAAATAACTAGAATGAGGGATATTCTCTTGAGTTTGGATTTAAGAATCTCCACGGGCCTGATAAGTTATGTTCCATTACAAACTGTGTGATTCTTTTTACAGTATTAGATGTTATCACCATTGTAGTTAAAGACCTATCCAGGTCTAGAGTAATGCCCTAATCGATCAGCCACTGATCTAAATCGTCCGATTTCCACTCCAAATTACTCTTTCAGTTAGTGGTAAGTTGGTTGATCACAAAAAATGATTTTTTTCAGCATCTGCTTTTCTACACTTTACAGTATTTAAGTCATAGTGCTCATTTATGCAAAGTATTACAGTACTTGAGGAAGTGCACAGGTTGTTTTTTTGCCAGAACACTTACTATATATGGAAAAAACTTAGACTTTAGGAGAAAGGGTGCTTGGGTCAGTGTGGCAGTCTGGCTGTACTTGTTAGATCTGAACTGAACATCAAAGGAATACCCATTGAATTTCCATTGAGCATTGGCTCTAAAATTGATAACAAAATCCTGATCCTTTACCCACTCATCATTCTTTGTCATCCTTCAAAATATAATGGATCTTTTTAAAGTGATCTAACTGACTTAGTACAGTTCTCTTTTCAAGACAGACTTTATTCTGGGTGATTTAATGCATACATTGATATTCCTAAATGTTAGCTTACCACATTTTATTTGTTCAAGGCCTTTCTTCTAGCATTTGTATTTTTTTTTTCCATTTTTATCATTTCATATTCTAATGTGGAATTTTTCTTTTTCATGTTTTTAGCTATTTTTTGTCTTTAATGGTTGATATTAATTTGAATCCAGTGTTGTTTGACTTTTTTCTATGTTTTTATTCCTTTTCTACCCTTTTAAGTATTCGTGAAGCACTCTGAATATGGGAAATGTGCTATAGAAATAAAATGCATTATTATTATTATATTATTAACCCTTAAGCCGTCAGAACTGGCAATAGTCGGTTCCCAATGCAATTTGCCAACACGCCAGAACCGAGTATATTTGGCGACGTATATTCATTGAATGCTGCAACTGGTTATAGTCGTGTCTCAGCGCAATTTGCCGGCTCGCATGGGCCGAGTATATTCGGCTACGTATATTCATTGAACGCTACAACCAGCTATAGTCGCTTCGCTTCACAGAGCAAATTTGCCAGCACGCCGGAACTAATCAGTCCGTGCCGTATATTCATTGAGCAGCCAGCTCATGACCACTGCCGACCCTGCAACAGTAACACTGTCCCTGGGATACAGCCGCTGCACTAAACTAGTCTGCAAGCGTCAGCGTTGGCCTCTGTGTTCTTACGTGCAGCCAGTTCAAGCGCAGTTGGCTCTGTGATTTACTGAATTTCATCAATGGCATCAGTTGCACCTTCTACATATAATAGATTGTTGCAGTAGTTGATTGATTAACTGAGGAGAGGACGCTGGTGCACTCATGCTGTTGCCGCTCCTCCAATGTTAACAACACTTTTCGTAAAATTCGCCTTAATCCTGCACTTTTTTATGCTTGTTTTATTTCTTTATTGAACGTATAGTTCGTGGATGCCGCTGACTCAAATTGTATGGATTTGGATTAATCTATACAGACTTTATGGACTTTACCTTGACTGGGAACAACTGAATCTGTGGATCACTGGATGAGACCTACGAACTTTTCTTTTCTGGGATGATCTGTTTCCTTGATTATAGTTGCTGTGGTGGTCTGCT
Organism: Polypterus bichir lapradei; assembly: GCA_026402145.1. Classification (NCBI taxonomy): domain Eukaryota; kingdom Metazoa; phylum Chordata; class Cladistia; order Polypteriformes; family Polypteridae; genus Polypterus; species Polypterus bichir. The sequence continues at coordinate 104,557,606 of JANRMT010062792.1, read as the reverse complement.
GTCGATTCATTTTATTGTGCTTAATGATTAAGAGCTTATCTGATGTTCACACCCGACTGGCTTGTGGCTCTGGGATGATCATGCTTGTAATACCCAGCGTTACTTGTTTGTGGCTGTATGTTGGAACCTCCAAATCCTGCTACCTCCTCCTGCTATGCTTTCTGCTGCTTTGCTGTTGCCGCCACCGGCTCCGCTGTGCTGTGCTGCTTCTCCACTGCTATCAGATAAGTATTGCTCAGTATCATACTAAAATACTCTTATGACAAACTCCTTCATATTAAACAGTTTGTCCAGAGAAAATGGTCTGACTGGAATATCCTAAAAGACACCAGTATACTGTGGCGCCCGAAATATGTACATCGCGGGTCAGGTCACCGCCACTGCTGGGCTGTGAATAAAAAGATCACAGGCAGCATTTGCTCAGGAATATGCTGTCCTACTCGTGGCCCTGGAAATAGAAGTATCAGTGTGCCAATTTACAGTATGTGAAAATAAATTCCGGTCATGGCTCTGTGCAAAAAGAAGTCTCATCAACTAATGTTGCATTGTTTAATTCGAGATCTCTTGATGGCAAAGCATTGGTGCTGTCAGAATTCATCACTGACACCAAACTTGATATACTATGTTTAATGGAGACTTGGCAAAAAACAAATTAATTTAAGTCTCTCACGGAGGCGACGCCACCTGGTTACACTTTCCTCACAGAGCCTCGTAGGTCACGACAAGGCGGAGGACTTGCAGTAATTGTCAGAGTAGATTTAAACATCAAAAGAATCCCAATTGATTGTCCATTGTCTTTTGAGTGTCTGGTTCTTAAACTAATAACGGAATCAGGTCCTGTCTTACTCATTGTTCTAATACAATGCATCCTTCTTATCTGATCTGTCTGAATTATTAACGCAAAGTTCCTTTTCCCAGAGAGTCATTCTTGGTGATTTCAACATCCATATTGACATCCCTACATCTAAACTAAGAAATGAATTCCTATCCTTACTGGACTGTTTTGACTTGACACATACTGATTTTTCCCACCCACTCTGGTGGTCATATATTGGATCTGATCTGTACATCTGAACTATCTGTTGCCAACATTTACAGTACTGATTTGGGACTCTGACCATAAAGCAGTACTTTTCACTGTCTCATTACCTCTCCATCCTCTTACTTGTAAATGACAAATTTCTTACAGAAACCTTAAACATATCTGTCCCTCTATCCTTTTTGGATCCATTTCTGATCTTTTACTGTCTTTACCTATTCCATCAACACTAGATAGTCTTGTTGACCACTACACCTCAGCCTTTCATTCAGCATTAGATAAAACAGCTCCTTTAAAACATAAGGAAGTTTCCTTTAAGCGTTCAGCTCCTTGGTTTAACTCAGAATTGCGATCTATGAAAGCAGCTGTCTGACGCCTTGAGAGAATGTCATGTAAGTCTGGCCTCACTGTTCACATCCAGGCTTTCTCTGACCACCACATAGCTTACAGAGAAGCACTAACTGCTGCCAAGAACACCCATTATGGCAGAATAATAGAAAGTGGACACGATAACCTAAGGGTTTTGTTCTCTGTAGTTAATAAACTACTCCAAACCAAATCTGGCCCAACTACCTCTTCTGCTGACATCTATGAGAAATTCCTCCACTTTTTCTGTAACAAAATTAAAGATCTAAATAATTCAACTAACATAAATGCATCATCAGTTTATATCTTTCCCTATTTTCCCACTCTATCCAGCTCCTTCTCTAAGTTCTCACCAGTCACATCTGCTTTTTTTAATGACCTGCTTTGTAAGGTGAGGCCAACTACTTGTGTACTGGACCCCATCCCCACCACACTACTTAAACCCTGCCTTCATGCCATAATCCCGACTGTTACAACAATAATAAACTCATGCCTTGACACTGGCTCTGTGCCGTTCACTTTTAAAATCGCTTCTGTAACCCCAGTGTTAAAGTCTGGTCTTGATGCTGACAGTCTTAACAATTTTTGGCCAATTTCCCACTTGCCTTTTCTGTCAAAAGTTCTTGAGCGTGTTGTAGCTTCCCAACTCACCAACTACTTAACTTCTAATAATTTGATGGAACCATTTCAGTCTGGTTTCAGAGCACAGCACAGCTATGAAACTGCTCTGCTATGGGTAACCAATGATTTGCTTATGACAGCAGACTCTGGACAAACCAGCATATTAATTCTGTTAGACCTCAGTGCAGCATTTGACACTGTCAGACATGACATTCTACTGTCCAGAATGGAGAACATGCTGGGTATCTCTGGCACTGCCCTCCAGTGGTTCAAGTCCTATCTGACTGATAGACAAGAGTTTGTTAGACTTGGCAACAGCAGATCCAGCTCGGCACCAGTCACACAAGGAGTTCCTCAGGGCTCTATCCTTGGTCCGCTGATTATCTGTATTTATATGCTTCCCCTTGGCCATATTATTCGTAGCTTTGGACTGGGTTATCATTTTTATGCAGACAATACTCAACTTTATTTCAATGTTAAAAGTGGAACTTCATCAGAGCTTTCTCAGCTCACAACTTGCCTCAGTGAAATTAAAACATGGATGGAGCAGAACTCTTTACATTTAAATTGCAACAAAACTGAACTCCTGCAAATTGGAACTAAAGTAATCTCATCAGACCTGCCTCTTCTTATTTTATTATTTTTTTTTTTTTTCTCCAGCCGTCTGGAGTTTTTTTTTTTGTTTTTTCTGTCCCCCCTGGCCATTGGACCTTACTCTTATTCTATGTTAATTAATGTTGACTTATTTTGTTTTCTTATTGTCTTTTATTTTTCTATTCTTTATTATGTAAAGCACTTTGAGCTACTGTTTGTATGAAAATGTGCTATATAAATAAATGTTTTTGTTGTTGTTGTTCTGCAAAGAATCTTGGTGTCATTTTTGATTCCTCCCTTTCTTATTTCTCCCACATAAATCACATTAAGAAACTTTCTTATTTTCACCTCCATAACATATCACGTGTTCGCTCCTTCCTCTCCTTTTTTAGCACTGTGAAACTTGTCCATGCTTTTATCACATCCCGTATCGATTATTGTAATTCCCTACTGGCAGGTGCCCCTTCTAATCTTATATCGCAGCTCCAGCTTATTCAAAACTCTGCTGCAAGAGTCCTTACATGGACCAGCAGCAGCGAGCACATTACACTCATCCTGCTTCGCCTTCACTGGCTCCATGTGTCTTACAGAATTGAATATAAAAGTCTACTAATAACCTACAAAGCCTTAAACGACCTTGCGCCAAACTACATCAGTGACCTTCTCCATCACTATGTGTCTGTCCGCCCACTAAGGTCCTCAGATTCTGGCAATCTTGTTGTACCCCACACTAATCTATACTCCATGGGTGACAGGGCCTTCAGCTGTATAGTGCCCAGACTCTGGAATGACCTACCAAAATAAATTAAATCAGCTGACTCCATGAATTCTTTTAAAAAACAACTCAAAACTCATCTGTTGAGGAAGGCTTTTAGCTCTACTTGACTTTATTACCCTTGTTTCAGTTTACCTCTATGTCAAAATGCTCCTGTAACCTGTATGTGGGTGTGCTAGACCATCAGTTATGTTGTCTGTTAGGCTTTTTTTCCCTGAATTTACTATCTTACTCTTCTTTATTTATCTGGTTTAGTAAAATGCTATATACTGTATACCCTGCCGTTCTTTCTTAAACTCTGTGAAGTGCCTTGAGCATGGGAAACGCACTATATAAATAAAATGTATTATTAAGTTTTTACAGTTCATTGGCAGTATGTAAAATGATCAGTGTTGCCGTAATTGTGATGCTCTTTGCATGAAAAAAAATGTGTTCCATTACAATTGCGCATTTTCTTTGTGAATTGTGACGTTTACTTTAAAAGTGCAGCAAAAAAGTTTTTGGTGTCCAGGGGTGCATTATCCCCCAAGTATGTGGAGGTTTAAGGGTTAAAATACCAAGTATAACACTTTAATATAGAACATAAAAATTCTACAGAGTTGGTTATGAAGGAGAAGTAGTGAAACAAATTTACAAGGTTACAAAAAAAAACAAAAAAAACCTGGTATCGGAAGTGGCTGATTCTGGTAACATGAAATTTGTGATCAGCCCTAAAACAACTCGATCTGAGAATATATAGAAGATGTATTTACTTTTCTATACTCTGTAGGATTGTAAACTATTCTGAACGTTACAAAATAACTTCTATCCCTCCTGAGACGTTTAAACATTACATTTATTAAACCTGAATGAATTGTTGTGTGGATTTCAACATTGGTTTCTAGAAATGTTTAGACCAAGCTAAGTCACAGTTGTCTATATGATTTCAGGAAACCCCGTCCTGTATCTCAGTTGGTTTCACAGCAAGTAACCCAGCAGTTTGCACCTCCTACACAGCCAAAGAAAGAGAAAAAAGACAAAGCAGAAAAGGAAAAAAGTGAGAAGGAAACTGCACTCAAAAAGAACAGTCACAAGAAAACAAGGTAAGCTCTTTAAAGTCATTTGTTAGTCTTAATATTTTCATTTGTGAAATATTTTTAAATTTGTAATTTGCTTTATAATTTATAGTTTGGAAGGATTTAGACTGTCATTTCAAAATCATAGACAATTTACACTAAATAAAGTGGTCAGGATTTTTTATTCTCCACAAGCCATCACTAGATAATTATGTAATTTTAGTGTCTTCATAAAGTGTTCAAATCCCTTCACTTTCTGCCCATTTTATCGTGTTTTTCAATTTAATTTCAAATAGCTAAATTTGCCATTTTTGTGCCCATCATTCTACACTCAGTAACCCAAAATGACAAAGTGAAAACATGTTTTTTGGAAGGTTTGCAAATTCATTAAAAATTAAAAACTGAAATCTCTTATGTATGTAAGTATCGAGACCCTGTGGCACTCCAAACTGTGGTCATTTGCATCCAGTTTGCTTTAATTTTCCTTGAGATAGTCATAGAACTTGATTGGAATCCACCGGTGACAAACTGGATGTAGTTTAGAAATGGACAAACCTGTGTATATAAGGTCCCACAATTAACACTGCATTTCAGGACAAAAACCAAGCCATAAATTCCAAGGAAATATTGTGAGGCACAGATCAGGACAAGAGTGTAGAACCATTTTTATTGCCTTCATTGTTTCCAGGATTGCAAAGAACTCAATGATTGTGAAACTCAAGAAGTTTGGAGCCACCAGGAATCTCCCTAGAGCTGACCAAACTAAGTACCTGGGCAAGAAGGCCTTGGTTAAGGAGGTGATGCATGGTGGTGGCAGCATCATGCTATAGGTGTGCTTCTCAGGAGCAGGGACGGGGGGTTATTCAGAATTTAGGGAAAGATGAATGCAGCTAAATATAAAGAGGTAATTGAAAGAAAGCATGCTCCAGAGTGCAAGCAACCTTAGGCAACAGGTCAGCTTTACACATTACAGTGATCCAAAACATACAGCCAAGACAAAAATGGAGTGGCTTCATGAAAATTCCATGACTGTCCTTCAGTGGCCTAGCCAAAGCCCACAATTAAACCACATAAAACATGGAAGATGGCAGTTTACAAATGCTACCCATCTAGTCTCCTGGAGCTTGAGAGGATCTACCAGGAGCAATGGAAGAAACTACCAAAATCCAGGTAAGTAAAGCTTACGGAGACTTACAACTTCAAGTCTTCTTGGATAATTGGTGCCAAAAGGGTTTCAATGAAGTACTGAGTTAATGCTCTGAGTACCTGCATAAATAAAAGATTTCAGTTTTTGATTATTAATTAACTTCCTTTCTGAAAATAGGTTTTCATTTTGTCATTATGGGTTTTTGAGTTTAGATTGATGGAAGAAAATTGTACATTTATCCATTTAAAGTTAAATCTACAATACAATAAAGTTATGCAGAAATTGAAGGGGTCTGAATGGTTTCTGAATCTATTGCACTGGTAATTTGCTTTAATCCCTCAACTGAAAGACCCAAGGTTATTGTAGCACATTAAATATGACATTGTTTGTTATTGTACTTTATTATAATTTTACTTAGGTGAAAGATGCTTCTTATAAACCTTTAGTAAGCATTTTCTGGTAGTCACCTGAATGTGTGAAGTAATCTAATGATTAGAAAGTTGCTAGTGCATTTAATCCACACAAAAGGGAGACAATGGAAATCTGTTACAAACTAAACTGCCAGAAATGGGGAACATACAGACTCCACTCTAGGTGTTGGAATGAATTCCAGAACACTGAATCTGGGAAGCAGGATGTCCACCCACAGTGCTACTGTACATCTAATAAAACATGAATTTGCCTGTAAAATATGCTGACTAAAGGCATTTTATGCATTTATTTTAGAAGTAAAACAGACAGTTTGGTAGGGCTTCTTAAAAATTCAGTAATTTAATTAATTTCAGAGAGACTTTGTGGCTAGTCCTAAGGTTTTTTTTTTTTTGGTCTTGGACTATTGGATTACCAATGATGCTATTTATGTATTTTTTGTTTTAATTAAAAACTAATAACAAATTATGTTAAGTGCAATGTTCCATAATAATTCTAAAATACCTAGTTAATTTTGTCTTGTCTAAATCTACAGCCTTTCTTTTATGTGGTTTGCTAACATTTTATTTTCTTTTTATCCATAGTCATCCTATCCAATACAAAATTATAAAAATTGCAATTAGAAGCAAATTAAACAACTTGTTTAAAATAAAGAGTATTTATGAAAGAAGAAGCAATTGACTTCAGAGGTAACTTACAAAATGGTTAACAGGCCTGAGACAGTGAATACAGATAACATCACTGTACATTGTATTCTTATCAGTGGAGGTTATAAGGGATCTATGAGTGGACTGTTGCTGTAATTTCTGTTAGTGACATTGATTGTGATATAGTTAGCAAGTCTGTGTGTTTTGTAGGGATACAAAATGCAGAGGAAGCAGAATGTTGATTTATGGAGCATTCCTTACCTAATGAATTGTGGACATCTGAAACAAAGTAACAGATAGCAGTAGTTGCGTTTTAGTGGTTGTGTTGTGGAAAAACTAGGTGAACCCCTGGATTTATTAACTAACCCTTTCTTTGGCAGCAGTAACCTCTAACAAAAATTTCTGGTAGCTGCGGATCAGACATCCATAACGTTGTGGAGGAATTTTGGTCCCTTCTTCTTTTCAGAACTACTCCAGCTCAGCCAAATTCTTAAGATGTTTAATGTGAACGACTCTCTTCAGGTCATTCCATATCATCTCTATAGGGTTTAGGTGTAAGCTCTGACTATGTGCCTTTCCAAAAGCCTGCATTTTCTTGCTTGATGCCATTTTGTACTAGATTTATTTTGATATTTAGGGCCTTTGTCCTGCTGCTTTACACAGTTTCTACTGAGCTTCAGCTGGCAGACAGCTACCCTGACACGGTCCTTTAGGATACCTTGGTAAACTTGGGAATTAATTTTACCCTTGATGATGGCAAGATGTCCAGGCTTGAGACCCCAGATCACTGTGCTCCCCCACCATATTTCACTATTGGGTGCTCTTTTTATACCATGCATACTACTGTGTATTTTTTCTGAACAATTAGCCTTAACTGCTGTCTTTCCTGAGCAATTCAGCCTTACTGCTATCTGTCCACAAAACATTTTCACAATATTTGTGTACTCTTCTACTTGTGGACCTGGTAAACTTAAGGTATGCAGGAGTGTGTTTTTGGGAGAGCAGTAGTAGGGTTTTTTTTTTTACTATGTTAGCCATTATGAATACAATGAGAAGTCAAGCAAAATGATACCTTTTTATTGGCTAACTAAAAAGATTGCAATATGCAAACTTTCAAGGCAGCTCAGGCCCCTTAGTAATACTTTATTAGGTTCACCAGTTCAACTGCTTGTTAACACAAATATCTAATCATCCTAGTGCTGGGCGGTATGACCAGAATGCTATATCACATTATTTTTCAAAATTATACCAGTTTCACGGTATTCAACGATATTTTTTTTCCCCATGCATAAGTGGATGTTAACCATATTTTCCACTGCAATTACTGCAGAAGACTGGCTAAGAATAAAATATTCCACTGTCATGAGCATTGTACAAAAAAACATTTTAATGTGCACATAAGTATTAATACAGGTTTGCATGGCCCCATAAAGTGATAGTTTTCAAGGGGGTGGGAGTAATGAAGAGAAGGAATCACATTGCATGACAGTTGCAGTCAAAATATAGAACCTTTTTTATTGAACAAATTTTGCAAACAAGCTGACATTTTGACAACATATTTTCAACCATCCAAAGAGGCATTTAGACTTAGTAAAATATTCAGAGGTGCTTCTCAAAAGTTGCATTGCACTGAACATGTCTTAGAAAAGGAATAGTGAATATTTTTTGTAAACCAACTACACTTTCTGTTAATGTTAACAATCTCTGTCCGCTGACACGTTAAAGTGACTTTTTAAACAACTTTATACCATCATTAAACTGCATAATATTTAAACTAATAAATAATAACAATAAAATAAATAATAGTGCAACTTCCAGTAATAATACTATTACTTCAAGACTTCAAGCCCAGGTGCATTACACAGTATTCACCAAATAAAAATAAAATAAAACAAGTGCAACTTGGTGAGACATCTTTACCAACTGAACCATCATTAAGGCAAATTGCATTAATATGGACCTTGCTTCAAGCTAAGCTACTGTATATACATAAATAATAAAACTGCAACTTGCATTTATAATGCTATTTGTGGTATAGCCCTATGGAAGCTTATTAGGGCCACAGTGAAGGAAAAAAAAACTATATGTCGAGAATAAAGTCGATATATTGACTTATTCTCTACATTTCCACTTTATTCTCTACATTTCCACTTTATTCTCGACGCTTATGTCGAGATTAAAGTCGACATTTCCACTTTATTCTATATTACAAGTAGAATATTGTAAAATAAACTTCACCCTAAAATCAATGTTTAATTTACTCGATTTTCTCAAACACCATTATAAGTTAATGTAGCACATTAAATGCTTTGTGTTAAGTGTTCCCCGACCCAGTTTTTAATCGGTATGCGCTTCTTAAACTGACTTCCTCCGCACTATGAGGAGACACAGGCATGGATTGTCACACACAATACATTCACTTCATGACATTCCTGCTCTCTGAAAATTTAGAATGCTAAGATAAATCTTGGACCACAGAGTGTTCAGAACTTTAAAAAAAATCTTCATTGTAAATGTTTAAATATGCCATCCATTCAGGATTGCGTCCATCACAGCAAGCATTGTGCGCGAGGCAGGAGCAAATCCTGAACGATGCCCCAGCACACCACAAGGTGAATACGAGCAACACATACACTAGCAGGGTGAATATAGCATAACAAAACCCCACATCCTACATGATCTTTAAAGGAAACTGACGCATGCAGAGTAAACCCATCAGAAAAACATGCAAATTCAAGGCAGGGAACACCCGGGACCCCCTTGCTGCGAGGCAGCAGTGCAACCTCCACACCACCATGCCCCAACATGATTAATACATGCTTTAATGCATTTCATCATGAACATTATATCAAGTATTTATCTTAGTATTCTAAATGTTCAGGGAGCAGGAATGTCATGAAGTGAATGTATTGTGTGTGGCAAGCACTGCCTGCGCCTCCTCTTAGTGCAAGAGGAAGTCAGTTTAAGAAGCACGAAGTGATTAACATGGCTTGGGGAACACTTAACACAAAGCATTAAATGTACTACATAACGTATGACGGGGTTTGAGAAAATCTAGTAAATTAAATATTCATTTGAAGATGAAGTTTAGTTTACGATGTTCTACTTTAATGACAAATTACGAGAATAAAGTCAACATGTCGTCACACTATTACACAGTACCCAGGTACATTACACAGTATTGAAAAATAATAAAACAAGTACAACTTGGCTTGCAGTATTATCCAGTAGTATAGAAACAGCGTTCCCACATTTGAACATAATGGTCCACATCCAACCTTTTAAAACCAAAGTATCTCCAGACAACAGACACTGCTCCTTTTTTCGGCAAATCTTCTTCTGTGTTCAGAAGATGTTCAGCTTTATCATCTGCCACAGCTTCAGTTTCGGAATGTTCTCTGTCCATTTTCACTGCTCAGTACCTCCACTAACGCATGTACTCTGTTGCATGTTTGTTTAGCGGTGCAGCAGTGAAAAAGGTCCCCTTCTTAAACAGTTTCCCGCTGCGCCACATTCTGAACGTTGTTTAGGCTATTTAACACTAGAATTACCAGAGCCTACGAAAAAACTCGTAATTCCGTCCCACCTTAAATCGCTTCTTAAATCCCTTCACACCTCTCCGCCAGCGTCCTTTGTCTTCTAAATGTGCTGATAAAGAGAAGCTAGGAGCAGCCGGCTATTCCATCCCCCACCAATTTAGAACGTGCACAAACTTCTCTCAGCTCATGCCTTGATTGAGTATCTGGGAGTGAAGTGGAGTTTTAGAGTGGAAATAATAGATCGTTATTTGGAACACACGCATCTCATGTCTGTTACGTTTCTACAGTAATCTGTGTAAACACATTGTTAAAACAGAAACGTTTTTTATATTCTAGTAGTAGATGACAAAATGTAGGCGTAAACTATATAATGTATGAAGCATAAGTCCAAATATCAAAGAAATATTTTTTAAAAAAAGTTCCAAATATAACACAATTGCGCTTTTATTCAAAATTATAACTGCAGAAACAAAAAGCCGCCTTAACATGCGACATTGACACTCAGTTATTTTAACTGCCTCTGTGGTGCAATTGAATCAGTTCCCGCCTGGGAATCAAAAGGTCGTGAGTTCGATCCTGCACCATTCCGTTTGAGAAGTAAACTGCTCTTAGTCTTACTATTTTACAATAAAAGCATACATTTAATTTCAGTCTGTAACAGCCGGTACAATTTATGATCCTTGTAAAGGTTAGCTTTGTTTTTTTTTTTTTTTTAATTCACTTTTCATTCTCTCAGTCGCGTTAAGAATCAATCCATACAACCCCATCTGACAGGGCTGTTTTCACTAAAGACGCGCTATAGCTCTGCAGTGTACCACGATGCATACTAACGCCCCAACCCGCCCCCACGCCAAAGGGTTCTGACACAAATGCTGGCGAAGCTGCCTTCTTCGTATCTCACTGTCACTTGATTTTCTTTTTATTCAGTTTTATTGAGTGTTCCTGCCAGTCCCCGCATGTTGCTGTATGCTGTTTCTTTTGTACTCCAGGACATGCAGAGGAGAGAATGGTAAAGAGCAGTAACTTCGGCGCTATATGCAATCATCAGACACTCCCCATCTGCCCGTTGTTTTGTTATACTTTTACACCAACATATGTTCCTGTGTTTGAGAATGCTCAAACGGACATGCTCAAAAAATACACGTGTAATGCCACGAAAAGTGCGTGTTCGTTTTCAAATAATATTGCATTAGTGCGATTATATTTTCACATATATTGTCTCTTTCTTTCAGGTGTGTAATAGAAACCACAGCATAGAGAGAAGTGTGTACATTGCTTCTTACAGGAAAAGGCGATGGAAAAAGTGCACTTGAATAAAAGTGCACTTTTGTTATACTTTTACACCAACATATGTTCCTGAGCAGATGGGGAGTGTCTGATGATTGCATATAGCGCCGAAGTTACAGCGTTTGTGTGTCAGAACCCTTTGGGGGGGGGGGGGCGTTAGTATGCATCGTGGTACACTGCAGAGCTCTAGCGCGTCTTTATGTGAAAACAGCCGTGTCAGATGGGGTTGCATGGATTGATTCTGAACGCGACTGAGAGAATGAAAAGTGAATTAAAAAAAAAAAAAACAAAGCTAACCTTTACAAGGATCATAAATTGCACCGGCCGTTACAGACTGAAATCAAATGTATGCTTTTATTGTAAAATAGTAAGACTAAGAGCAGTTTACTTCTCAAAACGGAATGGTGCAGGATCGAACTCACAACCTTTTGATTCCCAGGCGGAAACTGATTCAATTGCACCACGAAGACCGTTAAAGTAAACAAGTGTCAATGTCGCATGTTAAGGCGGCTTTTTGTTTCTGCAGTTATAATTTTGAATAAAAGCGCAATTGTTGTGTTATATTTGGAACTTTTTTTTTTAAATATTTCTTTGATATTTGGACTTCAGGCTTCATACATTATATAGTTTATGCCTACATTTTGTCATCTACTACTAGAATATAAAAAACGTTTCTGTTTTAACAATGTGTTTACACAGATTACTGTAGAAACAGAACAGACATGAAATGCGTGTGTTCCAAATAACGATCTATTATTTCCACTCTAAAACTTCACTTCACTCCCAGATACTCAATCAAGGCATGAGCTGGGAGAAGTTCGTCCACGTTCTAAATTGGTGGGGGGATGGAATAGCCGGCTGCTCCTAGCTTCTCTTTATCAGCACATTTAGAAGACAAAGGATGCTGGCGGAGAGGTGTGAAGGGATTTAAGAAGCAATTTAAGGTGGGACGGAATTACGAGTTTTTTCGTAGGCTCTGGTAATTCTAGTGTTAAACCGGTGTCGCAGTATAAGAAAAATCCATATCATAACAAAAATAAAAAATGGTTTTTGGTATGAACCAGTATACCGCCCAGCACTAAATCATCCTATCACATGGCAGCAACTCAATGCATTTAGGCATGAAGACATTGCCAAGACAACCAGCTGAAGTTCAAACCAAACATCAGAATGGGGAAGAAAGGTGATTTAAGTGACTTTGAAGGTGATATGGTTGTTGGTGCCAGACAGGTCTGAGTATTTTAGAAACTGCTGATCTACTGAGATTTTCACGCACAACCATCTCCATGGTTTACAGGGAATGGTCCCAAAAAGGCAACAATGCCTTGTTAATGCCAGAGGTTAGAGAATAATGGGCAGACTAGTTCAAGCTGATAGAAAGGCAACAGTAACTCAAATAACCACTCGTTACAACCGAGGTATGCAGAAGAGTGTCTCTGAATGTGTACAACATGTTGAATCTTGAAGTGGATTGACTACAGAAGCAGGAGATCGCACAGGGTGCCACTCCTGTCAGTTAAGAACAGGCAACTGAGGCTACAATGCACCCGGGCTCACCAGAATTGGACAACAGAAGATTGGATAAACGTTGCCTGGTCTGATGTCATGATTTCTACTGCGACGTTCAGATGATAGGGTCAGAACTTGGCATCAATAACATGAAAGCATGGATCCGTCCTGCCTTGTATCAAGGGTTCGGGCTGGTGTAATGATGTGGGGAATATTTTCTTGGCACAGTTTGGGCCCCATAGTACCATCTGAGCATTGTTTCAATGTCACAGTCTACCAGAGTATTATTGCTGAACGTTTTCCATTCTGTTATAGTGTGTAAAAAGGAGACATTAGACAGCGGAGCTTTTCTTCTATCTGAAATATCTACAGCATCTGTGCTGCCTGTCTGAACTAGCACTGTATGAAGGGTTAATAGCTGTATTTTGTTTAGCCGCAGTTTTGACCCTTATTTTTTTTCTTGTTTCCATTCTGTTTTAGTACGTTGAACATGATACATCAGACAGATGAGCTTCTCTTCTATTTGAGGTTCTGTATTTCTCATTGCTATATTTTATGTATTGTACTTCTAGGTGAATGCTCATTGGTTCTCAACTCAACGAGTTCAATTTTATCTTAGCCAGTCGCAGACTAATTGGTCTCAGTTGTTGGGTGTGTCACATTAGAAGATTTGCTTCATGCTAGCATGTGGCCAACTGCCTCTGATTGGCTAAGATTATGTAAATGAAGGCTACAAATGAAAATCACTGGAAAAGTTTTTCTAATGTGACATAGCCTTAATGTGAAACTGTAAGATGAAGAGATTGAATACTGAAAGTGCTCCCTGGCAAAGTGTTGCAGAATTTGTCTTGGCTGATAGTGCTTGGCCAGATGACAAAGATTTAATTTGAAGCAGTTTGATAATACTCCGCAGCTTAGTCAACATGCTTCTCTGATATTGCCTCCACAATGTCCACAATAGACTCCTGTTCTCATGCTACTACTTCATTATAGTAATATATAAAACAGCTCACATGAACTACAGGCTGACGGAATGTGCAGAAAAGTGCACACCAAATGATTTGGGCCTCCTCAGTAAATAAATTTGCCTCTGTCCTTGTGTATATGGCTTCTTTGTTAGCAGCCCAACACACATTTCTGTTTTTGTCCACCCTAGGTGGAACACCAAAACTTCCACACTTTATTTAAACACCAGAGACTTGAAAACTGTACTCTTTCTGGATTTGCTAATACATAGATGACAGGTTGTAGAATTGTTCAGCCTAATCTATTTCTAGCTGTGTTCCTTCTCTTGTGCATCACTTATACACTTCTACAAGAGACATATCTCAATTGTGTATATGTAGTCTGACTTTTACAGCGGCGAATAGTTACTGAACTGACAAATGTGTAACAAACGCCATCTTCAGACACAAGATTACTTGCAAGTATAATTGCTGTCAGAGCACTTTAGGAGAAAGAAGAGTGATTGATTTCTGCAGTAATGTTATTCGAACTGAGGCATTATGTGGTCAGTGGTTGAGGGGCCACAACACTGAGTTGTGATTTTCCTTGGATGACTGGGAAACTGTTAGGAAATTTTTAGAAGACGCACACAGGTATTATGGTGTCTTGGGAACACCCAGTGAACAATTCTGTTTAAGATTAGTTGAAATCTTACTTCCAGAAGAGGTTGTTTCACATGTTTAGTGTGATAAGTGGATAGGAAAATATCAATTGATCACGTTAAACATATTAATGGTATTAGCAAGCTCTTAATAGTGTTTGATATTATCACACTGACAATCCACACTTGTAGGTACCTAGTATAAAGGAAAACTTCAAGCTAAAGGATGCTTTACCTGTAAATCTGAGATAAATGTCCCTGTATAGCAGTATGTGAGGTGTACTAGAGAGCTAGAATTATTGAAGTCATATTAGGGAAGCTTAGGAGAATGCCTACATATGATTCAGAAAGTATCCATGTTTTTGGCAAGGATTAGGAAATATTCTCCTTGACTGAATATTTTCTATCACTGGAGAGAACATTTTGTGAAGTTCCCGATTCTGGAGTAGATGTCTTCCTAATAGGTTCTTCATGCATTGCTTCCTAATGGCCGATGGCTGCACTTCTGTGACTGAGCCCATTACATAGAGTGGCGTGGTCCTCAGTGGTAAGACTGCAGTGGTTCAAAATATATGCTTGATATACAGTATTAGAAGTGTGAAGTACAATTAGATTAAATGAGGTTCCTCCGTCAGGTTGTGGGACGTGTTCTGCATGGTATGATAAAGCTTTCAACATTGCAGGATCATTGTACAAGAGAACTGCTCCTGCTCCAGACCAGAGGGACCATCTGAGGTAGTGTAATCTAATGAAGATTTACCATGGTTACCTCCTGCAGGAGATGTACTGGCAATTTCTTAAGAGGAAGCGGGAAAATTGAAGTCTGTTGCTGAGTTCTGCCAAGCCTTCTTTAAATTTTTGATTTAATACATTTACTAATACATTTTCTTCTATGCATTATGTTGAATTTGAGATCTTCATAGGAATTCTGAAACTATTCAGAACTTTAAAGCACTAGATTAGTCAGACCTTAAATATGGCAAAGCATCAGGCTGCATTTGTGGCTACAAGTCACCAGAACTCAAAATTACACAATAAGAGCATGTTTGAAATACGCAGTTTAAGTTGATAGTGATATTGACTTTAGTCTACATGGTGTCATTGAATTAAGCTGTACTAAATATTCTTAATAATGGTAATGGAGATCTATACAAAATGTATGTTTTTGACATTGCCATGCAGCTCATTTCCTCTTATAAACATGTTTGCTTTCTGTATGAACAGGCCAAGATTAAAAAACGTGGACAGAAGCAGTGCTCAACATTTGGAAGTGACAGTAGGAGACCTGACTGTTATTATCACAGACTTTAAGGAGAAAACAAAGTCCACACCTGCTTCCAGTGCTACATCTGCTGATCAGCACAGCCAGAGTGGCTCCAGTTCCGACAACACAGAACGAGCAATGTCCAGGTCATCATCTCCTCGGGGAGAAGGATCATCAGTAAATGGAGAATCCCACTAAACATGCCACTTAACTTTCATTAGTCAGTTTTGGTCATCACAATGTAAAATGTATGCCAAGATATATCGCCAGAAGTTGAAATTTAGCCAAGAAAACAGGATACACCATATTTTCATGACATGCGGGAATAGCAGTGCATACAGTCTTAAAGCCTTTTTATGCACTGGAGAGCTTAAGCTTCCAAAAGAGTGTAACTTTGTACTTTAAGATATGGTACCAATTTTTTTCACCCTTGATGTGTATGGAATACGATGTAAAAAGCTCTTGATGTTTCCAGAAGTAGACCACTCTTTAAGTGTCATGTAAATGTGGTAGTATTTTTCTTTGAATCAGTGTTATAATATCACTATTCAGTTTTTACCTTTTTGCTTTGTACCCCAGTTTCCCACCTGGCATGAAATGCATACAAATCTAGGAAAAAAGTGAAAGACCTTGCGCCCTGTGTTGGCTGGGATTGGCTCCAGCAGATCCCCGTGACCCTGTGTTAGGATATATAGCGGGTTGGACAATGACTGACTGACTGTCTAACATGCATACCATTTTAAAACATACAATGTATAGCAACCAGATGTATATGCACAATGCCATTAGTATGTGAAGTAATAGCAGCAGGTTATTTATGTGCACAATGGCATAATAATATGATCTAAACATAATAGCTACAGATCCTGTACGTAGTCATTTTTATTACACCGGCTGGCACTTGGTGTGGTTAAACCAGAGCCTGTTCAATGAAGTTGAAATGGAAAATGAAAAAGACAAGTGTATGTATATCAATTTTATAATTGTTTTACAGCACACATGCCCCTTTGTGTTGCTGCTTTTAATGAGCAGTCTTATTGTATGTAAATGAACACCTCACATAACGCATTGTTTTAATGTCAATACAAAGGTTTATAAGTAAAAGAATGTTTAGAGATTGGTTTATATCTTGATCTTCTTCCCACTCATTTTATATTATAAATGTTAGTTTGTTGTTCCTTACAGTGATTTATATTGCAGATATCACACAATTCAATTAAAACTATAGACAACTTAGTAAAAATGCATCTTAAACATGAAATTGCTATGGTGTCTAAGTTATTCTTCAAGCATACATTTGATTCCTTAAATATTTTGTCAGGTTCAATATTTTGCAGAACACTGAGAATATTTTAATGTTTGTTACTTTATTACTTATTGCTTAAAATGTCAAATTGAACTATGTGTGTTACATGTATTGTCATTTCTGCTGAGTTTCTAATATTTTTGAGTAACAGGCCTAATTAAGGAGTTTTTGTTTTGATTTATTATTCAGTTATATACAATTGTTAAACTTCTAAAGGACCACGCACCTTTTTTCGTTTTTTGTTGAATTTGTGAAAAGTTTAAATTCATAAATGAAGAGCTACTTTAAATTTTCAAAAAAGGTTTTTTTTTTTTTTTTTTTTTTTTTTTAATGCAAAGCATTTAATCCCAGAATTTTGTTAATGATGTTTGTCATGACTTGTTGCATTTGGTGGCATGCTTTTGCTAGTCTCAAACTTTATTATTGTATTTTACCATTACTTGGTGGAAAAAGTGGTGCTACTGCTGTGTCTTTATGTGACAAACACTTAAGCCTAAATACTTATATACATAAAAAACTGGTAAAAGCACTAAATGTTTGAAAGAAATCTTAAAATCACAAAGCAAAATGGCACAAGAAGGCATGTGAAAAATTTAATGAAATCCTCCGTTTTTGTTGCTTTATTGCATAAAGGCAATCTGTAAACAATTTCCAGCAGCACTTGGTTACTGTTTATTTTGATGAAATTATAAGCACTGATATTCTTTCTTTAGGAAACCCGAGTAGAGAACTCTAGTTCTGTTTTACATCAGTTTTACATCACATTCTAGCTGAGTTTGAGAAATCTGTTCTTCATTTCCTTTGAACTGCAAATTCTTCAACGAGAATGGCCAATTCACCAAAATGTAATTTACACCCATCTCCACATTATATGTGTTGTACTAGTGTAATTGTCTGGTTTACAGTTTAGTTTCTATCAAGGGCCCCTCTTCCTTTGTTCAGGCATAAGGAGGTTATCCCACTTTTATAATTATATCAGAATTTACAGTGGTGGGTTATGTCATATTGGGGAAAAAATATATCCAGTTTTTTAATGAGGCTAGTCATTGTGTGGCTTTATCCTTAGGACAGAAGTAGTTCAGCATTATCTACCTATGCCAGTGACTGACTATGAGTGAGTTGGGAAAATACTGAGTGGCCATCTGATTGCTGATTTTTTTTTTTTTTTTTTTTTGCTGCTGGGTGTGTTAACACTGAATGTGGGTTTAGATCAGATCATTTCAATTAAATCATAATCTGATCCACCTCTTTTGTAAGCAGTCTTGACTACTGTGCTTTATACTCTAAAGCCTTGACTCAGAGTCGCTGCAGGTTATGGCAAGTATATAGATATTTGGGGCACATGGAAACTTGCCTTGTGTATTTCTGAGAGTGTGTGTCAGTGTGACTGACCTTGTATGTTGACGAACCTGCAAATGTGCTTTGGACATTTTCAGAAGAGTAAAACCAGTTTGCCTGTAAGACTAAAATAAAGTGCCTATGTTACCTTACTTGTAAATACCTACCCCATTTAATCAAGCATATTTGTTAGAAATCTAGTGTATTAAACAAATGCCACAACTCTTGATAGTTGTACTAATGAGGAAAATGTTATTTTGTTAATCTGATGCACTTTTACCCCAAGTTTAAAATTACTGACATTAGGACCTGCTTAGATAAGGATAATAAATGGTAAAGTGATTAACAGTTCAGGTTTTTTTTCAATTTTTAGCAACTTTAAGTTTATTATAGCAAAGAAATGAAGTATTTACCACCACCAAGAAGGGTTAGATGACTTTATACTATGGTGAATGAGAAACTGATGAAAATAAAAACTGTAGCACAGTAAAACAAAGAATAGTCTATATCCAGAATCTAATGAATCAGAATATCTGGAAGGCAGTTTTTAGCTTTGATTGAGGTGATGCATTTGATGGATCCTCACAAACAGATCAAGATAAATATACAGTTCCTTTAGAAAATATTCAGACTCATGCTTTTGTTACATTTTGTTATGATGCAGCCTAAGTCTATAATCATTTAGATTAATGATTTCTCAACATTAATTATCACTTAATACTGCTGAATGACAAAGCTTGAACAGAAATTTTAAATTATTTGCAAGTTTATTCAAAAATAAAAAAAGTGAATTATCACGTTGATACAAGCATTCAGTCCCTTTAACACAGAACTTTGTTGAAGAATCTTTGGCAGTGATTACAACTTGGAGTCTTCTTGGGTCTGAAGCGACAAGCTTTGCACTCTTGGATTTGGGTATTTCTTTGCCTTTCTTGTCTGCAGATCCTTTCAAGCCCTGGCAGGTTGGACAAAGACCATCTCTGGACATCTATTTTGACATGTTTTTGGTGGTGTATGATTGGGTTTAAATCTTGGTCCTGGCTGGGCAACTCAAGGACATCCACAGAGTTTACCCTAAGCCACTCCTGTGTTGTGTTTGCTTTGTGCTTAGGGTAATTATCCTGTTAGAAGGAGAACCTGAGGCCCAGTCTAAGGCCCAGGGTGTTCTGCAGTTTGTTTTCAATACAGATTCCTGTACATTTTGCTCCATTATGCTTTTCTTCAGCCCTGTTAAGTCTTCCAGTATGTGTCATTTTGTAACATGTTTAATTAAGACCGGGGCCAGAGCCTATTCCCAGCTAGCATAGGGCCAAGGCCATTGCAGGGCAAACATGAACACACACCACACATTAGAGCTAATTTAATGTTGCAAATTCAACTAACCTGCATGTCTTTAGAAAACCAAAGCAACCAAAGGATACCCACACAGATATGTGAAGGACGTGAAATTCCATGTAGGGAGGACCTGGCACACAGACCCTGGTCTTCAACAGTGAGGCAGCATTGATAACACCGTGCTACCATTTCACCTTGTTTCCCAGTACTTGCTGCTGTGATTCTGCACCCACTGTTTTATTTCTAAAAAGGTATTGCATGGATGATAAGCAGTGTCTGGTCTCTATAGCCATGACGCTTAGAAATGAGGCTAGATGGTTTAATGCTGGTTTCATCACACCATAGTATTTTGTTTCACAAAGTCGGAGAGTCCTTTAAGTGCTTTTGTGTAAAGTCCAGGTGGACTTTCATGTGTCTTTTACTGAGGAGAGGTTTCTTTCTAGATCAGTGGAGTGTTGCCATCCCCACACAGATTATCTGGATCTCACCCCTCTAATCATGGACCTACTCCCAACATTGCTCAGTTTGGCTGGATCACCAGCATTTGGAAGATCTGGGGTTGTTTTAAGCTCCTTCTGTTTAAGAATTATGAAGCAGTTTTTTTCCCCAGCTTTCCCCTGATGTGTGCCTCAACACATTCCTGTCCCTAAGCTCTGCAGGCATTTCCTTTGACCTTGGGCATGTTCTTTGTGGTTCCACACATTGTCAACTTCAGGACCTTATGTACATAGGTGTGTACCTCTCCTAACCATGTCCCAACAATCAAATTGACCACAGGTGGACTCCAAATAGGGTGCAGAAACATCTTAATGATGATCAATAGAATGGAATGCACTTTAGCCAAATTTTAAGTGTAATATTTCAGTATTTTTATTTTTAATACACTTGCCAATATTCTAAAATCCTGTATTTGCTTTGTCATCCTGGACCATTGAGAGATGCTTGAGGTGGGAAAAAATTAATTTAAAAAGATTTCAGTGTTAGGCTGCAATATAACAAAATGTAAGAAAAGGGAAAGGAGTTTGAATACTTTCTGAATGCACTGCAATCTCAAAAAAATGCACATGCATTAGTAAATGAATGTTTACTCCTTCCATTTTCTGAGAAACCAAGTAATACAGAAGGAATATGAGGTTTTGAACTGCTGTTATGTAGAACATGTCCAAAACATTGTTTTGTGTCTTCAGCTGTAGCATTTTAATGAGTTAACTATGTGATCTGATGGGGCATTTGGATTACCTTCTGAGACAAATCAAGTGATACTACATTAGAGTCCTTTCATTACATATCATGTCTTTGTGAACAATAATGCTATCTGGATCTTTCAGTGTTTGGTCCAAACCAGATCCTGCAGTTTAAAGACAGCCAATATAGGAAGGAAGAGAAAACCTAATGATTCTAATTAAAAAAATGTGATATATGTCCCAATAAACGCCTTGAGCATGGGAAAGGTGCTATATAAATTAAATTTATTATTAAGAAAACAATTAATATGAAAGTTGTGAATAGGACAAATAGAATGACATTTGTTGGCAAGACGCTAAGTTGTTGCAGAGTGTTGGTGTGACCTTTTTACTAAAAATGGCATTTTTATAGCCATATTTTTGCTTGGCTATTGACACTATTCAAAAGTAATCTAGATCTTTCTTACACATTACAAGGGAAGCATCACAGCACTCTGCACTGATATAAATGTAGAAGGAAAAATGTGCCTTAACCAGCTTTGTTATTAAGTGCAACCTATGACCAAGATTTAAGAGTTGTATTTCAATGTTCTTTCTACTTCCCAAGAACCGGATTCCTCTAGTAACATTTTGTATTGCTTGATTGGTTACACTTCTGTCTGTTACTCAAATTAGAGTGGCACCCAGTGTCTCTTCTTTCACGCAAGGTTGGCTTTTATTTATTAGACCTGTAATTCTTAAGTGCCATTTTTACATATGGTATGGCCCTTGACTTTCTAGTGACATTGGATTCAGTACTCGAAGAGGGACTGTCTGCATGCTCTGTAATCCAGCTGTGGGAGTTTTCAAATGTTTTCCAAAACATACGAAGAAGCAAGATTGTTTAAGGATTTATATGCCAATTTGTATTATTTTAAAATCAGTTCTAAAGGACACAGCAATTCTAGAAACTGGTGAGTTGTACTCTGAATTTCTTTTACTGGCTAAGATTCATGCTACTACATTCCAAATTAGCTGCAGTTGATTGATGTTTTTCTTAGGTAGTTCTGTTAAGTGTGCATTACAGTAGTCAACTAATAACAAGTGTGAATAAATTTTTCAGAATCTTACATTGTTATAAGAGGTCTAACTTAGCATTGTTTCTTAAAAGGAAAAATACAGTGCTAATAATATGGTTAGTATGCGATTTAAAGTTTATGTCAGAGTCCATGATTACACCTAAATTCTTTACTTCCACTTTGACTTTTAATGCTATTGGATCAAATTTCTTTATGATATTCTTATTATTTCTATTTTACAGTTTTCAGGTTTTTTTATCTTTTTTACTTTGCAAAAAATGAGTACTCGTCCATTCAGAAATATAAGCAAGATGTTGTGTCAGAAAATCCAGAGCGTCAGGGGGTTCAGGTACTATAGATAATTAAAGCTGCATGTCATCTGCATAACTGTGGTAGCTCATCTTGTGTTTCAATATAATCTGGACTCAATGGGAGCATGTAGTTTCTGTACCATGATTTGCTCTGAAACTTAAACCAAGAATAGAATGTTTATTTATATAGTCATTTAATAGTTGAAAAACTGCTTTTTCTATAATTTAATTTTAAAAAGGTGTGTTAGAAATGGATATAGCGTTGTCAAGTACAGAGGAGTCATATTTGCTTTCATTAAGCAGGGATTTAAACTACTGCAGTCTTTAGACAATCTGGGAAGACACCAGTATACAAAAACAAGTGAACTATGTCAAGTATACAAAGAATTAGCACATCAGGGACATCTTTAAAAAAAATCCTGTTGGGTCTGAGTCAAGGACACATAAGGAAGGCTTAGCTGTGAAATTATTCTGCACAGTTGAGGTAGACCTATTTGGGTGAAGGAATTTAAAAGACCATGGTGAGGTTCAACAGGATTAATTTTGTAGGGATATGTTACATCTCCTATTGTTTATTTTGTGTTTAAAAAAATGCAGATGTTTTGACTAGACCAGCAGGCATTTCAATCGCTGAACTGGATTTAGAAGACGATCAATAATTGAAAATAAAACTCTTGGTTTTCCTGCATTGCATAATCATTGGCAATTTTAGAAAAATAGGACCATCTTTCAAGACAAACTACTTTGTTGTACAGTAATCCCTCCTCGATCGCGGGGGTTGCGTTCCAGAACATATAGCGAGGGATCACTGTATTTGTCTATACTGTATATGCCTTCAGTATTTCATAGTGAACTTTTAATCTAGTTTTCCTCAATTTACGCCCAGTCCTACAGCATTTTCATTTAAGGTACTGGTGGGTTTCTTATTTTTTCTTTCTTTTCAGGGGCCATTACAGTGCATTTGGAAAGTATTCACAGCGCATCACTTTTTCCACATTTTGTTATGTCACAGCCTTATTCCAAAATGGATTAAATTCTTTTTTTTCCTCAGAATTCTACACACAACACCCCATAATGACAATGTGAAAAAAGTTTACTTGAGATTTTTGGAAATTTATTAAAAATTAAAAAAATTGAGTAAGCACATGTACATAAGTATTCACAGCCTTTGCCATGAAGCTCAAAATTGAGCTCAGGTGCATCCTGTTTCCCCTGATCATCCTTGAGATGTTTCTGCAGCTTAATTGGAGTCCACCTGTGGTAAATTCAGTTGATTGGACATGATTTGGAAAGGCACACACCTGTCTATATAAGGTCCCACAGTTGACAGTTTATGTCAGAGCACAAACGAAGCATGAAGTCAAAGGAATTGTCTGTAGACCTCTGAGACAGGATTGTCTCGAGGCACAAATCTGGGGAAACTTACAGAAAAATTTCTGCTGCTTTGAAGGTCCCAATGAGCACAGTGGCCTCCATCATCCATAAGTGGAAGTTTGAAACCACCAGGACTCTTCCTAGAGCTGGCCGGCCATCTAAACTTAACGATCGGGGTAGAAGGGCCTTAGTCAGGGAGGTGACCAAGAAGCCGATGGTCACTCTATCAGAGCTCCAGAGGTCCTCTGTGGAGAGAGGAGAACCTTCCAGAAGGACAACCATCTCTGCAGCAATCCACCAATCAGGCCTGTATGGTAGAATGGCCAGACAGAAGCCACTCCTTAGTAAAAGGCACAAGGCAGCCCGCCTGGAGTTTGCCAAAAGGCACCTGAAGGACTCTCAGACCATGAGAAACAAAATTCTCTGGTCTGATGGGACAAAGATTGACCTCTTTGGTGTGAATGCCAGGCATCACGTTTGGAGGAAACCAGGCACCGCTCATCACCAAGCCAATACCATCCCTACAGTGAAGCATGGTGGTGGCAGCATCATGCTGTGGGGATGTTTTTCAGCGGCAGGAACTGGGAGACTCGTCAGGATAAAGGGAAAGATGACTGCAGCAATGTACAGATACATCCTGGATGAAAACCTGCCCCAGAGTGCTCTTGACCTCAGACTGGGGCAACAGTTCATCTTTCACTAGGACAACGACCCTAAGCACACAGCCAAGATATCAAAGGAGTGGCTTCAGGACAACTCTGTGAATGTCCTTGAGTGTCCCAGCCAGAGCCCAGACTTGAATCCGATTGAACATCTCTGGAGAGATCTTAAAATGGCTGTGCACCGACGCTTCCCATCCAACCTGATGGAGCTTGAGAGGTGCTGCAAAGAGGAATGGGCGAAACTGGCCAAGGGTAGGTGTGCCAAGCTTGTGGCATCATATTCAAAAAGAGTTGAAGCTGTAATTGCTGCCAAAGGTGCATCGACAGAGTATTGAGCAAAGGCTGTGAATACTTATGTATTTAAAAAAATGAATTTAATCCATTTTTGGAATAAGGCTGTAACATAACAAAATGTGGAAAAAGTGATGCGCTCTGAGTATTTTCCTGATGCACTGCATGTCTGCTGCAGCTCTTAACTTTAAGTTTAAAAAAATCCACCTTAGTGATAACATTGCTGGCTGCGTTAGGACAAACTCTAAACTTGTACTGATTATTCAGAATATTATCAAACCTAGAAGCTGCAGATGCATCAAAATAATGTATTTAACCATACATTGCTTTTTAATCCCAATGTCATATAGAATGCAGAAGTGGTCAGAGATACCGATATTGACGACCTGCCTCATGTCAACTTTTACTCCTTTTGAAATTACTAAATTCAGTGTGTGTTCTCCCTTATGTGTACACTGGTTAACATACTGACTAAGATCAAATAAGTGCAGTAAGTTTTTACTTTCATTTGATTTTGGGTTACACTATCCTCGTGAAATCTAAAATCACCTACAATTAGGAACCTGCCATGATTAGTTATTATTATGGATAATTAGCCTGAGAATTCCTTGAATAAATACGCGTTATATTTTGGAGGTCTGTAAACAGTCAATACAAGAGACAAGAGTAAGTATCAAAACTGGTATCTTTACAGTTTATTTGACTTGAGAAAATACTTGCGAAACCACCGCTTTTCTTACCTTGGCAAAAATAAAGAGCAGTTGCAATTCGGTGGTGCTGCTTCAAATAATATTGCTTTGCCATCACTGCCTAGTCATGTTTCACTCAATGTAAGAAAGTCTTTTTTCCTATCACTAATATGATTGTTAAATTTAAAAAAAAATCTTACAGTTTAAAACTCTAACACTTAGTGTAGCCATATTTAATGCCTTGGAAGAGCACAGTTGTATCAGAGTGTTACGGCATCTTGACATAGCTATACTGTACAATTATTCATGTTTATGCTGCTTTAACTGGACCTTTTCATTACACCATAGTCCGATACTATAGTGCTAATATACGGTAGTGCATTGATGCACAGCCTTCTGCCTTTACACTGTATTCACAACAAAAGTGTTGCTCCAGTAAAAATAATTGCATTATTTATTTAGACCTTGGCTGATAATGTAGTATTACTGAGTTTCTAACTTTTTTTCTTTCTGAGCCCTACAGAAGAATGGTTAATCCTGGGCCTGGGAACTCTTACTCAGTACACAGGTGTTAAAGAAACTGAATCCAAGCCATTTGAGGAATATCAAACTAATCTAATAACACCTTTTCTTTTGTCATTGATATAGAAATAATAAAAAGAACTCTTAATTGCTACAGCACCTTTTGTTTCCATAACCTCATACTGATACATGTGCTTGCTCCCCCACTTGTTCTCTATATTTTTAAGCAGTTATCCAAGTTAACCAACAGTTAAACCTGCAGGCAGACGTAACAGTACCACACACGTTTTGTTTGGATAATGATGATGATGATGGAAAAGACAGAAATATCCAGAGTTTGAATGACTTTTACACTAATCATGGATATCAGCACCAATACCGGTGAGGTCTTCTCTAGATGTTTATTTTATCCTTCATGTTCATTCATATATTGAGTGTCTATTTTAAGTACTGATATTTCACACTGTGCATAGTGCAGTTTCAAACTTCATTCACCCATCTGTCCAACCGTTCACTTTATACAACAACATAATAAACAGTCATGGCCAAACGTTTTGAGAATGACGCAAATATTAATTTTCACAAAGTCTGCTGCCTCAGTTTTTATGATGGCAATTTGCATATACTACAGAATGTTATGAAGAGTGATCAGATTAATTGCAAAGTCCCTCTTCGCCATGAAAATTAACTTAATCCCAAAGAAACCATTTCTGCTGCTGTTGTGAAAAAGGCTTCAGGACGCCCAAGAAAGTCCAGCAAGCGCCAGGTCCGTCTCCTACAGTTGATTCAGCTTTGGGTTCGGCTCACCATCAGTGCAGAGCTTGCTCAGGAAAGGCAGCAGGCTGGTGCAAGTGCATCTGCACGCACAGTAAGGCAAACACTTTTGGAGGATGGCCTGGTGTCAAGAAGAGCAGCAAAGAAGCCACTTCTCTCCAAGAAAAACATCAGGGACAGACTGATACTCTGCAAAAGGTATAGGGACTGGAAAGCTGAGGACTGGGGTAAAGTCATTTTCTGTGATGAATCCCCTTTCTGAATGATTGGGGCATCCGGAAAAAAGATTGTCCAGAGAAGAAAAGGTGAGCACTACCATCAGTCCTCTGTCATGCCAACAGTACAGGATCCTGAGACCATTCATGTGTGGGGTTGCTTCTCAGTCAAGGGAGTGGGCTCACTCACAACTTCTTCCAACCATCCAAGAACAGTTTAGTGATGAATAATGCCTTTTCCAGCATAATGGAGCACTGTGCCATAAGGCAAAAGCGATAACTAAGTGGCTTGGGGAACAAAACATCAAAATTTTGGGTCCATGGCCAGGAAACTCCCTAGACCTTAATCTCATTAAGAACTTGTGGTCAATCCTCAACAGGCAGGTGGACAAACAAAAACCCACAAATTGTGACAAACTCCAAGCATTGATTACGTAAGAATGGGCTACCATTAGTCAGGATTTGGCCCAGAAGTTGATTGACAGCATGCCAGGGCAAATTGCAGAGGTCTTAAAAAAAAGAAGGGCTAATGCTGCAAATATTGAGTCTGCATAGCCTTAATGTAATTGTCAATAAAAGTCTTTGAATCTTATGAATTGCTTGTAATTATACTTCACTATACTTTAGAAACCTGACAAAATGATTTGGAAACACTGAAGCAGCAAACTTTCTGAAAACCAATATTTGCGTCATTCTTAAAACTACTGGCCATGACTGTATATTTATGGTCCTGAGATTTATAGCCTCTCCTGGCAGCATTGCATCACATACAATGTTGGAAAGTACACTGCAGAAGGTAGCTTCCACAAATACACCCTCACACCACACTAATTTACACTTAAGCTTATATAACCAAAAGTATGTGGACAACCCATCCAGATTATTAAGTTCAGGTGTTTCAGATGCACCCATTGTCACATCAGATGCATCAAATCAAAGAAACAGGTATCAATCTCTGTTTATTAGCATTGGCAGTAGAGTGGATTATACCAAAGAGTTCAGTGATGTTAAACATGGCACAGCATTGAAGTAAATGTGCCACAGGTTAGTACATAAAATTTTTGCTCTGCAAGATCTTCCCTGGTCAACTGTAAGTGTTATTATAAAGAAGTACAAATATCTCGGAGCAAGAACGTTTCAGCCACAAAGGAGATAGACCATGCAAGTTTACAGAGCAGAGCTGCTGAGTGCTGAAGTGGACAGTGTGTGGAAGTCACTTATCTTCTGTTCATTTGCATCAATCAGAACAGAGTTCCAAAGTGCCAAGCAACTTCACACAAGCCTTCACACTATGCGCAATGTTGGCTGGAGTGGTGTAAAGCATGCCACCATTGGACTCTGAAGTAGTGGAAATGCCCTCTCGGGAGTGATGAATCACATTTCACTATCTGTTGGTCTGGATGAATCTGGGTTTGGCAGATGCCAGGAGATTGCTACCTTCCAGACTGCCTAATACCTACTGAAATGTTTGTTGGAGCAGGAATAATGGTCTGGGGCAGTTTTTCAGGGTTTGGGCCCCTTGGCTCTACTGAAGAGTACTGTTAATGCTACAGCGTACAAAGACATTTTAACCAATCGTGACTTTGTGGCAACAGATTGGGGGAAAGGCCCTTTTCTGTTCCAGCATGACTGTGCCCCTATGTACAAAGCCAGGTCCATAAAGACACGGAGGAACTTGACAGAGCTCAAACCTCAACGTGAACACCTGAACACCTTTTGGCGATATAGTGTTCCCTAATATGCATGTGTCTGGTGATGTGAGAGAAAAATGGATGCAGTAATTGGGCTGAGATTTCAACCCAGTCTCCTGGAACTGTGAAGCAGCAGTGCTGGCCATTGTGCCATCTTCTTTCAAAGTTACAATTGTTAATATTTTATGAATATGATGGAGGAAATAAACATGTTTCATTAAGAAACTGGCTGCACGCAACCACTATCTAGAAAGGTTGCTAATAAAAATGAACTGCAAGTAAATTTACCAGCCAGCACATTAAGTTCATTAGTACATTTACATTTATATTTATTTGCTTGGCAGACACTTTTATCCAAAGAAACAAAAGAGGTAACATGTTTGAGTAACATTAGGATAGGGCCTGTTTGTTCAGCAAGTGTAGTAGGACATGTAACAAAAGTTGATTGCCACAAGAGAAGAGATGTAATAACTAATAAATTTACAATCATAGATTAACAATAAGTAAAGCAGTTAATGTAACAACATATCAAACAGCAATATTAAAGATCACAGAGCAAAGTTTTTTCCCCCCTTCAATCAATTAGATATTCACAGAACAGACAGGCTTTCAATTGCTTCTTAAATATATTGGGGGAGTTAGTGGTTCTGGTGGAGGTGGGCAGCTTATTCCACCAACTGGGAACTATACAGGAAAAGAGTCTGAATTGAGTTTTGATACAATGCAGAGGTGGCATCACCAGACACTATTCACTGGCAGACCTAAGTGGCCAAGAAGGAGAATAGTAGCTCACCAGAGTCTCCATATATGCAGGCACTGACTACTGTGTAGGCAAACATCAGGGATTTGAACTTAATGTGTGCTGTTAAAGGGAGCCAATGCAGCTACCTGAAGAGAGGAGTGACATGTGCCTATCTTGACTGGTTAAATACAAGATGAATTGCTACATTCTAGACCATTTGCAGAGGCTTGATAGCACATGCAGGCACTCCTGCTGATGCCAGTTGCAGTAATCCAGATGCGACAAGACCAAAGCCTGGACCAGAAGTCGTGTTGTGTGCTCTGTCAGATAAGGTCTGATCTTACAGATTGAACCTGCATGAATACGAAATAGCAGAAATGTGGTCAGAAAAAGATAGCTGCTCATCAGTCACTACCGCAAGGTTGTGTACTGACTTGGTTGGTGTTAGCAGCAGTGGGCCAAGCTATGCAGAGATTGAGAATTGAACAGACTGGATGGCCAGGCTCACAAGAAGCACGGTTTTTGCCAGGTTAAGCTGTTGATGGTGGTCCTTCATCCAGGTTGAGATATAAGTAAGACATGCAGAGATTCTAGCTGATACCATGTTGTCCTCAGCAGGGAGCAGCAGTCACAGCTGTGGATCATCAGTATAGCACTAATAAGAGAACCCATGGTATTAGAGCATGGAGCCCAGCGAGGTGCTGTACAGAGAGAAAAGTAGAGGACCCAGCCCTGACCCTTGGGGCACCCCTGTTCTTGTCTGATGTGCCCTTGACAATTCTCCTCACCAGAACACACTATAGGATCTGCCTTAGATGTAGGACTCAGACCATCTAAGAGCAGTCCCAGTGGTGCCAAGGTCAGAGATGGTTGCAAGAACAATGTCGTGGTTGACCATGTTGAAGGCAGAGGAGAGATCTATAAGGATCAGGACCTATGACATGTTGGCAGCTCTAGCAAATTGTGGCTGTTCGACCATAGTCAGTAGAGTTGTCTCAGTTGAATGGTTTCTCTTGAAGCCGGACTGGTTGGTATCGAGCAATCCATTCTGTACAGGGAAGGAAGGAACCTGGTTAGAAACAGCACATTCAAGTGTTTTGAAAGAAAGGAAAGGAGAGAGAGACAGGCTTGCAATTATTAACTTGGGATGGATCGAGTGTTGGTTTTTTGAGAAGTGTGGTTATCAGAGCGTGTTTGATGATGGCAGGAAATGTGCTCGAGCTGAGTGAGATGATAATGATACAATACAATACAATTTATTTTTGTATAGCCCAACATCACACAAGAAGTGCTGCAATGGGCTTTAACAGGCCTGCCTCTTGACAGCGCCCCAGCCTTGACTCTCTAAGAAGACAAGAAAAAACTTCCCAAAATAAAAACCTTGTAGGGAAAAAAAAGGAAGAAACCTTAGGAAAGGCAATTCAAAGAGAGACCTCTTTCCAGGTAGGCTGGGCATGCAGTGGATGTCAAAAAGAAGGGGGTTAATACAATACAATACAAATCACAGAACAAAACACAAGTAATCCTTAATACAATATAATAGTAAAATAAAACTATTACAAGTACAGAGCAGAATTTAACAGTAGATGATATCTTATAATATGATTTGGACTTATTTAGAGTCTTGGAGACCTCAGCCATCAGGCTGCCTCCCCCAATTGGCCATTCCACACCTGAAACAGCACTGGGCCAGCCAATCCGATGAAAGGACCCCTCTACCCGATGATTCCTACATTCCTCCATCAGGGATGACTTTACCTTAGGCAGGCAAAACAACTTGGCACGTGGGCCGTGGGAGAGAAAAGGGTAAAGGGTATGTTTGCTTACTTTAACATGTCTCTCAATAGCTATCACTAGAAGACATATATACGCATTTGCAATAGGACAGTGACATTTTCTTCTCCTTGCTTCAATGATCTGCTTCATCCAAGAACAGGCGTTAACTTCCCATAAAAACACTTTACCATTGATTTCAATGGAAGAAGTGTTTGGCAGAAAATTCTGGACAACTGCTGAATGCAGGAGTTTTCCAAACCACTTGCTGCTAAAACCCTTAGGTGTGAATAGTGTCGTTGAAAGTAATGACAAATAACTTTTCAAGCAATTTAGGAGTGTTCAGGTGTAGAACTAAAACACTAGAAAGGTGTGAATGGGCTCTTAATCAGCACCATATTAGTGACTGTAAGTGAATTTTTGGCTACTCTGAAATAGAACAAAGTCGCTGTAAAGGCATCTCATGGTAGTGTTCTATCTAACTCAGCTTTGTAAGTTGCTATTTTCTTTAATGAAGACAAGCTGACAAATTTTCCTAATTGATAAAACCATTTGTACAGACTAGAAATCACAGGCAAATCACAGGACTGGCTGCAGAATACATGTCACAAATGCAGTCATATGAAAACGTTTGGGAACCCTTCTTAATTCTTTGGATTTTTGTTTATCATTGGCTGAGCTTTCAAAGTAGCAACTTCCTTTTAATATATGACATGCCTTATAGAAACAGTAGTATTTCAGCAGTGACATTAAGTTTATTGGATTAGCAGAAAATATGCAATATGCATCATAACAAAATTAGACAGGTGCATAAATTGGGCACCCCAACAGAGATATTACATCAATACTTAGTTGAGCCTCCTTTTGCAAATGTAACAGCCTCTAGACGCCTCCTATAGCCTTTGAGTGTCTGGATTCTGGATGGAGGTATTTTTGACCATTCTTCCATACAAAACCTCTCCAGTTCAGTTAAATTTGATGGCTGCCGAGCATGGACACCCTGCTTCAAATCATCCCATAGATTTTCGATGATATTCAAGTCAGGGGACTGTGACGGCCATTCCAGAACATTGTACTTCTCCCTCTGCATGAATGCCTTTGTAGATTTCGAACTGTGTTTTGGGTCATTGTCTTGTTGGAATATCCAACCCCTGTGTAACTTCAACTTTGTGACTGATGCTTGAACATTATCCTGAAGAATTTGTTGATATTGGGTTGAATTCATCCGACCCTCGACTTTAACAAGGGCCCCAGTCCCTGAACTAGCCACACAGCTCCACAGCATGATGGAACCTCCACCAAATTTGACAGAAGGTAGCAGGTGTTTTTCTTGGAATGCGATGTTCTTCTTCCTCCATGCAAAGCGCTTTTTTTTTCTAACCAAATAACTCATTTTTTTTCTCATCAGTCCAAAGCACTTTGTTCCAAAATGAATCTGGCTTGTCTAAATGAGCATTTACATACAACAAGCGACTCTGTTTGCGGCGTGAGTGCAGAAAGGGCTTCTTTCTCATCACCCTGCCATACAGATGTTCTTTGTGCAAATTGCGCTGAATTGCAGAGTGATGTACAGATACACCATCTGCAGCAAGATGTTCTTGCAGGTCTTTGGAGGTGATCTGTGGGTTGTCTGTAACCATTCTCACAATCCTGCGCATATGCCGCTCCTATATTTTTCTTGGCCTGCCAGACCTGGGTTTAACAGCAACTGTGCCTGTGGCCTTCCATTTCCTCATTACATTCCTTACAGTTGAAACTGACAGTTTAAACCTCCGAGATAGCTTTTTGTAGCCTTCCCCTAAACCATGATACTGAACAATCTTTGTTTTCAGATCTTTTGAGAGTTGCTTTGAGGATCCCATGCTGTCACTCTTCAGAGGAGAGCCAAAGGGAAGCACAACTTGCAATTGACCACCTTAAATACCCTTTCTCATGATTGGACACACCTGTCTATGAAGTTCAAGGCTTAACAAGCTAATCCAACCAATTTGGTGTTGCAAGTAATCAGTATTGAGCAGTTATATGTATTCAAATCAGCAAAATTACAAGGGGACACACATTTTTGCACAGCAGTTTTTCACATTTGATTTAATTTCATACAACTAAATACTGCTTCACTAAAAATCTTTGTTCGGAAAACACCCCAGTACTCAGATATTCCTAGGAAATGAAAGACATACCACTGTTATTTTTTTTGTTGAAAGTAGAGTAAATTATTATGCAGGCTGAGAGGGGTTTCCAAACTTTTTCATATGACTGTAAATAGGCATTGGCTTTTAAAATGAGCAGTCGCAGATTCTTGGTCAAACCAAGTGGTAATGAAACTGGACAATAAATGAAAACATCTTGAAATTAATTATCTTTCTTCCTGAGCTGATCCTCACTTTAAGAAATCTAAAAATATGTTTCAAGATATCCAGATCAACTTTTATTCTATATATGAGAAGTTCCATTTATAACAAATAATTACAGAGATCAAATTAAAATGCATATTCTGATATTCTAAAGATAGCTTTAAATAGACCTACTGTCACGTTACTCCACTGTTTCCAGCAATTTGAAAATGTACTAAACATTATTTCATTGCAACAATTTACAGTAGCTAATTGACCAAAAACTATTTACTTAGACTGTGGGAGATACCCCAAGGGAACATGGGGAGATATCGTACACTGCATGGAGTTGGGAACCCAGCCAGAAATGGAAATCAAGTTCAGCTTCAGTGAAGGGGTAAAGTTATCTGCAACTCTGCCCATTTCATGACTTGGCTTTCCAATTGAAAGCTTTAAAGATGTGCAACTCGTTCAAATGTGAATTTGGTCTGTTTTAGCTACTTTAATCCTCTTCTTAGATCAGATTTACAGTAATCCTTGAAATTAACCTTACTTGCCCTTCAGAGCTGCTTTAAACAGTTTTTTCTAGCCTCTCTGAAATATCAAAAGAGTCCATTCTTTTCTTTCTTTCGTCGTGCATAGAAGTCTTTTTCAGTTCTTTTTCTGTTTATTGGGCACTTTAAATCTCATAGTTCATATCTCAAATGTTGCATCCACAATTGACATTTTCATTGTTATTGTTTGGAACTTAATCTTTTGGATTTAACTCACTTTTCCTTGTGTAAATCTGTCCTTTCAATCTCTGGATTTATTTTTAATATTTAGTATGTAAATGTCGAATGTTGAACTCCCATGTCTGGAATTGAATTACTGGATATTTGCCAAGTATCTGCAGAACCTCCAGCTGTAATGACCTCTTACATAAATCATCTGAGGTTCTGGTAAAAGAGGAAACCTTCTACCTTAGGAATGTTCTGGGGTTTCAATTTACTATCTGACGGGGTTATTTCTTGTCTCGGGTGCAAGCGTTTACATTATAGAGTAAGAATTCTTTCATGTAAATAGCAAAGCACATCCTTAAGGACACTGGCTGAAAGTTTTGGCATTAAAGATGGAGTCAAGGAAGCAATCCTCCATACCTTGGATTGTGAATACCTGGGACAAACTACTGAGAAATCCTGATCAGCTTTTAAAGAGTAACTAGATCATAGACTGGATCAACTAGCTAACCAGACAAGTGTAATGGACTGAATGGCTTCCTCTAGTTTGTCCTGTAAAACTCCTCTATTGCCATTACCATCAACACCACATTCAAGGCTTGCATTGCATTCCTCAGAAATAAATTAATTTTTACATTGTTGTTTCATTTACAAAAGTATTTGGTTACATGCACAATTAATAACTACAAATCTCTATGTGACCTGCCAAAACATGAGGAAGACTTGTTCCAACACAGTTATAGTGTGATCTCATTTGCTACAAGCAAGTTATAGAAGATAAACACATTAGTCTGCATCTTTAAAGATGCATATTACATAAGTAATGTCAGTCAAATGTAGGTATATTTTTACAACTCACTAAAACTTACAGTTCTTCACATATGCTAACATTTGAGTATGATGTTTTGTGAACATTACCTTGAAAGCTACCAAAGCCAGAGATACTGTATACGACTTCTAGTCAAAAGGTGTGTCAGACTTAGCAGTTACAGTTGGTGGATCTCATCACCTTGAGGATGTAAGATTACATGACTAGGAATCACAGGAGATGACAAATTGCATGACTCCATTACAACTGTTCAGCACAATTTAAAAACTTCCAAAGTAGTGTGACTTTGCCACATTCTGAAAAGCAATTATTCCAAGTATGGCAAATTCATCAGAGTTCATGGCACTTTCTCTGTCCTTTTTAATTCTGTCATGGTATTACAAACAGGAGACACTGGACAGACAAGTTTCTCTTCAGTTTGATTGGTCCAAAACATTAATTCATGCTTTTTCTGCTAAAATATTATATATATAGTTACTCTCTGAAATATCAGCATACACTTAGATAAGAAACCTAAAGCCTTAACAGAGTCCCCTTTTTTTGAATTAAAGACAGGTATTTTGACCAAATGATGGGGAGAGGTGGCTTTTCAATTTAAAATATTAATCCCATTAGGCTTTAGGTTTCCTGTTTATGTGTGTACTCTATAACAATATTTTTGCAAAAAAAGCATGCATTTTGCATGTTTTGAGCATAATGACTGGATAACGGACATGTGGATTATGCAACACGAGTAATGTGAGCTTTTTTCTTTTGTCCATGGATGTTTTTCACATTGTTTGCTGTTGTACAGCATTGGCCACTATTGGCTTGTATCATGTCAAAAAAGATGTTTTTCTCTCCGTTCATAACAAAAACATGACATTTAAAATTTTTCTTGGCCATCACTACAAACTAAGTAACATATAAAAAATATAATTTTTGGGTGATTGCTTCTTTAAGTTGCTTAAAATTTCTAGTTGAGCTGTTGTTTGTGATCTGTTGTACTACATAATGCAACAGCTACTTTAATTCCCATAGAAGCATTATGATAATAACTATTATGGCTGCCTGGAAACCACAGAAATTACAACTGTATTTTGGTGAAGGTTGTTCTCACCATCACACAAAAATGTTGGGAACACTGCTTACAGCACAAGCTCACATAACACATCTGTCAACTTTACTAAGTCCTTTGTCTTTGGTTTAGTTTAGGCTTAAAAGCTTGTGTCAGCCAACCCATAGTAACCCTGTCAGATTGTGAGCAAACCGTGTGTCAAACTGCCATGACCTTTAGTAGTAGTAGTAGTATTGCCGAGTATACGAGCACAGTGAAATTCTTACTTGCATGTTTACCATGGATTAATACAGTACATTACGTAGATTTGTATAACAATACATTACATCCTTTATACAATTTTACCTGCCACTTATCAGTATAGAATGAATTAATAAAAAATAATTTAAAATAGACTTTCATTTTACTTCAGTAGTCCACAGATGTTTTTAATAAATGAATTGCTGACTCCAAACTTTCCTTTATTGAGCGCGTGACTGTGTGTGTGATTGTTCCCTGTGATCTGAGTAATGGCACATTTAGGTTTTATTCCTACCTGCACCCAATGGTGTTGACTGTGACATCCAAGAAGTGGATCAAGTAAGTCTGATAATGGATGGATAGATAAATAATAAGAAAGATACTAGAAACAGATAAAGAGTACTAAGACCTAAGGAGCACATGCAGTAGCCGATATACTCTGAACTTTTAATAAATGATTTAAATAGGTACTTAGAGCTACTGCCTCAGACAATACTACTGAAAAGGAAAACAATAAAATTGAAATTATAGGGACTGCACTCATTGTACACAAACTCCTTTGTTTTTGTTCTAATATCTTCGTTCCCAGCTAGCACTCATGCTCTATCATAAGAAAATAAAGAGAGAGAGAGGTTAGTACCCCGCCATTCCCTTCTGGCATGCGACTTCATGATACCGTCTGGGTCCGTACGCGGCCCCCTAATTGCACGTGCATGACACAACCCCCCCCCTCAGCCCAGACCCATCAGGTCGGGCGTACCGAACCAGGAGATCGTGAACCCGGGAGAGGGCATCAGCATTGGCCTGAAGGTTGCCCCGGCGATAAGTGACGGTAAACTTGTAGGGCTGTAGGTCCAAAAAACACCTGGTGACTCGGAGGCTCGATTCCTTATGAAGTGACATCCACTGGAGGGCAGTGTGGTCAGTCACCAGAGTGAACTCATGACCCAGCAGATAGTACCACAGATGAGTCACCGCCCACTTAATGGCCAAAGCTTCCCTCTCCACTGCCGCATACCTGGTCTCCTGGTCCAACAGTTTCCGGCTCAGGTAGATCACGGAGTGCTCAACACCATCGACGCTTTGGCTCAACACGGCGCCCAGGCCTGTGTCCGAAGCATTGGTCTGGAGAAGAAAGGGCAGAGAAAAATCAGGGGTTTTTAATATTGGTCCCGAGGTCAGGGCCTTCTTTAGGTCACTGAATACTCGTTCCGTTTTATTGTTCCATACCACATATAAAGGAGCCCGTTTCTTTGTTAGATCAGTCAAGGGTGCTGCCCTTTCAGAGAAGCGGAGCACGAACCGGCGGTAGTACCCTGCTAACCCCAAGAAGGCCTGCACCTGTCTCTTGGTATTCCATTCCAGGATGTCTTTCACTTTGGAGCATTGTGGTTTCACCTGTCCCCGTCCCACTAGGTAGCCTAAATACTTGGCCTCCTTTAAGCCGAAGAAGCATTTGTGGGGATTGATGCGGTGGCCGGCCTTCACCAGCGTCGCGAAGACAGCGAACACCTGCAATATATGTTCCTCCCAGGTGCCGGAATAGATGACCACGTCATCCAGGTAGGCGGCTCAATAGGACTGGTGGGGCCTAAGCACTCTGTCTACCAGATGTTGGAAGGTCGCTGGCATCCCGTGCAGCCCAAATGGAAAGACCTTATATTGCCAATGGCCACTAGGGGTACTGAAGGCAGTTTTCTCTTTAGCGGATGCCATTAGGGGAATTTGCCAGTACCCTTTAGTCATGTCAAGGGTAGTCAGATATCGAGCCATACCCAATCGTTCAATGAGGTCGTCTACCCTGGGCATCGGGTAGGCATCGAATTTGGAGACCTGGTTAAGACGTCTAAAGTCGTTATAGAATCTCCAGGAGCCATCTGGCTTGGAAACGAGAACGATAGGATTAGACCACGGACTGTGACTCTCCTCAATAATGT
Organism: Polypterus bichir lapradei; assembly: GCA_026402145.1. Taxonomy (NCBI): domain Eukaryota; kingdom Metazoa; phylum Chordata; class Cladistia; order Polypteriformes; family Polypteridae; genus Polypterus; species Polypterus bichir. The sequence goes on along the minus strand of JANRMT010062792.1, from coordinate 104,519,348 downwards.
CCATGTCCAGCATCCGCTGGATTTCCAGTTTTGCCTCCTGGAGGCGATAGGGTCGCTTCCTGACTACCACCCCGGGCTCAGTGATGATGTCGTGCTCAAACAGCGAAGTATGGCCCGGTGACTCGCTCACCACTTCGGGGACGGCCAGGATCGCCTGTTCCAGCTCCTGCCGCTGGAGGGATGTCAGGTCTGGACCGAGGTTAAGGGCTGATGTGTCTGTGAAAAGGGAGAGGGCCCTACCGGAGTCAGGGGGTCTTCTCTGTCTCTCCAAGGCTTCAACAAGTTCACATGGTACACCCTCTCACTCAGTCGACGATTCGGATGTTTCACCAAATAATCGACGAGTCCTTTTCTCTCCTTAACCTCGTACAGGCCCTGCCAATGGGCTAGTAATTTGGAGTGGGAACGAGCACCATCACCCGATCCCCAGGGTGGAATTCCCTGAGAGTCGAGTTCCGATTATAACACTGTGCTTGCGCTGTTTGTGCGCGAGTCATGTGCTCTTTTAAAACAGGTGTAATTTTGTTTAGTCTGTCGTGCAGTTGCGCGACATACTCTAACACGTTAGTGGAGGGAAGAGCCTCGGCTTCCCATCCTTCTTTTATTATGTCTAAAAGTCCCCGGGGCTGGCGCCCATACAGAAGCTCAAATGGGGAGAAACCCGTGGAGGCTTGAGGCACTTCCCGGTAAGCAAAAAGCACGAAAGGCAAAAGCTGATCCCAGTTCCTACCGTCTGCACTGACTACCTTGCGCAGCATCTGCTTAAGGGTCTGGTTAAAACGCTCTACCAGCCCATTGGTTTGCAGGTGATAGACAGACATCTTAAGATGCTTAATATGGAGTAACCTGGCCACCTCCCTGAACGTATCTGAGGTAAAGGGAGTACCTTGGTCCGTGAGGACTTCTTTGGGTATTCCCACTGTGGAAAAAAGGCTGACCAACTCCCGTGCGATATTTTTTGTGTTAGCGGAGCGCAGCAGAACCGCCTCTGAGTACCGAGTCGCGTAATCGACCATGACTAATATGTACTTATGGCCACGGTTCGAGGGCTCCAGGGGTCCCACAAGATCTACCCCGATCCTATCAAAGGGAATATCAACTAGGGGTATCGGAACGAGAGGAGCACGGTCCCTCCTAGGTATCTGACATTCCGGGCAGGACTGACAGAAACGTCGGACCTCCTCGTTAATTCCGGGCCAATACAAGCGGAGCTTTATCCTCTGTAGAGTTTTTTCGGCCCCGAGATGGGCGCCTAGGAGGTGGGCATGAGCTAGTTCACAAACCTCCCGCCGGAAGGTACGCGGCACTAGCAACAACTTCCGTACCTCACCCTCATGACTCGCGACTCGATACAACAGATCGTTCTCCAAAACAAAGTAGGACTCTTGTGGTAAGAGACTGTCTGCCGAGCGGCTACCAATGGAAACAACAGCATTCCGGGCAAACTTCAGGGAGTCATCATTCCACTGTTCCCTTTTAAACAAAGCAGGTTGCTCAGGGAAAGCAGTGGTTCCTTGGCTCGGGCCCTTGCCTGGTGGCATTTCCGAGTTAGGGTCCGTCGCCCGAGGATCTTCCCCCCGGCGGTCTACATCATCATTGTTTGCCCGTAAGCATGGCGTGGGGGCCGCGGGGAGGGTGCCCCATCCATCCATAACCAGGCCCAGCGAGGCTACAGGAGTGGTTGTTATTCTACCGCTATTGCTCTGTGACCAGTCGTGTTCCAAAATCACCGGAAAGGGGGGCTCAGGTAACATCGCGACCGACAATCGATTTAAGTCCCCTTTTCAGGACATATAGCATTTTGCGGACCGATATGATCTGGTCTTCCCGTGCACGCAAGTAACCTGCAACTGTTGGCATAACCACTGTTGCGGTAGAATGTAACGGCGAGCCACAATGGTTATGTTGCTGCCGGTATCAAATAAGGCTACTACCGAGTGTCTGTTTACCAACACCACTCCCGTATTTGGGATCGCTAAGGGATTGGACAGAGTACAGTACCTCTCACCGGCGGCCCAACTGCAGTCCATAGGTTCCACGTTTAAGGGGCAGGTTGGTAAAAGATGTCCGACCTTACCACACTTGAAACAGCGCGGCGAGGCTGGCTTTTCTCTGGGCTTCACCGGAGCTTCCACACCGCGGCGGGTGGGCTCGGGGGTAACGACACATCCCTGTTGGGCCCTGCAAGCCGACCTCTCCGGCCACCCGGTTTGGTGTACCGCGAGCTAACGCTCCAGGACTTCCAGGAGACCCTTCATGCCCTTATATGGGTGCCGCCGGACCTGCTGGGCGAGATAACTAGGCATGGCATTAACTAAGCCCTCACAAGCCACTTGTTCCACCACTTTATGTGCCTGGGGACCCTCAGGCCTTAGCCAGCGTCCCATTTTGCCCCAGAAGTCAAAAGCTTGAGCTCGGGCCTGGCGATCGGGGTCGAATTGCCAATTACGCCATTCACTCGCCTGCTGGTCCGACGTAATGCCGTAGCGACTTAGGATCTCGGCTTTTAGGAGGTCGTAACTCGCGGCCTCCTCCTCGGGAAGGTCGTAATAGGCCCGCTGCGCAGTGCCCTTCAGATAAGGTGCCAATATGGACGCCCACTTGGTCCACTGCCACTTGTTCCGGGTGGCCGTCCTCTCGAAGATGCCCAGGTAGGATTCGATGTCGTCCGCCTCCGTGAGCAGAACAATCGGAGGAGGTGGAGGTCGGGGTGGCTCCGGTCTTACCGTCTCTGCCACAGCCAAACGAGCTTTAGTCTCCTCCAATTCGCGCTGTGTCGCGGCCTGTTCGTGCTGCAGGGACCCAATCTGAGCTGCCATCCCTGACAGTACGGTGTTGAGATCCTGTCCTTTTGACATATCGGACATTCTGTATCCTGCTGACTACGCCACTGTAAAATGGAATACTTCATACTTAAGCAACAGAACCATGTTGGCTAACATTGAAAATGAATACTCTGTAAAAGAAAGACGCACAAGTCGTCAAGGTTTGGGGTTTCCAGCCCCATATACTATAAGAAATAATCACAACAAATTAAGTTGTCAGTGCAGTATTGCATTTCTCTATACAGCTGACAGTCAAAATGGCGGAGGGGGGAGCATTTATGGTGAGGGACCGGAAGTAGAGGGAGGTTTGCTGGGAAGGAACCGAGATGGATGCTGGGAGTGCTGACGTCATCAGGAGCTGACAGAGGAAGGGCAGAAGTGACGATGCGTGGTTAGTGAGTCGGGGCAGAGTCATGGTGGCGGTGCATCTTTCTTTCTGCAGGAAATAAAGAGAGAGAGGTTAGTACCCCGCCATTCCCTTCTGGCGTGCGACTTCACGATACCGTTTGGGTCTGTACGCGGCCCCCTAATCGCACGTGCGTGACAACTCCTTTACAAAAACTGTTAATTGTGGCATCTCCCAATGTTCATTTTTGAGGCCTGCCCTTATTTAATGGTATCCACTTCCTTTAGGAGACATTATTTAAACAAATAATGTCTTCTTTTACTCTTATGATGATATTGTCGGCCTATAAAGTTTAATGATCTTAACACCTTTTCTGTACTTGATGACTGCTTTGAGGAGATAAACACATGGATGACCAATAACGTTCTACAGTTAAATGATAAGAAAACAGAGTTGTACATCATCCCAATAGATACCCTAATTGATTTTGGATGGTCCTCAGTGTTTGTAAAACCAGATGCTAAGAATATGGTTGTCATTTTGGACACTAACTTTAAATTTGATAGGCAAGTCAGTTCTGTGGTAAAAGCTAGTTTTTTCCAGCTCAAGATGATCTCCAAAATTAAATGATTACATTCTTTACTGGAGATGATCAATCATACTTTGGTTACCTGACAATTAGATTATTATAATTCACTATATACTGGTCGAAGTCGGTCTTCTTTAACTTGTTTGCAACTTGTCCAGAATGTTGAAGTCAGAGTGCTCTAAAGTAAAAGGAAAAGAGACTACATATCACCAGTCCTAAATTCTCATCATTGGCTTCCTGTGTATTACCGGGTCCAGTTTCATGTCTTATTCTGCTTGTAGTTCAACATTCCAGAATGAAATCAAAAGCTGACCATACATTCTCCATTATAGCATTTGAGTTATTGAGCTCATTGCCTTTAGACATTAGATCAGTTTCATCTGTTGAGCTTTTAAAAACCTTCCTTTTTTCTTTCTTTTATTCCTAAATGTTATTGCTTATGCCTATGGTGGTCCATTTTTATTTGTTTTATATTTTATTGCTTTGTTTATTTATCCTTTCTTGAGCACTGTTGATACTCTATTTTAATTTGTGTTTTATGTTATTCTGTATAGCACTTTGATCAAGTTCAGTTGTTTCAAATGTGCAATATAAAAATATGACTTACTTATAATAAGCAAATTTGGAAAATTGAATGAATGTTTCAGTCTGGCATGAAATTCCCAATAATTTTTTTTTAACCTGCAAAATTATTAGTATTTTGTTGCCTCATCTTGTCTCCTCTCATCATCTCAACCACTTTTCCTAGTAAGGGACATGGTGGAAGCAGGTCGATCAAGTCAGCACAGATCACACTGTCCTCAGCTACAGATTCCAGCTCTTCTTGAGGAATTACCAGACATTTCCAAGCTAGCCCAGAGACATTATCCCTCCAGGCTTCCCTGGGTTTACTGCAGGGTCTCCACCCAGAGGGACATGCCTGGACCTGCTGTAGAAGGAGCTGCTCTGGGGGCATCCTTACAACTTGCCCAAAATATATCTACCGGCTCCTCTGGATCCAGTGGTGCAGTAACACTACTCTGAGTGTCTCCTAAAAACATTGAGCTTCTCAACCTATCATGGAGTGTCAGCCCAGACATCCTGCTAAAAAACCTAATTTTTCTCACTTGTATTTGCAATCTCATTCTTTCAGACATTTCCCAGAGCACATGACCATGGGTCAGAACAAGGATGTAGATCAACTGGTAAACCAATACTTTTGTCTTTAGACTCAACACCTGCTTCACCAAAACAGACTGGTACAGCATCTGCAGAACAGCTGCCACCACTTCAATCGGCTTGTCCATCCCATGTTCCTTTATTGAATCACTCATGAACAAGATCCTAAGATAGCTGAGCTTCTCCACTAAGGGCAGTTGCTGTTCTCACCTGGACTGAGCAATCCAATGTAAGAAAGGCGCTATATTGCACCCGACCCAACACATATTGAAATGGGAGGCACATGTAAAATAAAACAAATATTTATTTTTCTTCACCTGTGGGGAATGTCTTCCCCGTGAACCCCACAGGCAATACACAGTCCCAGTCAACACACTAAGTAGCACAAAGCACTCCTTTCTTCTATCACCATTCCTCCCAGACAACCTTGTCCTCCTCCACCTGACTCTGGTCGCTGAGTGGTGGTCACTGACTCCCTTTATTGGGTACCTGGGAGTGCTCCAGGTGCGTGATTGCCGCCATCCAGGTGTGGCAAAACCAATGCCCAAAAGGGGCCAGCAGCTCCTGTGGAATCCAACAGGGCTGCACAGAATTCCAACCCCCCATGGAGTCCTGTGGGAGGCTGAGGCACCGCTCCAACCCAGGGGGGCAGCCATCCAGCGTCCAGGGGGAGGTATTGCACTGTCCAGAGCTGCTCCCCCTGAATATATAGTGAAGAGGTGGCCCGGCTGTCCGCCACACCACCTTGACCTCAGACTTGGAGGCACTGATCCTCATCCCAGTTGCTACACACTCTGCAGCAAATCACTAGAGTGTGCGTCGAAGGTCACAGTCAGATGAAGCAAAAAGGACAACATCACCTGCATAAAAAAATCCTGCTACTCTTACCCTTCCATCTGGACACCCTCACATCCTTGGTTGTACCTTGATATCATGTACATGAAAACCACAAATAGGAGTTTGTTACAAAAGAATGCATTTCTTCATGTGTTTTTTGGGCTTACTGCTCTCACAACTGAAGACTTTTTCTATGCCATCAATAAATTATGAAGCATAAACTGAAAAGCAGAAACTTACTGTTCAATATAAACAAAATTAGCTGTTACTACTTCTCTGTGACGAATAAAGTGAACAGGAGCAACCCATTCGATTTAATTATATTTTCATGGTATATGCTTTTTAATAGTTTAAATGTATACAATCTAAGCTAGCACTATGCACAGCTGAAGATATAGAAAGTTTGAAGCTTATTTGAACTGCAGCCGACTCAGCCTTGAGCCATGACTGAAACTGCACTAACTGATGAATGCACCCAGCACCCCTCTAATCCATTGTTCCTTAGAAACAGCATCATTAATATGGATGCCTGAAACCTGTCATTATGCAGAGACCATAAAAATGTCAATGGGTTCGGTATAATGCAGAATTTTTTTTACAGAATTGAATAGACGGATGTTTTCGGGATCATTACATATTGAGACAGAATTATTATTCAATATTTGCGCGATTCGTTGTTTAATGCATTGTGTTAGACGTGTCAAGCACACTTAAACAAGATGCATATTGCATGAATATAAATGGTTGCTTTGTGCAGACCTCTATGTAATTAGCTTACACTTTAGCAGCCTTCACGCCATTATATGGTTTGCAAATTAGTCTTTTTCAAAAATTTGTTTCATAGCTAGTCTGATAACACCAGCATATAAAACTTTGATTGTTTTCTTCCTGTTATCCTCGAGGAAGGTAAAAAAAAAACTGCTCCATTTGCAGCGGGTCCTGCAAACTCCTAAACATTCAACCTCCCCGCGTTCACGCGCATGCTCGCTCCTGTGTGCCGCGCCAGCCTCTTGAGTTGGCAATGCAACGCATTCTTTTCTCCCAGAAGTCTGTGCTGCATAGTGACAGTGAGGGGGTGGGAGGAGGCAGGAAGGTGCTTCTACTCCGGGCTCAGAGAACTTGTGTGGCAGTGAACTGTAGTTTGGTTTGTCCGTCGTATATAAACTAGCAAATGTGAAGGATATTTTTAGGACGGGAAAGGAGTTGTGCCGGCAGTCTTGCGATGCGGCGCTATATGCGCGTGCGCTTCGTGTGCTTACTGCTCGGTTTCGGCTCGGTGTTCTATGTCTTCATTCAACTAGCCGCTTCACTGGATTCGCAGAACGGATGGGTGTCGAAGAAATCGCAACACAGAAGTACTTTACTGACTGGGGAGAATGTCGTAGGTAGAGCGGCGGCAAGTAAAGGCCCGGCGAACCAGCATCGGAACAGCAGGTAAGTATTAGTTCGGATATTCCGGAACGCCAACAGGACCACAGATTTTATTTAAACGGTCTTAATACTTTTTCGCGGTTACTACATTGCAGCTCATAACGTATTGAAGACGCCCTGTGAAAGTTTTTATGAAGTGTGAAACAGAAGTTTAACTGAAACATTTTTAGGAAGTAAAAAGTTATTTGCAAGTTTGCTTGTTGAAAACCTCTATCCATGAGTTTTTTCTGAGGTAGTTTTGCCTAGTTCTAGAGTTAAGGGGCAGATTCAGGCTGTCCCGACGGCATCGGCAGTATGCAAACTGTGGATGGGACGACCGTTCATCACGCTTGCACACACTCATTCACTTACATAGGAACTTGGAATGGCTTTAGGATGTGGGAGGAATCTGCGAGACAGTGGTGCAAATATTTTCAGTGAAAACTGTAAAAGGGTTTTCTTTATGCTGTGTTTATTTCTTATTTTTCTTTAATGTCTATGCATACACGCAAGTAGCCACTTTATTAGGTACATCCGGTGCTTCAGACAGCCAAGTAATGTGGCAGCAGCAGCTTATTGTGTTTAACATGTAATGTATTTGCATTGAAGATATTTAGTTGTTGTTTTGGACAACATTAGGATGGGGAAAAAACTGTGAATTAAGGTACTTTGACCATGGTATGATTGTTGGTGACCTGCTGGGAGTTTCACACCCAGCAGTCTGAAGAGTTTACAGATAATGGTGAAATAAACAAAAAAACTTTACGTGTCAGTTCTTTAGGTGAAAACACAATGTTTTAATAAGAGGGGTCAGAGGAGTATTGCCAGACTTTTACAAACTAACAGAAAGACCAGAAATGCTGAAATAACAGGTCTTTTATGATGGTCATCTACATTATAATAATTCTTTACATTTATATAGTGCTTTTCTCACTGCTCAACAGGAAGCACATTGGACTTTGATGTGGAACAGCAGAAAAAAAATATTATTGGTTCCATATCTGTAAATCGGGGTTCTTAAACTTGTTAATTTGAAGACCCAAATAAGCACATTAATACCATGCAGTGAACGAAAAAGGAGATTTTAAGCATAATAAAAACAATAAAAGCTTTTGTTTACATTTAATCATATTTCTCACGTGGATATTACTAAAAGAAAAAGATGGAAAGCAATTAGTTATTCAAAACAGGAAATTGATTTCTGAGGTATATCATTACTGGTGTAAATGGTTAGCATAAGCTTTAATTTTTTGCTTTTTAATGGGTGCAGCACGAGAATAAAAAAACATCTTTTTTTTTTTTTTGGAAAGGATAATAGGACTGATCATTTAACTTAGTCACTTGATTCATGATGCCGGATAAAGAGTAAAGTAGTCAAAAAAAAAAAAAAAATTAATGCTTTTTATTTATCTTGACTTACATAACATTTTAAAACTGATCTTTACCATTAATACATCCCCCTAAACTAGTTTACAAATTATTCAGCCCATCTCAGTTTTCATTAGCAATTAAATGAACAGAGTACAAACAGACAAGTCACGTAGGTACATTTATGCACTATTTGTATGACGTATTCACCAAATGGTCCAGTTTGAAATATTTAATTCTGCCGTCTGACATTGTGCTGAATGTTGAATGTACCACTCTACAACTTTGTCTCACCCTCTTGCACTTCTCATTTGTCCAACAAACACATCCTTCACAATATCAATAGACTGAAATGTATTGAATTGCTTTGAAACAGTGGTACGATAAGGAATTCTTACTTGCTGTTAAACTTAATATAAAATCATTTTTGCTCCTCTGTTACAGATTTAATCTGTTCCATAACGGTGAACAGGCAGTAAGGTACTGACCAGTTGTACATGACCACTGAAACAGCATTAGCATAAAACACTGCTGCAGCACTATGTATACCCCCATCATATTTTCTTATATTCTCATAACACCCGTAAATCATTAAATCCTTATGCCTTTTCAGCTATTTTCATTTCAATGCATTCAACTACCACTGTGGTCCCTTCACCTATTGTACCTGTCAATGTGATTCCCTCCTCTCTTCATTTTTTTTTTATGTGTCTTGTCAAATCAATTTAATTTCACTAGTTGGGTTTCATGGGGAGTATTTATTATATTTAAGTATCATAGAAATGCATGTTGTCTGCAAGGCAACAACAGAATTGTTTATTGGTTATGTTTAAGATTGCATATTACAGCAAACAAAAATGCTAAATCACCCCAGAGGCTTTGCTTCTACTAACTCAGCTGATTTTACTATATGGTCATGTGACAACCTAATCAAAAACATGACACACTTTGGGTTGTGTAAGAAACACTGCTGTAAATTAAAACTGGAGATATGAAGCTTTGGTGTGAACATGATTATTAAAACTGAATGACTGATGATTGAGAAAATGTTTGCCTTGTCTGATTCATATCAATTATGCTGCATCAGATGGTCAGAATGAGGTGTAAATAGCATTATTCCTTTGGTCCACCCAGACTAGTGTCAATGGTATAGAGGCTAATGGTGGTCATCTAAAGCAGTGGTCCCCAACCTTTTTTTACACCAAGGACCACTTTACTAGAAGCAAATTTTTCTAGGGACCAGTGGGGGGGATTCGTGGCGTGGCACAGCTGAGTTGCGACCACACATCTAACTGCTCTGTGGGTGATTCATTCAAGCATTCAAGGTCACTTAGTTGTAATGAAGGTATCTGCTGAATGTACTTTGTAGTAACAAGATTTCTATAGACTAGTGTCATATGGGGAAACTGTCGGGACCCTAAAAATACTTCTTTGTAATACTGTCTCACCTCAGTCTCTTTACTCTCTCTGTGCTGCTGCAAAGCCCTGCTCGCCTAGCGTTCTGAAAAGTGTCCTCAGTGAAGGGGCAGCCATTTTGTTGTAGCCCTTCACTGAGTAAGTCTTCGTTGCCTGCAGTTCTTTCGTGGCCCAGCTGTCAGATGGCTGCGGCCCGCTAGTGGGCCGTGGACTGGGGGTTGAGGACCCCTGATCTAGAGAATGTTTTCTTGGCACATTAGGCCTTTTAATACCAACTGAGCATCAGTTGAATGCTGTAGTGTATCAAATTATTATTGTTGACTGTGTGTATCTCATTATAGCCACAGTCTACCCTTTTTCAAGTGAACACTTTGATCAGGATAATTTCACAGTCTGGATTGTCTTATGCTGGTTCCATGAACATCACTGCAAATTAAGTTTATTCTAGTGGCCTGTATGGTCCCCAGACCTCAGTCCAACAGAGTGTTTGGCCAGAAAATGTGTAGGACCTATATTAGGCTGTTGCATAAGAATTGACCAGAATCTACAAGAATTTTTTCCAGCACATTGTTGAATCCGCACCTTAAATAATTCCGACTGGACTGTAAGCAAATAGTTTCCAACCCAGGATTAGATAGGTGTACCTAATAAAGTACATACTTGGTGTAAATTTCAGCAGTGATGACAACACATTCCTTGTTTTGTTTTTTTGTCATTCCATAAATCTGGCTCTTTGAGAGTAAAATCATGAACCTTAGATTATTGGGCAAGATTATATGCTTTAGAATTTATTTCAAGTTCGGTTGATGTTAGCAGTATACAACTCTTCCCTCGGTATCAGTAGAAAAATTAAAACAGTAGAAGTAAACGGTCAAAAATGACTACATTTATACAAATGTGATGAATTAACAGTCCTTGTAATAATTAGTTCACCTGACCCCAATCATGATAATTAGGCTGCAAAACAACAAAGATGTCATCAACAGCCAAGAACATACCCCAATCCACCCAGTGTAAAGTGAATTAAAAATGGAAGATAGTGATATAGGCAGAGAGAGAAGGTGGTAAGAAAAACTTACATGGAAGTGGTTAACAATAATAATGAAAATGAGAATATGTAGGATTTTAGGACTTTAGCTACCATCCCTTTATGAAGAAGTGTCACTAAAATGTTGAAAAGGGGTGATATGCTTTCAACAAAGACCAACAAACTATGCCAGGACCTTTACTGGCTTTTCTAAATTTAGGCTTCACCCCAGGCAGACTAACCCCAAACTCCACAGGCCCAAAATGCACAAAAATGCCCTCAAACGAGAGAAATATGTCAGACCTTTGCCTTGACAGTTAAGCCTAACGAATCTTTGACGTAATGAATTTATGTGAATTAAACAAAAGGAGCAAAAATAACAGAGGCAAAAGGGGTTACCTAAAAAGTAAACACATCCTAAACCATAATTCAATAACTGAAATCCAGAGACGGATGAAAATAATCCGGAAAACAGAAAATGCAAGATTCAAAACTAATACACTCTTTCACAATCATTGAACCACTGAAGGACCTTACTCCCTAGCCTGAAATATAAAGGCTTAGGGTGATCCATCAGTAGTAAAATCAGGGTGGCAACTCATTTAGCGTTCCACCCACAAAACACATGTAATGAAAGCAAAGATCATCAAACACAATAGTTAAAAATCAAATAATTAAACAAAAAATTAACGAAGAAAAACATAAAGGCAACCCAAAAACAGGGATAACAAAGGATGGAAACAAATGATGTCTGACAAAAAAAGAGACTAACTCTATAGCTCAGGAACCAAGAGGGGGAGGCGAGAAAGAAAGAGATGGTTATAGAACATGTTCTAACTTGTCACAGTGAGAAAAGGCTCAACTCGATGGCTTCATTCAGTACGAGTGGATGTGTGTTCAGATATTGACATTTTCTTACCCTCCATCAGAACATGTCGGAGTTCAAGAGTGAAAAGCGAGTTAACAGCAAGTTTCTTGTGAAACTGAACAACTTGTGCAAGCAAAAACGACAGAGATCTTCAACAGCCCTTCAGAAAATGATCTGCAGAATAACATTGGCAGTGTTATATGTAGCTGTGAGTCAAACTATTTTGAAGGTGATCGTAGTTAATTTTCTTAATTTGTTAAATTAACAGAGTTACAGGAACAGTCTCACTTTTCTTTTGTCAGAACGACAAAAAATACAAATAAGTGAACTTGCCCGGCTAAAAATTAACCAAAGCAATATTAATTCTGCCAGTAGATCAGTGAAAATTAAACAAATATACAAGCCAGTGTTAAATAGTCTGTGGATTTCCATCTCCTAACAGCTGTACACTTACATAGTATACAGCTTTAATATCTGTGTTAGTGATTTTCTGCCATTGACAACAAAGTAGTTTTATAATTCATTCTTTCATTTTCTGTCCTATTCATTCAGTGCTGGGTTCTTGAAAATGAAAATAGAATAGACTATGTAGAATTTGCAAGGTCACCCCTTGATTGTATGGCCTTTGTACTGTATTCCAGAAACACACACCCTAAATTAGTTGACACCTTGAAAAAGGCCTGATATTATGTGTGAGATCATGTGTGTACATGAGTGAGCCCTTTCATGGGCTTATACTCTGTCCAAGATTTGTACCCATCTAGTGCCTAATTCTGCATAGATAAGCTCTGACTATTCTAGAATGTCAACCTTCTAATCCAAATTCTTTAGGTCGTTTCAGATTAATAGTAAAGAGAACATTATACAAGCATTCACCCCACTTTTTCTTATTTTGGTAGGGGATCCTGCGGTAGAGATGATGTCATTACCATCTTTACACATCTGTGTACTGTGTACAATCAGCAGAATTTCAGAAATGTCTTGAAGCCTGATGAACACAAGTACTGCTGAGCAATAATAACTACAGATAATAATAATCTAGTATATAAAGCAGAGTCTATGTGTGTGTGTGTGTGTGTGTGTGTGTTTGTCCGCCATACAAATCTGCACCGCCCTTGTGACCAGGAGAAGGTCATGTAGTATGTTTAGTTCACATTCAGCACAGGTCCCTGTACTTAAGATGGCTGCACGTTGCAACAGAAGTTCACTGCCGCACCATCTAGCGGCAGCTTTGGTCTCTGTGCATCGCTCTTTACCCATGTTTCTTTAACACTAGAATTACCAGACTCTATGAAAAAACTCATAGATCCGGCCCACCTTAAAACCATTCGCACCTCTCTTCCAGCGTCTTTTGTCATCTAAATGTGCTGATAAAGACAAGCTGCAAGCAGCCGGCTAGTCCATCCCCCCACCGACTTAGAACGTGCACGAACTTCTCTCAGCTCATGCTTTGATCAATTATCTGGGAGTGAAGTGGAGTTTTAGAGTGGAAATAATAGGTTGTTATTTGGAACACACGCATTTCATGTGTGTTCCGTTTCTACAGTAATCTATTTAAACACATTGTTAAAACAGAAACTTTTTCATATTTTAGTAGTAAATGTTACAAAATGTAGGCATAAACTATAAAATGTGTGAAGCCTGAAGTCCAAAGATCGAATAAACACTTTCACAAAAGGTTCAAGAACGATACAACAGCTTTCGTGGCATACCGGTAAGATTTGCTGACTCAGAGCGCAGCAGGTCTTGTCTTGCCTCAGAGACCCAAGTTCGATTCCCCGCTGGGGAGAAAATGTTATTTTTTTTTTTTCTTTTTAACCTTCGCCACTTTGCCTGCCTGAACTCCCTGTCTATCTATATAGTAATAACAGTCATTTTATTATTATATAGCAGCTTCCTTGTCTGCCTATCATATAGTGCCTTTCCTTCCTATCTATCTATAGATCTATCCCCTTAGCTATTTTTTTATATATCTATTATACAGTGCCTTCCCTGTTTATATATCTAGTGACTTCTCTGCCTGTCTGTCTGTCTGATTGCATATAGTGCTGAACTTGCTGCTCTGTACTGTTCTGTCGTCTGCATGTCCTGGAGTACAAAAGAAACACCACCATACAGCAACATGTGTGGACTGGCAAGATCGGGGGAAAAAAAAAACACGTGGTCACTGATTACAAACTGCAACATGAAAGAAAGAGACAATATATGCGAAAACATCATCACACTAATGCAATTGAATATACGCCCAATCCGACGCTGTTCGCTTTCAAATGATATTGCATGTACTGTACTATTTTAGAATAAAAACATACATTTGATTTCAGTCAGTCTGTAACAGCCAGTGTAAACGTATGATAATTGTAAAGGTTAGCTTTTTTTTTTTTAATTCAGTTTCATTCTCTCAGTCGTGTTCATGATCACCCCCCAACCATCTGACACTGCTGTTTTCACATAAAGACGCTCTATAGCTCCAATGTTATTTATTTGGATCACATATAGACGCACTATAGCTATAGATACGAAGAAGACAGATTCACCAGCGTTTGTATGTCAGATCCCTGGGGTGGAAGAAGGCGGTATTATGTATCGTGATACACTGCAGAGATATGGCGTGTCTTTATGTGAAAACAGCAGTGTCAGATGGGGGAGTAGGGAAGGGTCCTGAACGCGACTGAGTAAATGAAAAATGAATAAAAAAAAAAAAAAAAACAGAGCTAACCTTATCATAAATTACACCGGCTGTTACAGACTGAAATCAAATGTATGGTTTTATTCTAAAATAGTAAGAATAAGAGCATTTCACTTCTCAAAACGGAGTCGTGCGGGATCAAACTCGTGACCTTTTGATTACCAGTCAGCAGCTGATACTGTTATGCCACCGACGAAGTTGTAGTAAATATGTGTCAATGTGGCATGCTAATGCGTCTTTTTTTTTCTGCAGTTATATTTTTGAATAAAAGTGCACTTATTCTGTTATATTTGTACCTTTTGTGAAAGTGTTTCTTTGATATTTGGACTTCAGTCTTCATACATTATATAGTTTATGCCTACATTTTGTCATTTACTACTAGAATATGAAAAAAGTTTCTGTTTTAAATATGTGTTTACACAGATTACTGTAGAAACAGAACACACATGAAATGCGTGTGTTCCAAATAACGATCTATTATTTCCACTCTAAAATTCCACTTCACTCCCAGATAATCAATCAAGGCATGAGCTGGGAGAAGTTTGTGCATGTTCTAAGTCGGTGGGGGGATGAAATAGCCGGCTGCTTGCAGCTTGTCTTTATTGGCACATTTAGAAGACAAAAGACGCTGGTGGAGAGGTGTGAATGGATTTAAGAAGCGATTTAAAGTGGGATGGATCTACGAGTTTTTTCGTAGACTCTGGTAATTCTAGTGTTAAATTGTCAAGAGATGGCGGAAGTATCCAAGTATGAGAAGGCCGACCGTAAACATAGAATTACTACACGCTGCATGACCAGCACCATCTTATCAACATTGCCGCCACATTAAGAGTGGCACTGCTGTGGAGTGAAGTAATGGATAAAGATGCCTCATGCATCACCTTACAATAAAATTAAACAACATTAGTAAAAAGAAAAGTTTTGAGGGCAGTTTTAAAATGTGTTATTGAATCGAGCTGACGTATATGAGATGGAAGAGAATTCCCGAGTTGAGGAGCACCATGAGAGATGCTCGAGCTTCCATACTACTGTGTCTAATGTGTGGTACAGAAAGTACAGCTGCAGATGAGGATTTGAGTGAGGGGGAGGAGTGTCAGTCTGTAGGAGATCCGTGAGGTTCTGGAGAGCTTTAAATGTTCAGAGTGGTATTTAGTATTGTATTCTGTAGTTAACAGGGGGCCAGTGAAGTTGAGAGAGAATCGGTGTGATGTGTTCAGTGGATTTAGAACAGCAGGTTATTATCCTGGCAGCGGAATTTTAAATAAGTTGTGAGCGATAGATATGTTTTTGTCGTGTGCCAGATAGAATAGCATTACAGTAATCTATACGTGAGGTGACTGGGGCAATAACCAATACTTCAGTACTGTGTTCCGTAAGAACAGGACAAAGTCTAGAAATGTTTCGGAGATGGAAGAAGGTAGTCCGAGAAATGTTACTTATATGGGAAGAATTTTTTAATAATAATATTATTATTATTATTTAATAATTGCCATTATTAGTGTATAAATGGATATAAATAATTGCATGTAAATGATTCACCAAAATCTGTTCTATGTAAACGATAATGTTCTAAACGTTACTGTTTTTTCTTCAGAAAACCCTGTTTCCACGTCTACCTGTATTGTTTTAAATGGCACTTTTGCCACTCGCAATAGGGCGGACGCACTGATGTATCGTGTCAACTGTGCAACTCAGTGAATGTGGTGTCTATCTATATATGTCTATGAGTCAGACTGCTTTGATTGGATGAAGGTGAACTGCCGTATGGATGTAAAACGTGAACGACCCAGTACGCGTGACCAGCTAACACACCCGCGTTTCCACACGTTGCACTCCCTCTCGCTCTGATAGTGCTGTATTTCATTCGCCAACGTTCGTTATATTTGCTCGCTTTCCGACTCACAGTACGATTTCAGTGTTGCTCTTTCTGACTGACTGGTGCTATTTGTTCACTTTCTGACGTATCATAAATAATGTAAATTCATCTCACTGTGGTGCTTATTCCGTACGTAATACCATGTAACACATTATAATTGTCCTGTTTTTCGCTAATATACTCATGCCACCGAAAAAAAGATGTAGAATTGGAAAGTCCACTTCAGATGCCACAAGGGCTTCTGAAACGCCACAGCAGACAGAATCCACAGTGGAGGAACTTACAATAAAATGTGAATCAAAAAACTGTTTGTTCTATTTCTATGTTCTGTTTCTTTCATTTGGGAAATTCAACGGTTATAGATTCCCGGGCAACGCCGGGTACTCCTGCTAGTATAAAATAACTACAGATTCTACTCCAGGAATTCTCTGTAGTAAGATACAACCATCCTCTTCTTCAGGCTATGATGCAGTAAAGCATTTCCAGAACATGATGTTAGTCTAGTATGTTTTACAGTTGGAATGGTTTTCATAGTGAGAAGTCATGCAAAATTACACCTTTTAGAAATCTGGTCTTGTCCATTGCGGGAGATGGATGTCTGAAGCGGAGCTCTGTTACCAGCGGTGTTAATTTTTCTATTATTTCTTATTATCCCAAGGTACGGGGATCAAACAACTCTAAACCTAGGACTTTTATTGTGCGCTTTGATAAGTTACAATTTAAATTAAATGCAATGTCACTTCTCAAACAGAAACAAGAGACTATATTTGAAAATAACCTCATTCGTATTTTCCCTGATTTCTCACCCTCAACAGCTGCTAAGCGTGCCTCTTTTTATAATATTAAACAGCGCTTACGAAAAGCCGATATCAGATACAGCCTCTTGTATCCTACCAAACTGAAAGTGGAGATTCAAGGCAAACAATTCATATATACCAGTAGGGAGGAAGCAAATAAAGAGTTAAGAAAGCTGATCCCAAAACTTTCCTGAAATACGACTGTGAGTCGCACCCTGTCATGGCATCGTAAAGAGAAATGACAACTGGTACCGTAATTATACATCATTTTCCCTTCTCGATCACTATCTGTTTTTGTTTTAGTTACAATTTTACACGTTTATGTATGTGTAGAAGAAATTAAATTAGTAACCCTTTTTTTTCTTATTATTCTAAAGGAGACTGTTAAACATCATATTCTTAGTTTATTGTTGTTGTTATTATTGCACTAGAGTTTATTATGCTTATCCAGGACC
This sequence comes from Polypterus bichir lapradei, assembly GCA_026402145.1. NCBI lineage: Eukaryota > Metazoa > Chordata > Cladistia > Polypteriformes > Polypteridae > Polypterus > Polypterus bichir. The sequence goes on along the minus strand of JANRMT010062792.1, from coordinate 104,501,687 downwards.
ATTATTTAACACCATTCCCTGGGTTTACTATCTTAACATTTCATTTTTTTTTTGTTTTGTTATGCCTATAGTATGTAGACTGTATTGGCGATAGATATCTCAATTTTAATTCACATACACCGCTGCTGAGGGTTTTGTTTTGGACGTGCTTTGTCTCTAGGTATGTCTGGGACTTTGAAGTGGGGTTCAGCCTCACGTGGGGAGGCAAAGTGGGGGGGTCGGGGCACTAGGGAGGGGGAGAAAGAGAGCAAGCTATTTCTTTTTTTTTTTTTTATTTATTTATTTATTTTTTATTTATTTTATTGCAGTCAGAGTTTAGACCTGTTAGGTCAGAGAGTACTTTATTTCTCTTTAATTCGTGATTCAAGCCTTTAACATTCCAGCTCACGAAGTTAACTGTCCCATCATGGAGACATTGATTCTGAGTTTTTGATGTCATTTTATAGTCTTAACTGGAAGTGAGACAGCTTCGGCCTTAATTTCCTATTTCCCCTACAGTTGCTGCCATGCAGCTTATTATTACATTGGTAGTTATAATTGTAAAGATTAAGAGGATAGATTAGGTATAGATCAAGCTTGCTCTCTTTCTCTCCCCCCCTTAACCCCCCACCCTCCCTTTTTGCCTCCCCAAGTGAGGCTAGAACCCACTTCACACAGTCCCAGTCCTCTGACATACCCAGAGACAGAGCACGTCTAAAGCAAAACAAGCCCCCACGCAGCAGCGTTTTAGGGTTAAAAGATAGAGATATCTATTACCAATATAGTCTAAAAAAAAAAAAAATTGTGCACTTAAAATATATACAGTCTTCAGCAATCTTAGTGCATTAAGATAATACACCTAGACAATAAACCCGGGGGATAGTGTTAGAAATTTGTCCAGAATAAACATAATAAGTCTTAATGCAATAATAGCAATAACAATAAACCAAGGGTTTGGTGTTGAACAGTCTCGTTTAGGGTAGAGATAAAATAATTAGCTAAAAAAAACAAAGAAAAGAAAAAAAAAAAGAAAAAGTAATTAAGCACAAAAAAACATAAACAGATAGCGCCCTAGTAATACTAAGTAATAGTGAGAATATATGATGATAAAAACCCGTATTTTAAACAAATAGATCAGACAGTAGATTATTAGTCCTTGCTATATCATTAAGGCCCATGACTCACTATTATGTATCAGAATAGTCCCGGGATCAGCTTTCTTAATTCGTTTTCTGCTTCTTCCTTGATAGTGAAGACATAGAATTGACCTTGCAATTCAACTTTCAGTTTGGCTGGATACAAGAGGCTGTATTTGACGTTGGCTTGCCGTAACCGCTGCTTAATGTTGTAGAAGGCTGTGTGTTTAGTAGCTGTTGCTGGAGAGAAGTCGGAGAAGATACGAATGCGGTTATTTTCATATATAATATCTTGCTTGTTTCTGAGGAGTGCCATCACCTCTAGCTTAAATGATAATCTTTCAAATCGAATAATAAAAGATCTGGGTCTAACGGTATTTGATCCGCATACGCGGTAAGCCGCTGCTATCTCAGATTCTGCTTTAAAGTCCTCCCTGATTATTTTAGAGAAGAGTTCAGCTGCGAATTTCACAGGGTTTGGACTTTCTCGATTCTCAGGCAGACCTTCAATTCTGACATTATACCTTCTGCTTCCATCTTCCAAAGCAGCCAGTCTGTCTCCGAGTTTTTTGCATTCGGAGCTGACATTTACTGCTTTTTCTTCTGCACTGGCAGCTAAATTTTCGGCTATTTCAATCCGAGTCGTGAATGTCTCCTTGAGATCCTCCAATTGATCAGTAAGCGTGCTCAGTTTAGCCGAGTTTTCCTGAATGTGTTCTTCAATTTTACCCAGCAGCTTTCGCAGCTCCAGTTGCATTTCCTGTCGCAGCTTTTCATTTGCCTGTTGCCGCATCAGCCGCTGCGTTTCGTTTGCTTGTTGAAACTCCTGTTTCAATTCCTGTCTCAGTTTCTCATGTGTCTTTGTCCTTGCTTTCTCATTTGCCTTCTCGCTTTTCTTTATATCTTGCATGAGCTTAGCGAACATCACCTGCAGTTTAGACATTTCAATTGTGCTTTCTTGTACCGTAGGTGAAGCGGCAGGCTCTACTGTAGCCGGTGTCCCCGCTATTCCCGGCTCGCATGGAGTAATTAAAGCCGCGGACTGCAAGGCCTTTTCCAGTTTCAGGTGTTCTTCTCCGATCGGCGAGCTATCGAGATCTGCACTCACGATCCCCTTTTCGCTCTCAGCCGGCGACGATGTAGCGGACTGTGGTCTCGAGGAGTCTGTACCTTCGCCCATCTGATCCAGGTCTGTCTCTGAAAGGCTGTATCTTAAACTAGGGCTTGCTGATCTTAGCTTGGATGCAGCTTTAGTTTTCGATTCTTTCGGACCCCCTTTCTTGTTGGCCATGTTTATATATGCTTACATATACTGTAGCAGTCTCCTTGGGTTGAATAGATACAGGTTATCTCAGGATAATAAGCAAATAATATGAAAAATAACACTGCTGCTAGCGGAGCTCCACTTCAGACGTCCATCTCTCGCATCAGACGAGACCAAAGCAAGCTATTTCTAATCTATCCTTTTAATCCTTATAATTATAATTACCAACGTAACAATGGACTGCATTGCAATAACCCCTGGGAAAATTGGAAATCAAGGTCAAAGCTGTCTCACGTTTGGTTAAGACTGCAAAATGACATAAAAAATTCAGAATCAATGTCTCCAAGACGGGACAGTTAATTTTGTGAGCTGGAATGTTAAAGGCCTGAATCACGAATTAAAATGAAAGAAAGTACTCTCTCACCTAACAAGTCTAAATGCTAAATAGTATTTTTACAGAAGACCCACTTATTAAGCAAGGATCAGTTCCAGCTGCAAAAAGACTGGACTGGCCAAATGTTTCATTCCAGATTTACAAAAAAAAAACTAGAGGTCTGGGAATTCTTATACATAGAACAGTCTAATTTGTAGTATCAGATGCTGTATCTGATCTTGAAGGGAGATACATGATTGTTATGGGTAATTTATTTAATTGTAAAGTGATTTTGATAAATGTTTATGCACCCAATGTGGATGATAGGGAATTCATCCAAAATGTATTTGCATCCATTCCCAATGTGAACACTCATAAAATTATAATGGTTGGGGATTTTAATTGTGTTTTAAATCCAGACCTAGATAGGTTTCCTGTCACAGGGGCGATGACATCTAACACTACAAACACAATTACAAATTTTGTAACTGACCACAAATTATCAGACCCCTGGAGATTTCTAAACACAAATTCAAGAACATGTTCCTTCTACTCACCAGTGCATCATTGCTACTCAAGAATTGATTATTTTTTTGTAGATAACCATTTCTTGCCTACGATTAATTCCTGCAAGTATTGTTGTTTCCGACCATGCCCCTCTGATCTTTGTGCTAAAATCATTATGCCCCACATACTCATCTCGCAGATGGCGTCTTAACCCACTTTTATTAACAGATGAGAACTTTACAGAATTTATATCAAAACAAATTTTTTTCTAGAGACAAATATATCCTCGGAGGTCTCTGCAGGAATACTCTAGGGAAACCCTGAAGGCCTCTTAAGAGCACAGATTATCTCATATCTTTCCCACAGAAATAAATTGGAAACCAAGCAGGTATCAAAGCTAACTAACAAAATTACTAGAATAGATCAAGAACATGCCAGGTGTCCAGGTGAGGCTCTTCATAGGAAAAGGCAGGCTCTGCATTCAGTACTCAACCTCTTGACAGCTAAAGAAACTGAACAACTCATTTTTAAATCAAGATATCATTACTATGAACATGGAGAGAAAGCTAATAAGCTTTTAGCTCAACAAATCCACAAGTAAGAAGTTCGCAGTGCAATCCCAGCAATTACCAACACAAACAGAGACATAATCATTGACCATAAAAATATAATGCACACATTTAGAGACTACTATAAATCCTTATATTCTACTGAGTTTAAAGAAGACAAGACACAATCTAATGCATTTCTGGATGCATTAGAGTGCAGAGGAATTGGATAAACTGTTGACACTTTCAGAATTATTAGATGCTATAAAGTTACTTCGGAGTGGGAAAGCAGCAGGCCCCGATGGCTACCCTTCTGAATTTTCCCAATCAGGTAGCTCCCCTCTTATTAGCAACATTTACAGAAGCTAGAGACAATCAAATTCTACCTCAAACGTTTCGTCAAGCATTAATCACCGTCTTTCCTAATCAAAGTAAGGACATATTACAATGTGCATCATACAGACCAATTTAACTTCTGAATAACGAAGGTAAAATACTTTCCAAAGTCCTAGCTAGAAGGATGGAGAAAGTGCTGCCTTCAGTAATATCACTAGATCAGACTGGATTTATTAAAGGCCGACATTTCGTGTCCAATCTTCGATGCCTGGTTAATGTAATATACTCACCCGCAAAGTCAAACATCTCAGAGATTTTATTATCCTTGGATGCAGAAAAAGCATTTGATATGATTGAATGGAACTACCTTTTCACCAGATTGGAGACATTTGGGTTTGGCCCAAACATTTGTGCATGGATCAAACTACTATATTCCAATCCAGAAGCTTCAGTTTGTATTAACAACATTAATTCATACTACTTTAAACTAGAACATGGTATCAGACAAGGATGCCCCTTGTCACCACTACTTTTTGCAGTTTCCATTGAGCCTCTGGCAGTTTACTGTCGAAATGCTTATGAAATAAAGGGGATTATCAGAGAACGACTAGAACAGAAAATTTCTCTATATGCAGATGATATGGTATTGTATATTTCAAACCCACAAAATAATGTGCCTGCTGTCCAAACAGTACTTACAGAATTTCAAAAGATTTCTGGTCTCAGAATTAATTTGACTAAAAGTGTGCTCTTTCCAGTGAATTCTCAAGCACACAGTATTAGATTGGACACCTTCCCCTTTTATCATCGCAGATCAGTTTAAATATCTTGGGGTAAACATCACAAGTAAACATAAAGCTCTTTATCAACAAAATTTTGCTGTCTGTATGGAAAAAGTCAAGCAAGACTTGCATAGATGGTCATCCCTTCATCTCCCTTTAGCTGGAAGAATTAACATTGTTAAGATGAATATCCCCCCAAGCTTCTCTTTTTATTTCAAAAGATTCCAATACACATCAATAATCGTTCATCAAGCAATTAGCTTCAACCATAACCACATTTATTTGGAATTCAAAACATCCACGTATCCAAAGAGCGACCCTACAAAAGGCCACAGGCAGAATGTGGCATGGCCCTACCTAACTTTGTTTTACTACTGGGCAGCAAACGTACAACATATAAAAACCTGGACATTGACACAAATAGATGAACATACACTCACCTAAAGGATTATTAGGAACACCTGTTCAATTTCTCATTAATGCAATTATCTAATCAACCAATCACATGGCAGTTGCTTCAATGCATTTAGGGGTGTAGTCCTGGTCAAGACAATCTCCTGAACTCCAAACTGAATGTCAGAATGGGAAAGAAAGGTAATTTAAGCAATTCTGAGCGTGGCATGGTTGTTGGTGCCAGACGGGCCAGTCTGAGTATTTCACAATCTGCTCAGTTACTGGGATTTTCACGCACAACCATTTCTAGGGTTTACAAAGAATGGTGTGAAAAGGGAAAAACATCCAGTATGCGGCAGTCCTGTGGGCGAAAATGCCTTGTTGATGCTAGAGGTCAGAGGAGAATGGGCCAACTGATTCAAGCTGATAGAAGAGCAACTTTGACTGAAATAACCACTTGTTACAACCGAACAGAAATAAACAGTTGAAGACTTGAAAAATATTGCCTGGTTTGATGAGTCTCAATTTCTGTTGTGACATTCAAATGGTAGAGTCAGAATTTGGTGTAAACGGAATGAGAACATGGATCCATCATGCCTTGTTACCACTGTGCAGGCTGATGGTCGTGGTGTAATGGTGTGGGGGATGTTTTCTTGGCACACTTTAGGCCCCTTAGTGCCAATTGGGCATCGTTTAAATGCCACGGGCTACCTGAGCATTGTTTCTGACCATGTCCATCCCTTCATGACCACCATGTACCCATCCTCTGATGGCTACTTCCAGCAGGATAATGCACCATGTCACAAAGCTCGAATCATTTCAGATTGGTTTCTTGAACATGACAATGAGTTCACTGTACTAAAATGGCCCCCACAGTCACCAGATCTCAACCCAATAGAGCATCTTTGGGATGTGGTGGAACGGGAGCTTCATGCCCTGGATGTGCATCCCACAAATGTCCATCAACTGCAAGATGCTATCCTATCAATATGGGCCAACATTTCTAAAGAATGCTTTCAGCACCTTGTTGAATCAATGCCACGTAGAATTAAGGCAGTTCTGAAGGCGAAAGGGGGTCAAACACCGTATTAGTATGGTGTTCCTAATAATCCTTTAGGTAAGTGTATACAGGCTTGTTTTGCAACAGTAATAAAATCCTGCAGTTCCTCTTTATATTCCTTGCTTTGCGCCTCAATAAATGCAAATTATCGCCAATATACTAATAACCCAATAGTGCTTCACTCACTCAGAATACGGAATCAGTGTAGGAAGCATTTTAAGATAGAGAATCTTTTATCGGTGCACCTGTGCACGAGAACCACCTTTTTCAACCCTCACAAACATATGCAGTTTTTAATGTTTTGTAAACATTTGGGATTAAATCACTTAGAGATCTGTACATAGACAATGTCTTTGCATGCTACAAACAATTACATTCTAAATTTAACTTTCCAGCAACACATTTCTTTCACCATTTTCAAATTAGAAACTTTGTTAAACAGAACCTGCACAATTTTCCTCACCTCCCACCTCCCTTTATGCTGGAAAAAATATTGATCAGTTTTAAGGACTTAGACAGCATCTCTGCAATATGTAAAACCATGTTACAGTCCTTTCCTGTCAAAGATCCAAGAGGACAATTGGAAAAGGATCTCTCCCTCTACATATCAGAAAAATAATGGAAGGTAGCAATGCAGAGAATTCATTCGAGCTCCATATGCGCAAAGCATACAATTATTCAACTCAAAATTATATATCAAGCACATCTGCCTTGATAAAATTGTTCAAAATGTTTCCAGGGCAAGATCCAACCTGCGAACGCTGAAATCAAGTTCCAGCTTCACTGGGTCACATGTTTTGGGCCTGCAACAAATTAACATCATTCTGGACCAAAATTTTTAAATGCCTTTCAGACAGCCTTGGTGTCACAATCCCTCCTAACCCATTAACAGCTGTGTTTAGTGTCCTAACAGATGGGCTTAAAGTGGAGAAGGACAAACAAACTGTAATTGCCTTTACTACACTACTGGCACGCAGACTTTTCTTGCTCAACTGGAAGAATCCTAACTCTCCCCTTTTAAGTCAGTGGGTAACTGATGTTATATACTGTTTGAAATTGGATAAAATCAAATTCTCACTTAGAGGATCTGTGCAGAAATTTTTCAAAACCTGGCAGGATCTAATCAATAACATTTTAGAATAAGCTTTTAAAGCACTGAGGAAGCAGATTCTCTCCCTATTCCTTTTTTTCTTGTTCTCTCCATTCATCTATATTCATTTATTAATTTATCTATTTACTTATTTTTGCTAGGTTTAAGTTTTATTCTGCTGCCCACGCTCTCTATCTCACGGGTGGGGGTTGATTTTTTTTCAATACTATTCTTGTAAAATTGATATTTGCATGGATTGTTGTGTGATTTCAATAAAATCAATAAAATAAAAAAAAAAAAATACACCTTTTATTGGCTAACTAAAAAAATTACAATATGCAAGCTTTCGAGGCAACTCGGGCCCCTTCTTTAGGCAAGATGTAATGGTGGTGTATTTAGATTGAGTAGTTTTACTTTTCTACCAAATCTAGCACTAAGTGTTTAAAGCACGAATCTTCTTCTGTGTCTTCAGAGCATATGCTAATTGTTCTACTGCATTCAGACCCATCTCTTTGAGCCTTTACTAATATTGCTTTAGTATGCAATTTTAAACTAAATGGTCTTAAAACAAATATATGCAGTGATTTTCCAACATTATATCATGATGATGGAATGTCAGTGTCCCGAAGTCTTGTTAGAAATAGCAGTCCTTTAGAACTTTTCTTACATCTGTGTGGCAGTTTTTAATAATTGATTTGCTGAGAATGTTCCTCAGCAAAGTTTCTTCAGAGTTCTGCTAAACATCTGGTGCACTTTGTAGATGCATATGTTTTTAACTTAAACTCCAGTTAAACAACTTTAATTACAATTGGATATTCTACAGTATATTTGGCTTATTACTTGACTTTTAAGTACAACCGATAGCCTCTTTAGGTTTCCAAAAGAACTTTGAGAATGATTATAAAACTAATCAATCAACAATAGATGGTTACAAGATTTATTACAGTGTGGTGTAGCGGGTCCACAGCTCAAGTTAAAAAGGCAACTTTTTAAATAAATAGTCGCTGCACTCGCGGCTTAGAGAGGGGGTGTGGTAGTGTGGCCGAAGCGGTTCCCGGGTGATTTGTAATGTGGACGGTCCTCGCATATGGGCACAGGTGAGGATTCATCCGCATCCGTAATTGTTGCCGGGAGCTGCTGATTGCCACACCTGATCCCCGTCCCCGGATCATATAATAGAAGCGTGAGGCGGATGAGAGGGGGAGAATGGAAAAAAAAAAAAAAAAAAATGAGAAGGAAGCTGGAAGGAGAAAGCTGGTGTAGGAGAGCGAGAGCGAGCGAGTGCAGGCTCGTGCTGATTTGCAGGCAGCGGGGAGAGGTGAGTCTGAGTAGGGTGTTTGGCCGGCACCAGAGGGCCAACGGTAGTGGTCACTCCTGCCGATCGCTTGTTTGGAGCAGGATTGACCAAGAGAAGGTCGGCTTGCCACAGCGAAGGCAGTGGGAATCGGGGACTTGGGAAGTGGAACTGGTCACTGGGGAGCCCAAGTCTCGGTCTGGGTGAGCAGAACCGGAGCCAGGGATTGGAAAAGCCACCAGACGGTACAGGACAGAAGGTCAACTGCATGTAGAGTGACTCCCCTGGTGCATAGCCTGGATTGGAGAAGCAGGGGAGTCACCAGTAAAAGAAGGCACTGGGCTTTGTTTTAAAAGACTGCTTCCAGCCGTTGTTTTTAAAGGATTTTTTCTAGTGTGTTTTTTAACCTCCACAATTCACCAGTTTTTATGGATTATTTCTTTATTAACTTTGATGCGCTGCACTTTAATTTGGACACTTTTTTTTTGCTTTGTTAATTATAACTAAAAGCACTTTTGCACTTTTTGCACCATCCCCTTGCTACATTGTTGTGCCTCACTGTCCATCACATCGGTGACATTACCGACGGTGTTGGGTTCGAGAGATCCCAGAAGCTGGATGGGGACATGGAGTGGAACCCGCATTGTCACATACAGCTCATGGCATGCTGGACTCAATTATGCTCTTTATCTTCTTTTCATTTTAACAAATTACTGTGTTAACATTTTCCTCCATTGAGTGCTTCAAAATAGTTACATTTATAAATAACTTGAATTAACAGAATACTAAAGCAAATATACTGGGTGTATTACTTCCTGTTACAACATCTGCTCATCTTCAGACCAGAAAGTACTGCTGAGGGTAATAAAGCCCATACTGAATATTTTGTGGCACACACCTGCCTTTTGCTCAGAAAAAACACAATATCTTGCAAAAGTATTCAATTAATTAATAATTAGATCTGTTAGAATAAGTTTATTTAGCATTTTTATAGATCTTTCATGTCAATTAAATTTTTTGAATTGCTGCATTACATATCGATTTTCATGTTCAGTTTTGCGTTTGGGGATCAGAACTGATGTGGTGCTGAGGCGTCACCTGCTGCACGGCAGCACTTGGGTCTCAATTTGAGGAAGCCCATACGGGTAGGTGCATGGAATGTCTTGTCTCTCCAGCAAGATGATCATCATCTTCTGCTGTCATAGGAGCTGCGTGAAGTCCGCATTTCAGTGGCGGCACTCACTGAGGTGCGCAGACCGGGGACTGGCCAGATCTCTGTAGGTGGATACACCTTTTATTGGTCTGGTCACTCTGATGGCTGTCATACTTGGGGAGTAGCTGTTGCTGTAGCGGATTGGCTTCTTCCGATGGTGTCCGATGTCACTCCTTTCAACGAGCGTATTATGAGACTCAGATTACGGCACTCTCTGGGTGCCTTGTCTGTTGTCTCAGTGTATGCTCCGACCACGGTGAGTGATGTCTTGTCGAGGGAGACATTTTATTTGCAGCTTCGTTTGGTGGTTGGTGGGTGCCCACGGGGTTACACTCCTCTGGTCATGGGTGACTTAAATGCAGCCACTGGCACTGACAGGGCTGGTTATGAGGATTGTCTTGGTCCCCGTGGGTCTGGTGACCGTGGGACCATGACTCCATGTTCCTTGACTTTGCAAAAGGTCAGGGGCTGCGAATCGTTGAATCCTGGTTCCAGCGCCCAGAACCACATCGTTGGACTTAGTACTCCAATACTGGTGGGTGCGGTGAAGGAGATCGATCACATCCTCGTGGGCAGATACTGGAGGCTCTTGCAAAACTGCAGGGCCTACAGAAGTGCCCAGTTGGTGAATTCTGACCACAGACTTGTTGCTACTCTTAAGATCAAGCTTAGGTCCAGTAGGTTACCACCTACTAGGAAAATGAGCCTGGACTTGGCCAGACTCCAAGACCAGGCTGTTTCTAATGAGTTTGTATGCAGATTTTTTGTGAGGAACTTGCAGATTTGGGTATGACTGATGATCCTAATGTGATGTGGGAGACCTTCCGTGACACGACCCTGAAGGTTGCTGAGGCTTGTGTTGGTATTACTGGTGTTCCCAGAAGGAGATGTTTCATCTCGCAGGCACCCTGGATATCATCGAGAGGAGTCGCAGCACACTGCTCAATGGCAACTCTGGTCTGTACCGAGAACTGAGGAGGACGGCTGCGAGGGCTCTGAGGGCAGATAAAGAGGCGTTTGTTAGAGGAATCTATGAGCAAGTGACACACCATTTGTGGTCTAGCGACCCACGTCCTGCTTACAGAGGAATCAAAGCATCACGCACATCCGAATCTGTTCCTCAGAGAGTCGCAGTCAAAGCAGCTGATGGAACGGTCCTTAAGGATGACACTGCAGTTGTGACCTACTGGCCTGCTACTTTGAGCAGTTGTTCAAAGCTGATCCTCTGGCTAGGATGCTGGATATCTCTGGGTCCACGGTCCTTGAGGCTGTTCCTCCAATTAGCTGTGAACCACCCAATCTCACTGAGATTGCACAGGAGGTGAACCAGCTGAGGAAAGGAAAGGCTGCAGGGATCTGTGGTATCCGGGGTGAACTTCTCCAGGCTGGTGGTAACGCTGTTCTCCTGACATTGCAAACAATCTTTGCTCCCATTTTAGAGACTGGCATCATCCCAACTGACTGGAAAACGAGACTTGTCATCCCTATCTGGAAAGGGAAGGGTGATCGCCTAGATTGCAACAAGTACAGGGGGATAACACTGCTCTCAGTGCCGGGTAAGGTCCTTGCTAGGGTCGTCCTCAATAGGATCTGTGATCACTTGCTCACCTATCAGCGACCGTAGTTGTCTGGTTTTACGCCTAAGAAGTCTATCATCAACCACATCCTGGCACTGAGGATTCTCATGGAACGCAAACGCGAATATTGACAATTTCTTGGCAGCCTTTGTCTATTTTCGTAAAACATTCAGATTGGTTGAATGACCTGCCTTATGGGACATCCTGAGGGTTTGCGGGATCCTTTCAAGGTTGCTGAATATCATGGCTGGCCTGTACAATGGTACTGTGAGTGCTGTGCAGAGTGGAGGCAGAACCTCTGTGTTTTTCCCAGTTGATTCTGGGGTTTGTCGGGGTGTGTTCTTGCTCCTACTCTGTTCAATGCTTGTATGGACTGGATGTTGGGCAAGGTTGTGTGGTCCAGCGGCAGTGGGGCATCTGTTGGTGAAGAAAGATTCATGGATCTTGACTTTGCTGACGATGCTGTGATCTTAGTGGAGTCAACTCTGATCGGGGCACTTGAGAGGCTGAGCAAGGAGTCCTTGGAATCTTGAGTGTCTGGGCTTTCGAGTGTCTTGGATAAAAACCAAGATCCAGGCCTTTAATGACCTCTTGGGCACAGCCATTGGCAGTGCCTCTGGTGACTCTTCCTATGAAGTCAATAGACGGATTAGGAGAGCATGGGGGTCATGACGTTATTGGAAAGGGGTGTGTGGTGCTCCCAATATCTATGTAGAATGACGAAGGTCCAAGTCTTTAGAGTCCTAGTGCTTCCTGTCTTGCTATATGGTTGCGAGACATGGACACTATCCAGTGACCTGAGATGAAGACTGGACTCCTTTGGTACAGTGCCTCTATGGAAAATCCTTGGGTACCGTTGGTTTGAGTTTGTGTTGAATGAACAGTTGCTCATGGAGTCCCGAATGAGGCACATTACCTGCATTGTGAGGGAGCGTTAGTTACGGCACTACAGCCATTTGGTGCATTTTCCCCGATGGTGATCTGGCTCGTAAGATCCTCATTGTTGGGGACCCGAGTGGCTGGACCAGGCCAAGGGGTTGCCCACGTAACAGCTGTGGCTGTGGCAGATAGATGGTCATTTCAGGAGGGTGGGACTGGACAGCATATCTGCCTGGGGGGTTGCCAACCGGGATCCCGAGTTGTTTCGTCGTGTAGTGGGTGCGGCAACGCACTGTACCAGTGCATGCTCCCCGACTTCACTTGACTTGCTTTGTGTTTATTACACCACGACATCTCATGGTGTTCTTACTGCGGGAATGTATTCCCACTCTTATCTCTCCTACCACACCTTGTTTAATTTTTGTCATAAATTAAAGAGGCAGGTTTATATATGTGCTAGAGCTGACATCCAATGTACTTCCAATTTAGAGCACATTGCATACAACGTAGTTCAGAGGAAAGAAGAAATGTGTGTGTTTCGGACTGCACAAACAAATGAGAGGCTTATCTCTCTGTTGTTGGTCTGTTGCTGCTGTTTGGTCCATAACAGGATTAAGAATGGAAAATAAGAGGTCCGAGACACTGTCAGATTTAGCCTTTGTATAGTCTACCTGCGGTGTCTTTCAGCACGTCACTGCTTATCAGAATTTGGCAAGCTTACAGTGCTGCTGAAATGTCAAACAGTAACTTTTGGAGCCTTTTCCACATTAGCATTCATTTTACCTGATACTGGCATCTAGCAGTTTCCCATTATTGTAGATATTGTAGCTGTTCTATGTATTTGAAACTTCATTTAGTTTAGTCCCACATACTATTTCTTTACTGCCTATCCCCTCTTGCAGCCCTGAACTGACGTCCCATGCCACAGAGTATTATGTCAGGTTCCACAGATCCTCTTAGCCATCCAACATCTGCAGTTTTTTAGATTGATAGTTTTCATTTAGACATTGAGCGAACTGTATTTACTTGTGTAATTCTTGGTAATTGTATGATAAGTAACAGCACTTACTAATCAGCTTCACACAACATTTAGTACATTCAGTAATTAAGATTCACATTGCCTTATCTGAAAGAGAGATGGGCAGTTATGCCTTCTGTCCTCTGGCAGAACAGAAAAGCATGGCTAGCAGCAAGAATAATTGTTTTCTTGCTGTATTTAACTTGCTTGTACAATTGTGAAAGGTTTTTGTCTGGGTTTCCTATGTGCAATAGGAAGAATATTTATTACATAGTGTGTGCTTCTCTTAATCTGCATGTAAAGAGAGACACATTTTTGCATATTTCAAGTGGAGCTTCTCATATTTAGCTAACAACTGCAGTTTTCACGTGCCTCTTTTAAGCAGCAATATATAAGTCATAAGAATTTATATACTGTACCTAATGTAACAGGATGTTTTTTCTCATAGTTACATAATATTGAGCGTAAATAGATTTGATGTACAAAATAGATGACAAAATACATTTGTCAGGTTATCACACTTACATGTAAAGTTTAAAAAAACAGTACAAAAACAGTAGTTTAATTATGGGTAGTATAAAGCATGCAAGTGAAGGTGCTTCATAGAAAACTTTCAGTCCTTAGTTTTTTTTTTCCCCCCAAGGTCAGCTATATAAAAAGTGTGTTAACTTTAGATGTACTCTGAAATAAGTAGTAATAGTTGCAATGGAAAATGCTAAGCCTGACCATCAGTGAATATATCTATCAGTGTCTGTGTCTAAGCTACTTTCATAATAAACTAGAAGGATGTTCAGCTAGTAAAGGGAGCAGTCTATTCATCGTTGAGGCAGCAGAGACAGTGACCATCTGATTGAAAATCATTTTGTGAAACTTTCAGTGACCGTCAAACTGAAAACGAATATATCTCTAGATACTTCTTGTGTTATATGTGTTATCGTGGGTCTGCAATTTCTAAGCCGATGTGTTTGATTTCCTGGAATATGCCTTTGTGGTTCAGGTGTATTGTCTAGGAAATAATATTACACACAGGTGTCAATTTCCAGGGGCACAATAGTACAGCATTATTACGATATTTAGTTCACTATATAATAATAATAATTTTTTTTTGCTTACTTGTTTTTCCTTTGTTTCATTTTAAGCATTCCTGCTCTGCTGTACTGTATATTTTAATTTATTATTAATGTTTGAAAGTTAACATTAAAATAATTTTATAAGCAACATTTTGACAGTGTATTAGAGCTAATGAGAAAAAAAATTTGCTTTATTAAATCTCACTTTATCTTAAACTTTAGAATTTAATTCCAAGTACAACTGCAGTCTCCTCAGTAAAAATGAGAAATCTCAGTTGCATCATGTCTAGTTTTACCAGTATGATGAGCAGTTTCATCTGAGGTTTTGACTGTACAAAATTTGCATAACCCCACTGAACAAGACTGGTTGCAGGAGACTTGGCACAAAGCGTGTGCTTCTACTCTTTTTATTGATTATATCAGTGTGTGCAAGTGGAGAATAAGAAATTAATTTCTGCATGAGCTCTAACTTGGCTTTCAAGTACATTTAAGTAGAATTGTTAAGTAGAACAATTAAGTAGGTAGCTGCTCCAGTTGAAATGACATAGATCCAGTTCTCTCATACATATACAGTGCATCCGGAAAGTATTCACAGCACATCACTTTTTCCACATTTTGTTATGTTACAGCCTTATTCCAAAATGGATTAAATTAATTTTTTTCCTCAGAATTCTACACACAACACCCCATAATGACAATGTGAAAAAAGTTTACTTGGGATTTTTGCAAATTTATTAAAAATAAAAAAAAAAAATTGAGAAAGCACATGTACGTAAGTATTCACAGCCTTTGTCATGAAGCTCAAAATTGAGCTCAGGTGCATCCTGTTTCCCCTGATCATCCTTGAGATGTTTCTGCAGCTTAATTGGAGTCCACCTGTGGTAAATTCAGTTGATTGGACATGATTTGGAAAGGCACACACCTGTCTATATAAGGTTCATGTCAGAGCACAAACCAAGCATGAAGTGAAAGGAATTGTCTATAGACCTCCGAGACAGGATTGTTTCGAGGCACAAATCTGGTGAAGGTTACAGAAAAATTTCTGCTGCTTTGAAGGTCCCAATGAGCACAGTGGCCTCCATCATCCATAAGTGGAAGAAGTTTGAAACCACTAGAACTCTTCCTAGAGCTGGCCGGCCATATAAACTAGTGATCGGGGTAGAAGGGCCTTATTCAGGGAGGTGACCAAGAACCCGATGGTCACTCTGTCAGAGCTCCACAGGTCCTCTGGAGAGAGGAGAACCTTCCAGAAGGACAACCATCTCTGCAGCAATCCACCAATCAGGCCTGTATGGTAGAGTGGCCAGACGGAAGCCACTCCTTAGTAAAAGGCACATGGTAGCCTGCCTGGAGTTTGCCAAACGGCAACTGAAGGACTCTCAGACCATGAGGAACAAATTCTCTGGTCTGATGAGACAAAGGTTGAACCCTTTGGTGTGAATGCCAGGAGTCACGTTTGGAGGAAACCAGGCACCGCTCATCACCAGGCCAATACCATCCCTACAGTGAAGCATGGTGGTGGCAGCATCATGCTGTGGGGATGTTTTTCAGCCACAGGAACTGGGAGACTACTCAGGATAAAGGGAAAGATGACTGCAGCAATGTACAGAGACATCCTGGATGAAAACCTGCTCCAGAGCACTCTTGACCTCAGACTGGGGCGACAGTTCATCTTTAAGCCTGACAACGACCCTAAGCACACAACCAAGATATCAAAGGAGTGTCTTCAGGACAACTCTGTGAATGTCCTTGAGTGGCCCAGCCAGAGCTCAGACTTGAGTCCGATTGAACATCACTGGAGAGATCTTAAAATGGCTGTGCACCAGTGCTTCCCATCCAACCTGATGGAGCTTGAGAGGTGCTGCAAAGAGGAATGAGCAAAACTGCCCAAGGATAGGTGTGCCAAGCTTGTGGCATCATATTCAAAAAGACTTGAGGCTGTAATTGCTGCCAAAGGTGCATCAACAAAGTATTGAGCAAAGGCTGTGAATGCTTATTTATGTACATGTGATTTCTCAGTTTTATTATTTTTAATAAATTTCCAAATACCTCAAGTAAACTTTTTTCACGTTGTCATTATGGGGTGTTGTGTGTAGAATTCTGAGGATAAAAATAAATTTAATCCATTTCGGAATAAGGCTATAACATAACAAAATGTGGAAAAAGTGATGCGCTGTGAATACTTTCCGGATGCACTGTATATGTACAGTATATAAAGATGTCATGATACAAAAATGTTGGTATTCAATACCAGTGAAATTTTACGATACGATAATGCCTTTTAATACCACAGAAAAAAACAGAAATCCCTTTCAGTGGCTTTTTATTAAAGTATTTCCATTATTGAAGTAAACAATTCTGTGCCTTTTTCTGTAATCTATACTAATAAAAGGCAAAGCCCTCACTCACTCACTCACTCACTCACTCACTGACTGACTGACTCATCACTAATTCTCCAACTTCCCGTGTAGGTAGAAGGCTGAAATTTGGCAGGCTTATTCCTTACAGCTCACTTACAAAAGTTAAACAGGTTTCATTTCGAAATTCTACACGTAACGGTCATAACGGTCGACAACGTCCGCCATGTTGAACTTTCTTATTTATGGCACCATCTTCACGAAATTTGGTAGGCTGCTTCCCTGCGCTAACCAAAACCGATGTATGTACTTATTTCGATGGTATGACACCATTGTCGGCCGCCATCTTGAACTTTCCAACGTCACTAATTTTCCAACTTCCCGTGTAGGTAGAAGGCTGACCCCATCTTCACAAAATTTGGTAGGTGGCTTCCCTGCGCTAACCAAAATCGATGTACGTACTTATTTCGGTGGTATGACGCCACTGTCGGCCGCAATATTGAATTTTCCAAACATCACTAATTCTCCAACATCCCGTGTAGG
>JANRMT010062792.1:104466959-104484168 GCA_026402145.1 Polypterus bichir lapradei | reverse complement strand
TTCCTTACACCTTACTTACAAAAGTTAAGCAGGTTTCATTTCGAAACTCTACGCGTAACGGTCATAACGATCAACAATGTCCGCCATGTTGAACTTTCTTATTCATGGCCCCAACTTCACGAAATTTGGTAGGCGGCTTCCCTGCGCTAACCGAAACCAATGTACATACTTATTTCGGTGGTATGACACCACTGTCAGCCGCCATATTGAACTTTCCAACGTCACTAATTCTCCAACTTCCCGTGTAGGTAGAAGGCTGAAATTTGGCAGGCTCATTCCTTACAGCTTACTTACAAAAGTTAAGCAGGTTTCATTTCGAAATTCTACACGTAATGGTCATAACGGTCGATAATGGTCGACAACGTCCGCCATGTTGAATTTTCTTATTTATGGCCCCATCTTCACAAAATTTGGTAGGCGGATTCCCTGCGCTAACCGAAACCGATGTATGTACTTATTTCGATGGTATGACGCCACTATCGGCCGCCATATTGAACTTTCCAATGTCACTAATTTTCACAATGTCCGCCATGTTGAACTTTCTTATTTATGGCCCCATCTTCACGAAATTTGTTAGGTGGCTTCCCTGCGCTAACCAAAACCGATGTACGTACTTATTTCAGTGGTATGATGCCACTGTCGGCCGCCATATTGAAGTTTCTAACGTCACTAATTCTCCAACTTCCCGTGTAGGTAGAAGGCTGAAATTTGGCAGGCTCATTCCTTACAGCTTACTTACAAAAGTTAAGCAGGTTTCATTTCAAAATTCTACGCATAACGGTCAACAACGTCCGCCATGTTGAACTTTCTTATTCATAGGTAGAAGGCTGAAATTTGGTACTTATTTCGGTTATATGATGCCACTGTCGGCTGCCATATTGAACTTTTCAACGGTCTTTGTTACTTATGGGCCCATCTTCAAGAAATTTGGTACGCGGGTTCCCAACGCTAACTGAATCCTACTTACGTACATATATACGTCCATAGCCTGCAGCTCGGTCACCGTGTGAGGCGGCGTTGGGTCCCCCATCCCAACGCCTCCCACGTTGTTGGCTGCCTGCCTATATAAGGCCGTCTGTCGCTCCAGTCTCTACATTCCCTTCCTTGCTTCGCCACGGTATTCACGTCTCCCTGCTGATAACTACAGCCTTTTTATTTAATCCACGGCTTCTCCGCTGTTTTATTGTTCATTTATTACGATTATAGTTATTGTATAGGTATTTTAGACTTACTTTACATTGTTCAGGTACCCATTTCCTTTATCATTCCAACCGTACCCCCATTAACATGTCTATCGAGGTAATCACCATCGATCAAAGAACTGTCACTTACCAAGTGGTTTCCATGCCCGGAGATGGCACCTGCCTTTCCATTCTCTTTGTTACATATTGCACAGCCATATCAGGCTCACTATTGATATCCGGAGGAACATTGTGTCTTATGTATTGAATGACTGGGACAGGTTCAAGGTGTGGACTGATGACGGTACAGGAGATAATTATACTACACAGGAGCACTAGAAGAGTGAAATGCTTAAGTGTACCGAAATGGCCAAATATTTTACACCTTTGGACAACCGGCAATGCCTCTTAAACATCTTAGCTTCACAGGTGACGATTTCAGTAGTGGACACTTTGATGTTTAGAAATGTTTAAACTCTCAAAAGCTGGATGTGAAGTTATCAATGAAACTGGTTCTATACTTACAACGCTTGACAGATGCCGAATGTCTCTTCAACACAAGTCCTACAAATACTGTCGTAACTGAAACAAACCATGAAACTCAAACCGATTATGACAGCAGCAATCCAAGCTGTGAGATTTGGAACAAGATTACTGTTCACATGGCCAACTGTACGTTGCATGCTCAAGAGTAAGCTCAGCGCACAGCTACAGCTTGGTCATATTGCAACTGGAGGGCCGAACTGACAACGTGGCATACAAAGAGATCTTTAACAAATAATTATTGGTATATTTTCCCTCAGTTTAAAAAGGGTTAATTTTCTTCTTAATAAAAATTTTAAGGCAGTACTTCACCGCTGCGAAGCGCGGGTATTTTGCTAGTATATATATATATGACAGCAACACTCATCACTCACAACAGTGACAAAACAATTACATTGACAATCATGTTACGTTATTTTCAAAATGTTTCCTTTTCTTTTTCATTGCTTCTTTAACACACTACTTCTCCGCTGCGAAGCGCGGGTATTCTGCTAGTCTAATATATAATGCAGAGTCTATGTATGTATGTATGTGTGTGTGTATATGTATTTTTTTTTTTTTTTTTTTGTTTGTCCGCCATACAAATCTGCACTGGGCGTCTGATCGCCTCCAAACTGGGCATTAGATCCTTTGTGACCAGAGAAGGTCATGTGGTATGTTTGGTTCGGAAAAATGTTTGTGGTGAACCGCAGGGCACCTTTCACCGACACAACGTTCGGCACACGTCCCCGTACTTAAGATGGCCACACGTTGCAACAGAACTTCACCGCGGTGCCATCTAGCGGCAGCTTTGGTCCTTGTGCGTCGCTCTTTACCCATGTTTCTTTAAATTGCCAAGAGATGGCGGAAGTGTCCAAGTAAGAGAAGGCCGACTGCTTTGATCGGGTGAAGGGGAACTGCTGTATCGATATAAAATGTGAACAAGCCAGTGTGTGTGACCGGCTGACACATCCGCGTTTCCGTGGGTCACACTCCCACACGCACTGATAGTGCTGTATTTCATTCGCCAACATCCGTTATATGGCAGCATGTTTGAACAGAGACTCGCCTTAAAAGACAGCATCCTTCCCCCGCCATTTTCTACACATGCAGAAGCGGTTGTATGTCACTTCTCTCTGTAGTTACCATCTCCAACATCCGTTAGATAGCAGCACGGTTCAACACAGACACTCCTTACTGTGTAATACCACTCGCCTTTGTTTCAAGACTCTCTATCCAAATATTATTGAAGCAACTATCATGACACATTGCGCAAGATGTGAAGATGTTTTCATACCAAGAATACCACTGATTCCAAATGATTTACCCTTTTGATTTCAAACTGCTCCAATTTCCTGTTTGTTTGGCTTTTTCTATGTCAATAAGGCTCAAGGGCAATCACTACAAGTTGCAGGCATCAATTTCGAAAATCCATGCTTTTCACACGGACAACTCTACGTAGCATGTTCTAGAGTGGGCAATCCTCAGAATTTGTTAATTTTCTTACCACAAGGGAAAACAAAAAATACTGTATAGTGTATCCAAAGGCTCTGGAATGAGCACTTATATTACCTATTACAATAAAATGTGAATCAGAAAACTGTTTGTTCTATTTCTATATTCTGTTTTTTTCATTTCTGAAATTCACTGGTTATAGATTCCCGGGTAATGCCGGGTACTCCTGCTAGTACATTATAAAATATATAAATATGAGCAGTAACAGCTTTAAAATACTGGTTTATCCATCAAGTAGTTACTTAACTGATATTTAAGTAAACAAGTATTGGCATTCATAAACCTTAAAATACAATGCAAGTCTTAAATTTTAATGTGTAGTAGAGATGGGGATCCTACCAGTACAATTACAAATGAGGACTTTATAATCTTTGGGGAGGATTTTTGCATAGAGTTTATGAAGAATGAATCATGTGCACACTCTGAACATATTCAGACATTTTCTATTCAGTAACTAAAATACTGCTTAAAACCCACACTAAATATAAAAATTCAAACATTATTTTATATTTACTGTTAAATTAGTGAATTCCTAGATAATTCAGGGTATTTCCATTTAAATGCACTCTTTAAAGCTGTTTTTGTAATAACATCCTTTTAAAATCTGGTTTGTCAACTAACCACTTTAATGTGTTTGTAATTATTTGTTGTGAAATTTCATAGTTGCATCATTAGCTACTTACTTAATTACTGAAGATTAATATTTAAGAAATGTTAACAATGAATTCAGATTTCAAATGTCAAAAACACATGGTGTTTTAATTTTCCAAATCTGTCCCCCTTTTTTTTTTTTTTTTTTTTACATTTGTCCCATTTTTAAAGCTTTTTGTGTGAAATCAAACTTACCAGTTTTATATTAGTCCTTTATTTCAGAACTCGTGTAAAACAGCCTTTGTTTTGCCATTTTCAAGGATTCTTACATGAATGATCAATCTTTGTTATTGCATATGCCCGTGTACAAATCCAGAATTTGAAAATGTCTTGGACTGTCATTACATGTATTCAATAAATTCATAACTATGAGATACGACGTAGGTATACATTATTGAGTATACAATTCTAAGATAATTTATGTGTAATTTTACTTAAGTTTAACTACACTATTTTTCTTGTCCTTTTAAGTGCGTGTTTTGGCAATTACGCATCTCTTTTGACACAGTACATGTCACTTTAAAAGGGAGATGTGCTTTGCTCTTTGAAGCATTAAAACGCTAAATAAATTTTATATTAGTATTACCAAATGGAATAAACCCATATAATTACTGTTGTAGATAAGCCAAATAGCCGCTTTTTTTAAAGCTTACCTGGATGTTTACATACTGCAACTGTTGTGTGCGCCCCCCAGTCTTAGCCCAGAGGGTGCTTCCTCACTCACTAGCTTTGGGGTGTGTTCCTTAACTCCGCTTAGCTAGCGAACAAGAGAACAATTTAATTCAACTTTGTTTGATATTTAAAATAGAGTGTTACTTAGGTCTTGATGAGTTTTGAGTCTGGATATTCTCTTAAGTGTATGCCACATTGAAAAGATAGATTGCAATTCAGATTGTGGATTGTGATATGATTTTTTGGAAAGATCACCCACCCCTAATTTGACTAATCAAGTTTTCAAATTTGGCGAGCTACTTGGAAAGTACGTTGTTTTCTTAGTAGGGTAAACCTGTGCCTGTTTGTTGCTTACAGTATTTGCAGGTGCATCTGTCATGAGTGCTAAATACGTACAGTAAACCCTCATTTATCGTGGTTAATCCGTTCCAGACTCTACCATGATAAATGAATTTCTGCGAAGTAGGATTCTTTATTTATAAATCTAATATTTTCGCAGTTAGAGCATAGAAAACCTGTTTACGACCTTCTAAATACGTTTTTTAACATTATTAGAGCCCTCTAGACATGAAATAACACCCTTTAGTCAAAAGTTTAAACTGTGCTCCATGACAAGACAGAGATGGCAGTTCTTTCCCACAATTAAAAGAATGCAAACATATCTTCCTCTTCAAAGAAGTGCGTGTTAGGAGCAGAAAATGTCAGAGAGAGAGAGAAAAGTAAACAATCAAAAATCAATAGGGCTGTTGGGCTTTTAAGTGGAAGCACCGCGATAAAGCGGCAGCAAGGAAGGGATCAATGTGAAGGTAGTCTTTCAGTATTTTTTAGAGGAGTGTCCGTATCTTCTAAGCAAACAGCCCCTCTGCTAACACCCCCTCGTCAGGAGCAGAGAATGTCAGAGAGAGTAAGAGAGGCAGAGAAAAGCAAACAATGAAAAATCAATACATGCTGTTAGAGCTTTTAAGTGTGCGAAGCACCGCGAGGAAAGCATATCGTATATCATTGAGGAGTTTTATTTAATACGTAATACGTGCTCTGATTGGGTAGCTTCTCAGCCATCCGCCAATAGCGTCCCTTGTATGAAATCAACTGGGCAAACAAACTGAGGAAGCATGTACCATAAATTAAAAGACCCATTGTCCGCAGAAATCCGCAAACCAGCGAAAAATCCGTGATATATATTTAGATATGTTTACATTTAAAATCCGCAATGGAGTGAAGCCGTGAAAGTCGAAGCGTGATATAGCAAGGGATCTCTGTATGTGTCTCTCATGAATTTTGGAAAGTAACATTTAATCACTGTGCCAACATATTTGTCCTTAGCACTGCTGCTTCCCGCTGCACAAAACAAGGTCCCAGTCCAGATTAATTCACTGCTTGAATGTAGTTTAAATGTTTCCCCATGTCTACTGTACTGTATGTGGTGTTGTCTCAAAATACCTAGGTTTTCCTTTTAACTCTGGAAAGCATATATGTTAGGTTAATTTATAACTTTAAATGGATCTAGTGTGACTTCCCTGCAATGGACTGTTGGTTGGTTCCTGCTAGTGCTGGGCAGTATGACCAAAATTCTATATCACAGTATTTTTCAAAATTATACCGGTTTCACGGTATTCGACTGTATTTTTTTCCCATGCATGAGTGGATGTTAACCATATTTTCCACTGCAATTACTGCAGAAGACTGGCTAAGAATAACCTATTCCACTGTCATGAACATTGTACAAAAAAACATTTTAATGTGCACATAAGTATTAATACAGGTTTGCTTGGCCCCATAAAGTGATAGTTTTCAAGGGGGTGGGACTAATGAAGAGAAGGAATCACAGAATCACATTGCATGACAGTTGCAGTCAAAATATAGAACCTTTTTTAGCTTTTAAGCTAAAATTTTGACAACATATTTTCAACCATCCAAAGAGGCATTTAGACTTAGTAAAATATTCAGAGGTGACACGTTAAAGTGACTTTTTAAACAACTTTACCATCATTTAAACTGCATAATATTTAAACTAATAAATAATAACAGTAAAATAAATAATAGTGCAGCTTCCAGTAATAATAATATTACTTCAAGACTTCAAGCCCAGGTGTATTCACTAAATAAAAATAAAATAAAACAAGTGCAACTTGATGATGACATCTTTATCAACTGAACCATCATTAAGGCAAATTGCATTAATATGGACCCTGCTTCAAGCTAAATAATAAAACTGCAACTTGCATTTATAATGCTATTTGTGGTATAGCCCTATGAAATCGTATTAGGGCCACAGTGAAGAAAAAAAAAATCCTGGTACAGGGAAGAAAAAAAAAAAACTATACAGTATGTCAAGAGTAAAGTCGACATGTTGACTTTATTCTCTACATTTCCACTTTAATTTTGACGCTTATGTCGAGATTAAAGTCGAAATTTCCACTTTATTCTCATAGTTTATTTTATAATTAAAGTAGAATGTCATAAACTAAACTTCACCCTAAAATCAATGTTTAATTTACTAGATTTTCTCAAACCCCGTCAAGTTAATATACTGTAGTACATTAAATGCTTTGTGTTAAGTATTCCCCGACCCAGTTTTTAATCGCTACGCGCTTCTTAAACTGACTTCCTCTGCACTAAGAGGAGGCTCTGGCATGCTAAGATAAATACTTCAAATATCATTTTCAGGATGAGATGCATTAAAGCAGGTATTAAACCTGCACGGTAGTGTCACGGTAGTGCTGCTTCCTCGCAGTAAAGGGTCCCCAGGTGTATGTTAAGTGTAGAGAACTTTATGGCAGGTGTGACAAGGCTCCAAAAAACTGGATGTATGAATGGGTATCGCACAGGTTTAACTTAAATGTTGTGTAAATGTTTGGGTTTGTGATCTGGTGGTTGGAGACATGAACACAGGATTCAATGGATGTTCTTCTGAGTGGGCTTTCCTTATTGCATGCGTGCTATCTCTGTCTGACGTACCAGACCCTCAGCTCCTATCCTTCCTTTTTCTTTCTCTACATAACCAATCACCACACAATAAACGTCTTTGTGAAATTAAAACTAGTTATAAACTTAGACCATGGAATGTTCAGAACTTTAAAAAAAAAATCTTCGTCATACATATTTAATTATGCCATCCATTCAGGGTTGCCGCCATCCCAGCAAGCATTGTGTGCGAGGCAGGAGCAAATTCTGAATGCCAGCACATTGAAGGGTGAATACGAGCAAAACATACGCTAGCAGGGTCAATATAGCATAACAAAACCCCACATCATACATGACTTTGAAAGGAAACTGAAGCACGCCGAATAAACCCACCAGAAAAACATGCAAATTCAAGATAGGGAACACCCGAGACCCCCCTTGCTGCAAGGCAGCAGTGCAACCTCCACGCCACCGTGCCCCTACATGATTAATACATGCTTTAATGCATTTCATCATGAAAATTATATCAAGTATTTATCTTAGCATTCTAAATGTTCAGGGAGCAGGAATATCATGAAGTGAATGTATTCTGTGCGGCGATCACTGCCAGTGCCTCCTCAGTACAAGAGGAAGTCAGTTTAAGAAGTACGTTCCGATTTAACATGACTCGGGGAAACACTTAACACAAAGCATTTAATGTGCTACGTAACTTATGACGGGGTTTGAGAAATCTAGTAAATTAAATATTCATTTTAAGATGAAGTTTAGTTTACGATGTCCTACTTTAATGACAAATTACGAGAATAAAGTCAACATGTCGACTTTAATCTCGACATAAACGGCAAGAATAAAGTAGAAATGTCGAATAAAGTCAACATGACGACTTTATTCTCGTCATAAGCGTCGAAATTAAAGTGGAAATGTCGAGAATAAAGTCAACATGTCGTCACACTATTACACAGTACCCAGGTACATTACACAGTATTGAAAAAAATAAAACAAGTACAACTTATACTGCAGTATTATCCAGTAGTATAGAAACAGTATTCACAGATTTGAACGTAATGATCCACATCCAACCTTTTAAAACCAAAGTATCTCCAGGCAACGGACGTGGTTCCTTTTTTTAGGCAAAAGTTCTTCTATGTCATCATGTTCAACTTTATTGTCAGCTTCAGTTTTGGAATGTTCTCTGTCCATTTTCACCACACAATACCTCCAATACCGCATGTACTCCAATGCATACGTGTTTACCGGTGTAGCAGTGAAAAAGGTCCACCCTTAAACAGTTTCCTGCTGTGCCACGTTCTGAACGTTGTTTAGGCAATTTAAACCGGTGTTGTGGTATAAGAAAAATCCATATAACAAAAATAAAAAACGTTTTTTGGTATGAACCGGTATACCGCCCAGCACTAGTTCCTGCCATATGTCTAGTGCTGCCGTAACCACTTAGCCACAACTCTTTAATTGGATTATACTTGGTGGAAAATGAATGTATGTGTGTTTGCATTTAATTATTTTTGTTTCCTTTATACAACTTTTCTAATAATGCACCTTTTAGTAAAGCCCATTTTATTGACAAAATAAAATAACCAGAAGCATGCCTATGGAAACTAAAAATAGTGCAGGTCTGTATTTCAGTAAAATAAGCAACAAAAAAAAGATTTTATGGCCGTCTGTACATCTTAGTATTTCACATTTACGACTTACTAGTCAGAGACAAGGTCATTGACAAGGAATAGTAATATGTTTACCTTACTTATTTTGTATTGTTTGTGTGGTAGTATTAATGACAGCTGTGCTAGTTATTCTTTCTAATTAATACTAGGGGGCGCGCTTCACGCTAGCCACTTTGCGTCTCTGCCGCTCACAATGTGAAGGCGGTGGCCGAACGCACGTTAAAGACGGATCTGCTGCTGGCCTGCTCCTAGCTGATACCAAGCTGGATGATCTGCATGTCGTGCTGCGCATTTATCATTTAAAAGCCTGTACAGAAGCTGCTGCTGCCTTGCTGTATGATCTGCATGTCGCACTACGCTTTGATCATTTAAAAACCTGTACAGCAGCTGCCCTTTTGTCTCACTTCCTTGTCTCGTGGGACATTAAAGTGTCACCGAGAAATTATAAGTAGGGCATGACGTGCAAGAAGTCTTGCAGGTCTTCAAAGTGTCTCTCCGAGATGATCACGTCTCGACCCAAAATTTATTTATATAATAGATGTATATGATGAGTCAGCTAGCTTTTAGTTGACAGACAATATATGGATAGAGTGGTGTCGCAATAAAAGACCAGCTAAGAAAGTGTACACTGTTTGAGTATTTTGGCAACAAAAAATTATAAAAAAAAAAAAAAAAACACAGAAAAACTGTCTTAACTTACACATGCTTACTCATGCAATTTCTGAGGGCTTTTCGTGTCCTTATACCATGTTTCCTTTCACTACCAACAATTTATATAAATCAGACAGTATTTTCTTCTTTATTTTTTATAAGGTGTGGTACCAAAGATTGTAATCTGCCATCCTGCAGTCCAATGCTTACATTTAAAGTCATTCTGTTCAGTAGGTGATGGACCCTGATGCAGGTAATAGTGATCACCAATAGTATTCTCTGGAGTGATCAGCCTCACCAAACTGGATAATAGAAAGTAGGAATGGCAGACAAATTTTACAGTAAGTAATTAGGACAGAAAATATATTTGCCTCAACTATTTATTTATATGTTATAGAAATAAAACTGATTGTCATGAGCCAAATTCACAGACTGAAAACATAGATATGAAAGAATGTAACAGGCAATGCCTCTGTCCTCCATGCGAGAAGAAAGATTCCAGTCATTATAGAAGTAAGTATTGTAAGAGAGTATAAATTTGACATTTTCTAACCATTACTAAAGGTTGGCCTGTTCCAGTTTTAGCCACTGCTTGATAAAACAGACACAAACTTTCATTGTTCTTTGACATTTTATTTTAATACTCTACACTGTCAAACACACACATCTAATCGGTGTTGTGGTAAAATTATAGTGCTTTTATGTTAATTCAAATGTTTGTAAACCCCTGAACTAAAGTTAATGCACATGACTGTAATTTTAATAATTTTCAGTAGTATAGTGTAGTGCAATGCCATGGAGAAGTATTTAACCCATTTCTTAATTCTCCCATAGATAAATTTACCCAGTTAAGGGAATACCTAGAGATAGCTAATTAAACTTGGCCTCACTTGATTATTTATTTTCACCATTACAATTACTGTTACCAGCACGAAGATTCAACAGGTGCATCATACCACAGCCTGAGGTAAATTTCCAGAAAGATCTGAAAAAAAGTTGTTTATATGTAGTATATCCATCTGAAAAGGACTACATATGCATTTCTAAGTCTCTAAGACTCTGCCAAATGTAAACAAGAGCCTTAATTTCCAAATGGAAAACTCTTGAAACAGCAGTGAATCTTTACAGGAATGGCCAGCTTGCCAAAGTTACTCTATTGATGAAGCATAAATCATCTGGAAAGACATAGCTGGTAAAACATATGTAAATAACTGCATGCTTCTCATAGCAAAAGTTACTCTTCAGATGGTTGGAAAAAATGTGCTTCATTGGACAGTAGTAAGATGGAAATCACTGCTAACCAAGGCGAAAATGAATGTCTTCCTAATTTATTATGAAGGCCCAGGTTTACCTTAAAGCCTTTGGGGGAATGTTCAATGTAGGGACAAACAATAGTATAATGTTTTGGATGGCCTAAGTTATTTTCAAAGAAAAAAAGCAGACTCCGCGTTTAACAGCAAGAACATCATACCAGCGATCAAACATGGTTGATAGTGTTGGGATGCTTTTCTATTCAAGTATTTGAACAACTAGCTGTAATTGAAGGAAACATGAACTATGTTCATTCTTAAAAAGAAGGTCTTGTCATCTCTCTGATAGCAAAAGCTGAAGTGAAGTTGGGTTTTGCAGTAAGATTGATCTAAAACTTAAAAGCAAAACCACATCGGAATAGCTAATATGAAGCATAGTTAAGTTTTTTGATTGACCCAGGCAGATTTATGACATAAACCCATTAAAGATGCTGTGGCAGGATCTGAAATGAGCTGTTTATGCTTAAGAACTGTTTCTGCAAGGTGGAGTGGACTAAAATTTACTCACAATAATGTTAAAGAATAATGTTGAACTAGCCAACCCGCGGTGTAGCATACGCCGCATATAATTATTTATTGATGAGTGAACACTTCCTGAAAGACACAGTTGTCCAAATGGGGAGGGTTTGAGGATATAACTGTCAGTGAATGAAAAGGTGGAACTCTGGAGAGAGCAACATACACTTGTCTGTGACTGAAAACAGGTTTTGGCAGATACAGGCATATCTTTTTGAAAGTTTGGCCCTGTACCTTATTAATTGTCATTGCAAACGCCAATCTAACAGGAAATTGTCTGCGTGTAAAAGTAAAAGGCAAATTTGAATCTGATGGGGTCAGTGAAATCCGGGGAATAAGGATTTGTGAGGTAGCAGATGTGATAGTCTTACACTCCAGTACATGAATGCTGGTAACAGAAAGTCTAGTGCCGTTACAGAGACGGATCTCCTCAACCATGTGCAAATCAACTCAACACAAACATTTGCCTGCAGCCACGCTGATGTGACGTCACCTTCCCACTATCCTCTTACTGAAAAACATTTACAAACGCATCTCACACCGGAATTTCAATGCAACATTTGCTCAAAAACCTTCACGCTCCAGAAATATCTCAAAGCACATTTAAACACACACTCCACTGAACAAACGCATTCCATACAGGTCTTTCAATGCACTATTTGTTTGAAAACGTACTGACTGCAGAGATATCTCAACACACGTTTAAAATCACGCTCCACTGAACGAATTATGCAATGTGAACATTGCCAGCAGTGTTTCAAAACAACTCGTGCTCTCAAGAAGCACTTACAAACTCATTCCAGTTCCTTTCAGTGTCAACTCGCAAACCCCGTGCACAGTTATCGCATTCAGTTTTACGCTGCTTTTTTTTTTTTTTTTCCCGTCCAAGAACATAACATTGGCCTACCTACCGTAGGATGTACTTCTTGTAATGCTCTTCATTGGCCATCAGGGGAGTTGGTGGGCCTGGCCCTGTCATGCGTATCCCATGGTATCCCATGGTCTTACAGTTGGCAGGCGTGGCTCTCTGTCTAGCGTGCGTCTTGCGTGCCCTTAGTGAATGGCGGGCGGGGCTCTGTTGTGTGTTCACCATGATGGGGGAGGAGGGTTAGAGTTGGTGAGCGGGGCTCTGTGAGTTGGCGGTCGTGGTTCTCTATCTTGCATGTGGTGAAAAGTCAACGTGGCTCAGAGGTGCATGTGGACTTTTGCACAGACGAAAGCGACTGAGGCGTGTGGGCACATTAGCAGGCAGTGCACATGCCTGGAGAGCGACGCTGGACGCGGGAGGACGGTTACAGTTGGCGTGCGCGGCTCTGTCGTGCGTATCCCATGACGCGGTAGGAGGGTTAGAGTTGGTGGGTAGGGCTCTGTCGAGCGTATCCCATGGTCTTAGAGTTGGCGGGTGGGGCTGTGTGAGTTGGCGGGCATGGCCCTCTGTCTTGCTTTCACTGTCTTGCATGCCCTTAGTGAGTTATATATATAGATTATGAAGTGTGACTGTTGACAATTGAATATAGAATGGTTATGTAGTGTCATCCATTCTACAAAGTGCTACTGAAATGTGGGAGCTGTTGAAAGTGATGTATGGTGAGGATGCAATAAAAAACTCTATTGTTTTTAATTGGCATACGAGATTCAAGGAGGACTGAGAAGATGTGAAAAACAATGCCAGAAGTGGATCATCCATCATGACAATGCCCCAAGCCATGATGCATCCAGTGTTTTGTGACTTACTGGCCAAAAAAATCAATTACAAAATTAGATCATCCACCCTATTGACCTCACTTTAACTTGCCGTAACTTGGCAAAGGAACTTTAAGAGTATTCCAGAAACAGAGCTCCAATTATGTTTTTCCAGCAGCGTCTTCTAACTAAACACATAACTGCAGAAGAAGATTACTTCGAAGGTGGCGGCAGCTGCTAGCGCACAGGTCCGCACACATTTTCTAGAGATTCACTCAGAGAATTGATTGATCATGCAAATGAAGCATTTTTTGCTGTTATGGGGCTTAAATGTGACACAACCAGTTATCAAGTGTATCGTGGCAACTATTTTCTTGCACAGTTCAATTTAGTCTTTTTAACACATTTGGTTATTTAATAAATGACAGTAGTAAATCAGAGAAATGTGTTTTAGATCACTAAGGAGCCCTTTTATCTAATATCAGATTTCAGTTGAAGACAAGGAGCAATAGTAAGCACTATGTCTTTGTGCATCTCAAATGGAATACACTGAGCTTAGATACCAGCCAGAAGTTTCCTTTGTGAACAGTGATCTTCACAACAGTAATTTTAGCCTCCTAAGGTAAAGGAACATTACTCTATCTGGGAAGACATTGATTGTACTTTTGTGTTTTCCCTTCTACAAAGAAATTTTCAAAATTACAGTATGTTAGACACCCTTTAATAAAATTTCTTCATATTATGCTGACTTGGTTAATCCCATGTCATTTTGGACAAACGGCAACTTTACTAATTTAGACTGTATTCAAAATACATTAGAAAGGGAGTTAATTCCTTTGGTGGTGATATAGATAGATAGATAGATAGATAGATAGATAGCTCTCATGTATAGTAGAAAAATTCTTTGTCTGCAGTATTTTATTGCATATGTTTTATTATCTGCATCCCAAACATTTGTCTCCATAGATACTGGAGAATCTAATTGGACTCAAGTGTGTATGATTGCCTATCTAGGAGTGGCTCCCACCTTCTAAAACAGGTCATTGTTGATGGTCTTAATAATAACTTTTTAAACTACTTGGCAGGTCCTTCTGTACTTCTCATCTCTACTTAAGCTTTTTCAATATAGGTTGTCAAAAGTTTTATCAGATCTTGGGTATACAGTAATACGATAATTAGCCATAGTTTGTTTTTCGATCTTTAAATGGGTGAGGTGCTGGACCTGTGTGCTTATTTCGCTTGAAATATGTGTTAAAGGCCTTCCAGACATATTTGTTTCTAGTAGAGACTGACGCTTAAAGTGTTTTCTATATTTTTATACCTAGCTTGTTTTTGTCTTATTCTGTCAGGTGTGTGAATTTGTCAGTGTCTTTCTGGAATCCCTATTGGAGACTGCCCTCTGGTGTTTGTGGATTGAACTGCTTTTGGGAATCTGCTTTTAGGTAGGACTGGCATAATAACAGAGAGGCATTTATGCGTGGCTCTTCTGACAGAAGACCCTTATTAACTTAATTTATATTGCATGATTTTAAATTGGGGAGACTGATTTTATTTTTTTAAAGAAAGTAAATAATTTTTAAAGTAGCAAATAATTAAGACTACCTTTCCCATCTGTATGTACAATTCTATACTGACTTATGGGTGCAGGGTAATAGGTGATTTAAAAAAAATGTAGATTATAAACATGATGTTTAAATGTGTACAGTATTTTCAGATTAGCTGTATAATAACAAATGATTATGGCAGTGAATCATGTACTTTCTGAGTTTATTGTCCATGCCAAACAATTCGAGTACTGTGTTCAGTTTGTAGAATTGTTAATTATGTCCTGTTTTACTCAATAATCTGAATGTTTGGATTATTATGAAATTAATTTTTAATAACAATAATTATATGGTTATTTTTCCATACCACTCTTCCCGGAGGCTGTTTTTATAATGTTCAGTTCAATTCAATTAGGTCTGTCAAATTATACCAAAATTAGGGTTCTGGTACTAATATTAAAAGTAAGTAATTTTTTGAATTATTTCAAGTATAAGTTCTAAGATCTAAGTGAATATGCATATTTGTCATTGTATGCTGCTTTTTTTTTTTTTTTTTTGCTGTTTTTCTTGTGGTGCATTTTACTTGTGTACTGATGCTCCTCCACAAAAAGGGATTTTCCGTGCATGGAAAGTGACATGATCAAAAAGAAAAATGTAACCAGGACACTTCACATGCATATAATGCATTTATGTAATCCATACAAAATCCCTCACGATTACTTAGGTTAATCATACTTGTTAATTTAGTCCTTCTCCTGCCCTCTGCTCCATTGTGTGTCTTTCTGCTGGTGCAGAAGATGTGAAACCAATGCTTATCTGTATTTTATACATGTTGTGGCACGTTGAGTCTATTTACGTTTCACAAAAGGAGACACTGTAAGTACAAAATGTTGTATTGTAATGATCTTTAAGTATTCCCACCTCATTATATTTTTTGTTTGGCATACACAGTGTTCTCCCCAGAAATTTTTTCCAGCCGGGTGGCAGGAAAAAGTAGCCGTGTGGTGGGGAAAATTTAAATGTGCACTATTTTTATTTGTGAATTATTATTAATTATTTTCCAATGCTCAATATGACTTCTTTTTTTAAGGTTTGACACTTATGCTAGAATATTTTTATTAAATTTAACAAGTATCAAATTCAGGATCCAGCAACCCTAACAAAAATTTTAAATAACAATTGTTATGACAGACCAAGAGGCACAAGTATTGTCGCTGTCAGGAAGAAAAGTGAAAACAATGAAAAAAAGTATAGGAAACCTAATGAAGAAAATTTTTTAAAATATTCTTCAAGGCCAACTTGATATGCAGAAGGTGTCTTCAGTTAAATATTTCTTCCTAGAGGCCCAGTTGTCTGCAGGTTTCCCATAATCAAAGTCCCCAGGATCTGGGTCCTCCATGGAGATCAGCACGAGATTATTTAGTGTGCTTTCATTCATGCAATTTCTCAAATATGTCTTGATCCTTTTAAGGGCAGAAAACCCCCTTTCACATTCAGCTGTGCTCACTGGGATCACTAGCCCAATATGAGCTAGTTTGGCTAAATGTGGAAATGACTCTTAGAGCTCTGATATCGTTGCCAGTTTTAGTAAAATCTGTTTTGGACTGAAGTCTTTGTATCATCGACTTCTGATCATTTTTTACACAACTGTCCATTCTTGCCTGCTACTTTCAAATTTTTAAATTGGAGGGCTACCATTTTTGGAGTAATGATCGAGAAGAATTTCAGCAGACTCACTTGAATCGTGAGTTTCTGCATTGAAAACTTTCGAAAAGCTGGAAATAATTGATATGTCAGGGAATCTTGTATCTAGGTGCTTGACAACTGTCTCTAGGTATCTATACTAATAAAAGCCATAGCACTCACACTCTCTCTCTCTCTCTGCTGTGTGAGGCGGAGTTGCGTCTCTCATCGTCACGCCTCCCACGTAATTGAGTGCCTGTCTATATAAGGCCGTCCGTCAGCGGCAATCCAATAGAAACACTCTACCGCTAAATATTCGTGGGTTTAGGGCTGTGCTTATGGAAACGAAGATGAGATGGTCAAGGTGGTGTTTGGCACAAACTCAGCGAAACTGCGAGAGAAACTTTTAAGTGCCGGGTCTTAGCTAACATTAAATAAAGCAGTGGACATCGCACGAGATAGCACAAGCACAGCTGAGAACCTTCGATGCATGTAGTCAGAGCGGCTCATGTGAACTGACTGTGAACGCAGTACGCAGACAAAAAGCAACAGCTCCAAAGAGCACTGAACAAAAAAACATTACACAATTGAGAAGGCAGCAAAAGAATATGAAGCGAGTGATGCATACAAGCATATTCATAAGTGCAGCTACTGCGGAAACAAAGCACATGGCGGAAAAAGTCAATGTCCAGCTAAAG
>JANRMT010062792.1:104432634-104458641 GCA_026402145.1 Polypterus bichir lapradei | reverse complement strand
TGTGTGTGTGTGTGTGTGTGTGTGTGTGTGTGTGTGTGTGTGTGTGTATGTATGTATGTGTGTATATTGTTATAAGAACCAATGCATGGATCTTAACGCTTCCACAAAGGCATCTCTCTGTAAGTTATTTAACACAGATAGAGATCTTTCAATTTGACCAATTCCAGTTTGATGTAGTACACGCTTTCCTAAAAGGTCAGCAGAAGACTCAAATGTGCGTTTTACTTTTTTCATGGTCCAGCAAGCTTTCTTTTTGAATTTTTGTGTATGGCACATTTACATTTACAGTAACCCCTCCTTGAGAGGTATTTGTTTGAATATTTCATGCACAATGAGCACCACATACAATTTCCTTTGACCATTAGCCAATCAAAATCTTTAAACCATTGTTTGTTTATGCTGGATAAGCGGTGATTAGATTTATCAATTGGCAGAGTGTGTGCTGAGGAGATTTCCCGTGATGGACCAGCTTCTGCAATGTCCTTGTCTGAAATTGCCACATCAGGAGTTGACGCCGCACCTTCATTAGTTTGTGGCGTCTCTTTTCTGAAATAACTGAGCAGTGTTGTTTTCTGAACACTTCTTTTGCTCATGTTGGTAAAACGTTTGGAAAAAATTAAAAGTACCTATGAATAATACTTTTGAGTGGGAAAGTGAGAACCTGTTGGATATTCAATGCACACTTGCAATACGGCAGGGCAAGATATGAACAAAAAAGGAATGGCAGATGGGTCACTTTAACAAAACCCTCAGCAATTCAGTGACAAAACTTTTGCTTAGGACACAGTGTGTGCTGCAAGGGTTTCTGCACACTTTTTGCAATATGGACGTAGGTCCAAATATGAGCAAATATAATAACGGCGGATGGGGTCACTTTAACAAAATCCTCAGTAATGCAGAAAAAAAAACCTTTTCCTCTGGAAACAGTGTGTGCTGCAACGATTTCTGCGCACTTGCAATATAGACTCGGGTCCAAATATGAGCAAATATAAGAACGGCAGATGGGGTCACTTTAACAAAACCCTCAGTATGAGCAAATTTAAAAACTGTAGAGGGAGTGACTTTAACAGGAACCACAGTGAGTGCTACAAGGATTTTTGCACACAGAACACACCTAATGCTTAAACAACTGTGTGTGTGTGTATATATACAGTGGTGTGAAAAACTATTTGCCCCCTTCCTGATTTCTTATTCTTTTGCATGTTTGTCACACAAAATGTTTCTGATCATCAAACACATGTAACCATTAGTCAAATATAACACAAGTAAACACAAAATGCAGTTTTTAAATGATGGTTTTTATTATTTAGGGAGAAAAAAAAATCCAAACTTACATAGCCCTGTGTGAAAACGTAATTGCCCCCTGAACCTAATTACTGGTTGGGCCACCCTTAGCAGCAATAACTGCAATCAAGCGTTTGCGATAACTTGCAATGAGTCTTTTACAGCGCTCTGGAGGAATTTTGGCCCACTCATCTTTGCAGAATTGTTGTAATTCAGCTTTATTTGAGGGTTTTCTAGCATGAACCGCCTTTTTAAGGTCATGCCATAGCATCTCAATTGGATTCAGGTCAGGACTTTGACTAGGCCACTCCAAAGTCTTCATTTTGTTTTTCTTCAGCCATTCAGAGGTGGATTTGCTGGTGTGTTTTGGGTCATTGTCCTGTTGCAGCACCCAAGATCGCTTCAGCTTGAGTTGACGAACAGATGGCCGGACATTCTCCTTCAGGATTTTTTGGTAGACAGTAGAATTCATGGTTCCATCTATCACAGCAAGCCTTCCAAGTCCTGAAGCAGCAAAACAACCCCAGACCATCACACTACCACCACCATATTTTACTGTTGGTATGATGTTCTTGTTCCTGAAATGCTGTGTTCCTTTTACGCCAGATGTAACGGGACCTTTGCCTTCCAAAAAGTTCAACTTTTGTCTCATCAGTCCACAAGGTATTTTCCCAAAAGTCTTGGCAATCATTGAGATGTTTCTTAGCAAAATTGAGACGAGCCCTAATGTTTTTTTTTTCTTAACAGTGGTTTGCGTCTTGGAAATCTGCCATGCAGGCCGTTTTTGCCCAGTCTCTTTCTTATGGTGGAGTCGTGAACACTGACCTTAATTGAGGCAAGTGAGGCCTGCAGTTCTTTAGACGCTGTCCTAGGGTCTTTTGTGACCTCTCGGATGAGTCGTCTCTGTGCTTTTGGGGTAATTTTGGTCGGCCGGCCACTCCTGGGAAGGTTCACCACTGTTCCATGTTTTTGCCATTTGTGGATAATGGCTCTCACTGTGGTTCGCTGGAGTCCCAAAGCTTTAGAAATGGCTTTATAACCTTTACCAGACTGCTAGATCTCAATTACTTCTGTTCTCATTTGTTCCTGAATTTCTTTGGATCTTGGCATGATGTCGAGCTTTTGAGGTGCTTTTGGTCTACTTCTCTGTGTCAGGCAGCTCCTATTTAAGTGATTTCTTGATTGAAACAGGTGTGGCAGTAATCAGGCCTGGGGGTGGCTACGGAAATTGAACTCAGGTGTGATACACCACAGTTAGGTTATTTTTTAACAAGGGGGCAATTACTTTTTCACACAGGGCCATGTAGGTTTGGATTTTTTTTCTCCCTAAATAATAAAAACCATCATTTAAAAACTGCATTTTGTGTTTACTTGTGTTATAGTTGACTAATGGTTACATGTGTTTGATAATCAGAAACATTTTGTGTGACAAACATGCAAAAGAATAAGAAATCAGGAAGGGGCAAATAGTTTTTCACACCTGAATTTCTTTGGATATATATATATATATATATATATATATATATATATATATACACTAGACATTAAGCCCGTTACAATAACGGGCGCTAGAACAGTAGTGCATAAACATTAGTAGGAAAAGTCTATATTAAATGGCAAGGACCTTGACCTCATTCTGTTTCTTGTCTTAATTTTTTTTTTTTTTGTCAAAAATATTTTTTCAAGAAGCCTAAAGTAAAATAATAATAAAAATAAAATAGAAACATACATGACAATACAGTAAGTATAATTAATATTGCCTTAGTGTAAAACTTTGAAACAATCTGTAAGACACAATATCTGAAGAAGATATTTAGGTAAAATTTTCAATTTTTTTACCTCATGAAATTTTTCTGTACAATTTCATTATAGACAACATTTCTTGTAAAAATTCTGTCTGAGTTTGGCAACAGTTTGCCTTGTTCAGGAATTTCTACAACCTTGACAACAACATCTGGAAAACTTCTAACTCTTGATAATGCAACATAAAACTGACCGTGGCTGAATACTGGTTCTGGCAAGTAAATGCCAACCTTTTCTAAGGTTTCCTCTTCTGAGTCTTTCTCTTTTAGCGTTTTTCTGACAGTCATTTTCTTTTTCTTCAATCAATCTATTTGCTCGTATTTTTCTTTGTCTTTCAGCGTTTCTTTTGTTGATGTTTACTTGTTGAGCTGACCGTTCTTCCAGGAGATGTTGCTTATATAGGAATTGATTTTCTGTGTCTTTTTTTCCTACTTGATGTGTCCTTTTTTGGGTGGCATGTTGTTAGTAGATACGTCCGTAATATTTTCTCCTACAGTAATACTGGCTTGTATGTGGCTGTAATATGCATCATTTAATATGTCTTTAATTTTCTCTCGCAATAATACTGGTTTGTATTTCCATAAAATGCCTGTAATTTTCTCTGACAGTAATACTGGCTTTGATGTCCGTAATATGACTTTAATTTTCTGTCACAACAGTGGGCAATCAGCAGAGTGTCCCCAGCAACTGATGTAATGTGTGGGGTGCTGCTTATAATCGTGCCTGTGGCGTCTCCCCAGCAAGTACTGTGCAGTTCCCCAGCAAGTATTTTAATCTGTGGGGGCGTGCAACTGATTATTTTGTGTGGCGTCTCCCCAACAACGGATTTTATGTGCGCTGCCGCGACTACCCAATCAGCACTCTCCCCAGCAATGGTGTACTTTATATCTTATCATGCGCGGCTGTTCACTGTGTGCCCAGCTTCCAGTGTGTGTGCTTTATTTGCTCATTGTGCGTGGCGGCGGCTAGGCCATTCACTGCGCGCCCAGCTTCCAGTGTGTGTGCGTCCACGTGCCGAGCGCATGGGCACGGTACAATGTGCGGCGCGGCCCGCGCATGCGCACTTCACCAGAAGACACACACGGACACTGGACGCACACAAGGGTTTTATTAAAGAGGATGATTATATATTTATATATATGTATAATATATATGTATAATATATATATATATATATATATATATATATATATATATATATATATATATACAGTGGCTTGCAAAAGTATTCGGCCCCCTTGAACTTTTCCACATTTTGTCACATTACAGCCACAAACATGAATCAATTTTATTGGAATTCCACATGAAAGACCAATACAAAGTGGTGTACACGTGAGAAGTGGAACGAAAATCATACATGATTCCAAACATTTTTTACAAATAAATAACTGAAAAGTGGGGTGTGTGTAATTATTCAGCCCCCTGAGTCAATACTTTGTAGAACCACCTTTTGCTGCAATTACAGCTGCCAGTCTTTTAGGGTATGTCTGTATCAGCTTTGCACATCTAGAGACTGAAATCCTTGCCCATTCTTCTTTGCAAAACAGCTCCAGCTCAGTCAGATTAGATGGACAGCGTTTGTGAACAGTAGTTTTCAGATCTTGCCACAGATTCTCGATTGGATTTAGATCTGGACTTTGACTGGGCCATTCTAACACATGGATATGTTTTGTTTTAAACCATTCCATTGCTGCCCTGGCTTTATGTTTAGGGTCATTGTCCTGCTGGAAGGTGAACCTCCGCCCTAGTCTCAAGTCTTTTGCAGACTCCAAGAGGTTTTCTTCCAAGATTGCCCTGTATTTGGCTCCATCCATCTTCCCATCAACTCTGACCAGCTTCCCTGTCCCTGCTGAAGAGAAGCACCCCCAGAGCATGATGCTGCCACCACCATATTTGACAGTGGGGATGGTGTGTTCAGAGTGATGTGCAGTGTTAGTTTTCCGCCACACATAGCGTTTTGCATTTTGGCCAAAAAGTTCCATTTTGGTCTCATCTGACCAGAGCACCTTCTTCCAGGTTTGCTGTGTCCCCCACATGGCTTGTGGCAAACTGCAAACGGGACTTCTTATGGTTTTCTGTTAACAATGGCTTTCTTCTTGCCACTCTTCCATAAAGGCCAACTTTGTGCAGTGCACGACTAATAGTTGTCCTATGGACAGATTCCCCCACCTGAGCTGTAGATCTCTGCAGCTCGTCCAGATTCACCATGGGCCTCTTGGCTGCATTTCTGATCAGCGCTCTCCTTGTTCGGCCTGTGAGTTTAGGTGGACGGCCTTGTCTTGGTAGGTTTACAGTTGTGCCATACTCCCATTTCTGAATGATCACTTAAACAGTGCTCCGTGGGATGTTCAAGGCTTTGGAAATCTTTTTGTAGCCTAAGCCTGCTTTAAATTTCTCAATAACTTTATCCCTGACCTGTCTGGTATGTTCTTTGGACTTCATGGTGTTGTTGCTCCCAATATTCTCTTAGACAACCTCTGAGGCCGTCACAGAGCAGCTGTATTTGTACTGACATTAGATTACACACAGGTGCACTCTATTTAGTCGTTAGCACTCATCAGGCAATGTCTATGGGCAACTGACTGCACTCAGACCAAAGGGGGCTGAATAATTACGCACACCCCACAGTTATTTATTTGTAAAAAATGTTTGGAATCATGTATGATTTTCGTTCCACTTCTCAAGTGTACACCACTTTGTATTGGTCTTTCACGTGGAATTCCAATAAAATTGATTCATGTTTGTGGCTGTAATGTGACAAAATGTGGAAAAGTTCAAGGGGGCCGAATACTTTTGCAAGCCACTGTGTATGTGTATATATATATATATATATATATAAATATATATATATATATATATAAAAATATACACACCAGTAACGGCGTACTGCAAGATAACGTGCAGTGAAAACACTTGACTTGAGTATTCCTAGTTTTCATCCTCTTTCTCTGTTTACCATTCATTTGCTCAGAGGTCGATGCGCTTGCTGTTTCCTGAGCAGTTCTTATTTTCTCCACCCTAGTGGCCCGCCACTTCCCTCCTTTTCGCATTAAAACTGATTGTTAGTTTTTGTGTTGCAATTACTTAGTAAGTTTTCTTTAATTTTTCACTTAAGCTGGCACTTGACTTCAATCTGCCTCAAGAATGATTAGCGAAGGTGGTAGGGAATGAGAACGGCGCCCATACGCATATACAGTATATATTGGTTTGCTATGTACTGAACAAGAACACAGACTACACTGACACTGAGAACAGAGATGTCACTTCCTGACGACCTTCTGATATCTGACAGGTTGTTCCACTAGTCTTTTTTTTTTTTTTTAAATCAGTCCTCTTCTCGCCCGCCCACGTCCACATCCTTTTTGCTTGTGAACTGCCGCTCCATCCCCGCTATTAGCATGTACAGCCCCCTCTCGCCCATACTCCTTGCTGCTGTATTAACCTGCTACGCCCCCGCTATTACTATGTACAGCCCTCTCTCGAAAGCCCACCTCCCTATACTCTTTGCTTGTGAACTCCGCTACGCCTCGTCTCCGCTATTAGCTTGTTCAGCATTGAATGATCGGCAATACTGTATCCCGCTCCTCGCCTCACACACTTGTGTTCCTGCTTCTAAAGTATTTGCCCACCTGCCCACTCATCCCTTTCCATCTATGCAGATCATTAATCTGCCTGTGCAGTGTCATGCAAGATGACAGCCGGGCGCTCAACTAAATTAGCCAGTAAAAGACGCTAGGGAGAACACTGCATACAGTAAACTTTCATTAAGGAAAAGGCAGTTATTTCCCATTATGTTTAATGAAAAAGGAAACCAGCTTTTGTTTTTTGCACTGAATACTTCACGGTTTTACGAGAGCAAATTGGAGATCTTTAGGTTTGAGAGCGAGATGGAACAGATCAGGAGCAAAACAATACTTTAAGGGCACTTTTAGAAGGCTTTTTTTAAAAGAGTATTGTTAGTATAAATGTTAACCAAAAAGCAGAGCTGTGCTGTAGAAAAATCTGTCCGAACTAACAATTAAAAATTGTAAAAATGCTGATTATGGAAGTGATGTGCAAAACACATGCAGAATTAAAAAGTATTGCAGCGTAGCGTGTCTAATGTAACACCAAATCGAAATTAGTGCATGGTTAAAAGAAAAGGGCATTCTTTCACAATCAAATGTCTGCCATTGTCTTTGAATAAGAATTTTTTTTATATAGATTCAAGTTAAATATGAATATTATGTTTATTTTGACAGCCCTTCTTTCAATATTAATATATATAGACAAGAAAAGTGAAAGTCTGTGGCTTACGTAAAAAGTCATGAAAACTCAAAATCATGTTAAGAAATGAGATATGGAGGAAACAAGAACAAAAATCCATTTTACAGTATTCTTGGAAAAAAAATCAAACACTTGGCTGTCCAGGTACCTGGCCATCCTGCTCTCCAGTACCTTTAATAATTTCATAAACACACACTAAAGTGTACAACTATATTATGTGAAGTAAAATAAGATGGTCTGATTTTTGTTTTGGTATCCATTGAATCCTAAAATTCCCAGGTTGTGTAATGTTTCATTCCATGTTCAGGAAAGTGGCTTTGAAAGTCAGC
The DNA here is from genome assembly GCA_026402145.1 of Polypterus bichir lapradei. Lineage (NCBI taxonomy): Eukaryota > Metazoa > Chordata > Cladistia > Polypteriformes > Polypteridae > Polypterus > Polypterus bichir. The sequence continues at coordinate 104,450,959 of JANRMT010062792.1, read as the reverse complement.
AGTGGTACCAAGTGACATTTCATTATCGAGAAGAAAATTTAAAAAAAGGTATTTATCAGAATATAATTTTCAAGCTTTTTATTTTTGAACAAATAAATAAATCACCTGTTTCATATGAACAACCTGATTGCAAGCTTTAATCAGGTAATAATACATCACTAATGTATTAAACCTGGAGTCCAAAGGGGCATCTCTTATTTTAGCATGTAGACCTATAGTCTGAGGGTCCAGCTGATAAAGGGTGATATCCCCCAGTAATTTTCTTTTTTTTTTTTGGTAAAAAATAAATAAACACGCTGCATAAAATTAAGCTGAGAGGATGGTTTAGAGGGGGCATGAAACTACAGTGCCTTCCATAATGTTTGGATCAATGACACATCTTTGCTTGATTTACTCCTCTGCTCCACAGTTTAAAATTACAAATCAAACAGTTCAGATGTGATTTAAAGTGCCCAATGCAGACTATAATTTAAGGATATTTGCATACATTTCTGTCACACCATGTAGAAATAACACTTTTTCTACATGGTTTCCTCTATTTTAGAGCACAATAATGTTTGGGAATAAATAATGCTTGGGATAAGCAGTAGACATTTAGCAAGATGTCATTTGGTAGAGTTAAACATTTCAAACTGTTCTCAGAAAATCTTAAGCAATATTTATTCCATCACCTGTATAAAATACTATGGTGCTTACATATTTTAGGAATCATTTAGCTTTTTACTTGATTAATGAATTGTTAAATTGAATCCAGGATATATTAACTATTTGCAAACCTGTTTAGAAAAGTGTATTGTTAATGGTGGAGCTCATTTTAGGTTCATGTTCTGTATGTGTTTACTTGTGTTTCTTCCAAGTGCTCTGGTGTCCTCCTACAGTTCAATGAATCGCGGGATAGTTGGATTGGCAAAGCTAAACTTATCGTAGTGTGTTTTTGTATATGTCTGTGTGGTTAACCCTGCAAATGCACTGGCACCCTTTTCAGGGGTTTCTGCCATGCACCCTATTCTTGCTGGGGCAGGCACCAGTTGACCAATGACCCTGCTCAGTAAAAGCATCTTTGGGTGGAGGTTAAATGGTTTTAACTATGCAATTGTTTCCCAGTTTTCTCTTTATATATTTTTGTGTGAGCATTAAGCTTAAAAAGAACCAAAAAATAAACTTTTTTAATAATATAATATGGCCATTGTTATTTGTCTTGTTATAACTCATTATTAAGTTATTATGATAATAATTATCTTCTTGTGTCCCAGTACTTTACTGATTTTCTTATTTGGGTTCTCAGATTATAAAGTGTAAGAACCTTTGCACTAGTGAATTCAGAGAGGGGCCACTGCTTGTAGCAAGACAATGAGGCATGCTGTGGACTTAGTGTGGGACAATCACCTTTTACCATCCCTCCCATTTGATGCACTTTAGATTCTGCCATGTACAAACCATGTTCTCTTCAACATGCTGCAGATTCTGTGGGGCACTGCAAAGTTTGGCATACTGCAGAATTTAAAGGGAAACAGTTGCTTGTTATAAAATAGGGAGGCAAGCAACTGTGTGTAACAACATGCACAACACACTTTTGTGTGGCACACAGGGTAGGCTTGCGATAGTTTTATTGGTGATGGTGGTTTTAGTGGAAATTGGTTGTTAGAGTTATCCGTTATTTGCTTCAGAAAGCTGTTGTTGATAGCGAAGTGAAAATTTTAGTACAGATCCACAGTATATATACTGCTTGCCTTGGCATATTCATGTGCAAATTGCATCTTTTACTAATGAAAGAGATCAGATAACATGGAAACATATGATTTACTTGAAAGAAGACACCTTTGGGTACGTAAAACTACAGTAATTGCTTTTGATTGACTTGTGCATTTATTGCAATATACATATTTAAAATATTGCAGAGTCCCACTGATCAGACACCTCATGCACAAGTGGCTACATAAATAGAACATGGCCAGATACAGCAACTTTGTCCCTATGCTTGAGAGGATTTTATTAATTAAGTTTGGGAGCTTGCACTAAAAATGGAATGTATTGTTTTGATATGATTTATATTGTGTTTTTATGGTTTTCTCATTATCTCTGTCTCTCCTGTGGCAGACATTTTTCTTAGTTGTCTTTTAGTTCTCTTGCATTAATTATTGGTGCTATTTTTTATGATAAATAGAATATGTATAGAAGCTTTTGAATTAATTTTTTTAGATAGTATTTTTTATTTTATTTTGTCATATAAGAAGAATCATGATCAGTTTGAAATTCTACTTAGTACTGTCCCAAAAGAAAGTTATTTCCCAGCTGAAAAAACTAAGAAGTTACAAACACAATTTTGGCTATATATTCTTTACCCTAATTGTGAATTTCCCCTTAAGATTAATAAAGTATCGATCTATCTATCAATCGGTGTGTTTTTCTCCACCCTGCTTCTAGAAGATGCTTTTAGTAAGTCTGTGAACATTTCAATGTTCTGGTTTAATTGTTCTATTTGGTCTAGATATTTGTACTTAAGGATTTTAAAAGAGCATTTGTAAAAGCCAACTTAGTTTACCAAGCAGAAAAATATTTTATCTTATTTCTTCATTTACCTCACTCTTTGAATTATTTGTCCACTAGGTGTCACACTTAGCCTTTGACAGAAGGGTCTGGAAATATCATTGCATCGTTTCAGGATTAGGGTGCCCTTATTTCAGAACAGATTTATTTAAATTCATTTTTCAGCACTTACATTGGTGCTACTTTAATTCAGGTATCTTTTTCATGTATATGTACACAGCTGAATGACATTCATCCTAATGCTTAAGAAAGCACCTAGGAAATGTTGAAGCTTTTTGCCCCTATGTTCCCCATTATCTAGATATCTAGAACTCTTCCTGACTCTGTGAACCCTCTGCTAAGCTTCTTATGGTTCTGTTGCCTGTTAATTTTAAACTTTCTTGCCAACCACTGCAGTAAATTGTTTGTCTGCTTGTGTATACATACACGAATCTTTGTTTGTGGGGCACCTTTGATAAAGGCTTTTGTTTAATAATAAAAAAATGACCGTGAAGAGTGACAATTATTCAAGGAATAGTAAGTTTATTACCATAAAAGCAAACACAGGTCACAGACATTTAACACTTTATCATTTTTCTTTGCTACAGATTCATTATAAGACGTCCTAATTCATCAGATTCTGTGAAAGAGCTAGCTGAAGCAATGCACCTAGCCGTTGTTGCATGTGGAGACAGGCTAGAGGAAACAATGACAATGATCAAGTCTGCAGTGATATTTAGCATAAAGTTTCTTGAATTTCACATATTTGCTGAACATGAGCTTCACCTTAAATTTCAAGAAACAGTAAGTCATAGTTTTTTGTTGTTGAAATGTATTTTATCTTTTATTATTGCTTAGTAAATGTTCAGTTCATTACTGAAACTTGTGCGGTGTAATTACATTAGATCTCTGACAAGTTTTATACTGTAATATATCTTTCATTTTTTAAGACATTACATACTTTTAACTGTTGTCCAAGAATATGTTTGCTAACTAGTTCAACTTGTGAATCTCACATTGTGACTGAGTGAACATGTTCTTTGTATCATAAACACATAATGGGTAATAAAATGTTCATTTGTTAAGGTCTGATGAAACAGTTTATATGGAAAGCATATTTAGAATCTATGATGTGAACATACAAAACACATCATGACTTTGAAATACTGAATAATAATTTAGGTTTTGTTTTTCCTTTACAGCTTAATACTTGGCCCTTGCAATATCATTCAAAGTTTAATTACAAATTATATAATATAACATTTCCTAGTGAGAATGCTGCTGAATGGAAGAAGCTGTTTAAACCATGTGCATCCCAGAGACTTTTTCTACCCGTAAGTTTTCTATATGCTTTAGTGTTACATATTGGATTTATTTTAGGTATTTTTTTCTACTTACACTGCAGCTGCATTGAGCTTTATATAAATAATTATTGTAAATAGGTACTAATAATTCATTTCACTTGCCCTTTTTGGCTGCTCAAATACAGTATGATTTGTTGATTGATTGGTTGATATTCAATCTTGAGCATTAAAGTTAAGTAGTCAATTTTTCTTTATAACAGTTTTAGTTAAACGTTTTTTGTATGCTTTTCGTCATTCTATTTGTTAACCCTTTCCTGAGGGGGTGCAGCTTGTCTTTAAATCCCACCAGTATTATTTTTAGCAAGTATTTGGGAACAACTAAAGCAGCATCTGCCCAGTATGACATTTACACTGTACTGAATTGATCATATTTCTTACATGAGTGTAGAATTTCTTAGCTAACACCTTGACTTTTTCTGTGGTGTGTACTGTGTGCCTGCCATACCCATGCTTTGTGTAGAGGAGGTCACTGCCTTTGTGCAGTAGTAAACAACTTTTGTAGCTATTCTGCTCATTCCAAAGTGAAATAAGTACTGATAACATACCAAAAGTACTAAGATAGTTTGTAAAAATAATGATAAAATGAGTTACTTTTAAAGAATCTTCCCCCACTGCAGTACCACCTTAATTAGTTATTAATCGGTGGCTGGCATCATTTAGTTAACAGGACAAGATGTTAATAGCAACCTTGATGGTTTTTTTTCTGCAGACTGTGCCTTACATAGAAGTCAGTTTTTGGTATTAATTTGCACACCAATTTAATTGGATGACTTTAAATTCTTGATGTTCTGTATTGGAAATTTATGGCAGTGTATTTTGTTTTCTTTAAACAAATTAACATTTTAAAGTATCCCTTAATGCTTGCTTTGTAAATGTTTAGTAGATGCAATACGTTTATTATAATAGTATACAGATACGTGAAGATTTATGAATGATTGCTACCACTGGCATCTGCTTTATTTTTTCAATTTGATGATTAGATGCTGGTTTAGAATATAATAAAGCATGGGTTACACAGAAGAACAAAAGTGGAAAAAATGCACAAAGTTGAGATTTTACACTGACAGCTGTGATGTGATATTTAATGCCAGTGAGTGGTCTCTTAGTAAGAAACTGGATAGAATAAAAATCAGCAGGTACTGAGAAATGAGTTTTAAAATGCACTGTAATTAATTCCATCTTTTTTCTAAAGTGCTTATGAATTTATGCTTGCAGACTTTTTTCTTGTTAATAAGCAGTATAATTGTGTTATAAAGCTTATAAGGTTTTCTATTTGAACATCACTCTGGATTATAAAACTTACGAGAAGAAATGTGAAGGTAGGTGAAAAAAATGCTTGAACAAACAGGTGTCATGTCACATTAAACAGCACTGAAAAGAACCTCTCAAATGAAACATTTAAAAACAAAAAAACAAGTAATTTTTTTTTGTTATAATGAAAACAACCCACAGCTGGCAAGTTATCTGTTTCTGATTCCCTGAATGTATTTTTTCTCAGTACTTGATAAGACTGTATTAATATGATTTAAATTCATGCAACATTTAGAATGTAACTAGGATCAGACTGAACATATAAGAGAATATTCATATAGTGCCTTCCAATTTAAAGTATGATTCAAAGTGCTTTACAAATGGTAGTAACTGGGGGGGAAAAAAAGAAGAAAATAATCAAACTGATTATGCTAAGGGTCAGATGGTCTGTACGTAAGGGAAAAAGAAACCCTCCAGTTAACAATAAATAAATAAATAAACCTCTGGGTTTTTGTGACTACCAGTCTGCCAGGGACTGCTATTTCCTATCTAAGATACAAAAAAAGAGTAAACGAGAGAGTCAGTCATTGCAGCCATCACCAAGGACGAGGTCTCCGTGTTCTTCCATCCACCAGCCTCAGGTAATTTCATCCAGAAGGTTCTGCCACAAAAAACACAAACATTGCGATTAGTTACAAAATTATCAATATTTTTTTAACTTATATTTCCTATTTATTTTTGATTTGTGTAGTTTTAATATTTGCTGTTTGAAGTATGTCCATTTACTTTCATATATTCTATTGGTATGAGTGATCTTTGTGTTTCTGTTGCACTGCTTCATTTGTGCAGCTGATACATTATTGCAATCCTGTTTGTCATGTAAATTGGCTTGTTGATAGTGTGTGCTTGCATTTTCATTTAAGTATTATTGGTGAGCAGTGGTCCATGTACCCATTCATAACTACATACCCCTCTGCAACTTTTCCACATACTGCTTGAAAACACATGTACAGTTACAAGCTTTCCATTGAATACATAGCTTAAACCAAAATGTCAACCATGTCAGCAAATTCTAGACTATATATTCCAACAAGCTCCACTAATCACATTAATGCAGTGTAGACTAATGATTGATTGTAAGTTTGAAGTGATTACTGATTTATTTAAAATCTGTTTGTACTCTGTTAAAATGCTTTTTGTAAATTGTGATAGTTACTCGAATATCCCTATGAGCTATTTAAAAGCATTGGAGGGCCACCATGCTGCGTAAATACATCTGTGGATGTGAATTTGAATGTCAGCAAATTAGCTTGTTGATGAAGCTTAAAATAAAAAAAAGAAAATATTAAATCCTAGTTTGTCTTTTTAAAGTTTTGGTTGATGCATTGATTTCCATATTTTTATTGGCAAACTAGTATTAGTACCTACTAGATAGAATGAACAGATATTATAAGGTAATGAAAACTCTTGCATTTATTATTTATTATGATTTCCTTCCAGTACCCAAAAACACAGGCTAGTTTAATAACAGAATAGCTTAATATAGTTATTATTAAAGATTATTGTGATTTAACTTTTTTATGTGAAATTAAATGTAGAATTAATGTAGAAATTGTAAACAAAATAAAATTGTGGTATTTTGTGTTTTTCAATTAGACCTAAAAGTTATAGCCTTATTTACATTTACCTCTTTTTAACCCTCTTTTCATTTGTAGATCATTCTTAAAGATGTGGATTCTTTGCTGTATGTAGACACAGATATTTTGTTCCTACAACCTGTGGATGAAATCTGGTCTTTTCTCAAGGAATTCAATTCCACCCAGATTGCTGCAATGGCACCAGAACATGAAGAACCTCGCATAGGGTGGTATAATCGTTTTGCAAGGCATCCATATTATGGTAAAACTGGAATAAACTCTGGAGTCATGTTAATGAACATGACACGTATACGTGAAAAATATTTTAAAGTGAGTTTAAACTACAAGCAGCTTTTCTTTTTTGTATATAATGGTATAATATTGTGCAGGTTTTAATGTTTATTGCAGTGCTTTTAGGTTGTCACGTAGCCTGGTTTTTGGACCTTTTATGCATTTTTACTGTTTTAATGTTTTCCTCTCGTTTTATTCTACACCAGCTACTAAGAAGAACATTTTTACTGTGTGTATTCTCCTAGAACAGGGGTCCCCAAATTTTGGTCCTAGAGGACTGCAAGTTTTTAAATGCAAGCAAAGTATTGCTTACTGAATCAATTATTACTGCAACAGCATTCTTGTAGTTAATTTTAGTTCAATTTCTTGTCAAGATTCTCAACCTTTAATTGTTTCTTTTAGTCTTAATCAACTACATTTGCAGTTGCAAATGCTTGTTTTCTTAACCTATCAGCCAGTTAACAGTGAGATGCAAATAAAGGAACAAGTCGTGCACGATCTTAATTTGGTAACATTTACACCAGTATATGTTCATCATGGAAGTATCTGTTTTAATAAAGTATTGGTGACAAATCCTCTGGCTGATATTCTTATAACAAACAAATCTGCAATGTAAGAATGACCTGATGTGGCAGAATGAAAACACTAATAAGCCATAAAATTAAACAAGGTCTGTTATTGACAAGGATTAGTTTTTAATTATGCAATTTGTTTTAAACAAAAAAAACTTCAAATGTTAAGGTCCTCCAGGCGCAAACGACAATTCTTTTACATTTTATTGATTTTATTAAAATTAAATAACATTCCATACAAGCAAGTCAAGTTTAACAAAACTAGGTTTGAATAAAATCAACCCCCACTCATGAGAAAGAGAGCGAGACCAGCACAGTAAAACTTTAATAATAGTAAAAATATGTAAATGAATAAAAATAAATATAATAAAGAGGGGAAGAGAATCAGCTTCCTCAATTTAAATGCTTATTCTACAATGTTATTGATTAGATCCTGCCAAGGTTTGAAAAAGTTTTGTACAGATCCTCTAACTGAGAATTAGATTTTTTCCATTTCAAATAATATATAACATCAGTTGCCCACTGATTCTTCCAATTGAGCAAGATAAGTCTACGTGCCAATAGTGAAGTAAAGGCAATTACAGTTTGTCCTTCTCCACTTTAAGCCCATCTGGAAGTACACCAAACACGGCTGTTAGTGGATTAGGAGGGATTGTGACACCAAGACTGCTCTGAAAGGCATTTAAAGATTTTGGTCCAAAGTGATCTTAATTTGGTGCACACCCAAAACATATGGAGCAAACGAAAATTCACCTAAAATTACATTCAAAGGATGAATGCAGATTCAGCTATAGGCAATTTGCTCTTTCATTGCTTAATGGTTGATGTCACTGTATTAGGAGGACATTAGAAGGAAACCCCTTTCTTATTACTATGCTGTTGTCTTAGTTGACAAGAAAATGTTAATTTCTCTCTCCCACTTTAATAGAGATATGTGTTTAGCACCTGTAGTGGACAAATAAAACTGTTCCAAGTCCCTGTACTATCTATATTCAAACATTCTAACAGTTAGAATGTACAACTTAATCTGTATAATGCACTAGGGAAGCCTCATTTTGAGCACTCTGTGAAATATTAGCCCCTATTTTACAAAAAAGATGTAAGGCCACTACAGAAATTAGAAAGTAGAGCAAATCAATCTGATTCTGTGACTGTGATATGTGTGATATGAGAAAAGACTGAAGGAGTTGAACCTTTTTAGCTCAAGCAGATAGAGATTAAGAGGGTGACTGAAGAAAAACACCAGAATAATGATAGATTTAGAATAAGTTACGATTGACCAGTTTTTCGAGGCAGAATGGCCTGTTTTCATCAACATTATTTAAATGTTCTAGTAGTCTTATAGTTCCATTATTGTTCCTTTTTGTATGCAGTTTTTTTGTGTGTCAGTTTCTAGAGAACAAAAGTTCAGGGTTGTATTTGAATCATTTGTTAAAATGCAGAATGATTGGTAGTGTAAAAACCTTGCAACTTCTTAATTTTGCAAAATTTATTGTGCCAAGTTACAGTAGTTAGTCACATTTTAAAGAAATGAAAAAGTATTCTCTCTTCACATAATGAAGACATTCTGGTTTTATAAATAATTATACACTGCCTGAGGTGTATGTAGGAAGCACTTGCCCAATTTCTTTATCAATAACATAGCAAAGGTTTTCTGCATTCATGCAACTAGATAATGTATACAAACTATGTTGCTGTAATTTTTTAATGTTCAAATACTGTTTACATATGCCTAAATTCCAAGTTTTCCTCTGGTGATAACTGGCTTAATTTATCCTTAAAGTTACATTATTTTTTGTGTGCAATCTAATTTTCATTTTTATTTTCCTAAACATGCTATGTAATACAATTTATATTGTACGTACTTCATTTTCCTTATTCCATTTTCAACAAAAATTTATCGGTATGCATCTTTCATTCTTTTGACACTTTGACACATATATTTGGCCAAAAAGAATTACGCTCTGAAAAAAAGTGTGCGTTTAATAGAGCAAGAGTGTATTTTATTTGAAGGGTAAAAAATCACCGTTTTATTTTTGCTTATTCCTTTGTGCTGACATACGTTAGAGCAAAAAAAAAATATATAGCATTGAAATTTTGCATTCCTCTTTATTGGGTGGGACTGTACATTTTATTTGTGAAAATGGTAGTGTGTACTTTTCAAGTGCATTTTACTTTTCAGTAAATTAAAGATTTCAGTATTTTTGATAAACATTAATAGAAAAATAACTTGGGTTATGAGTGTTAGTGATTGAATTAATGTTAGCCAACAGAAGGTGGCACTGTTGTTCTTTAATAGTCAAAAGGCAGCTGTGTGCTTGTTTTCTGCAGTCACAAACATTTAATTGAGGTTTGATGTACTATATATTCACTTATACTGTAAATGGCAATTCAATAAGAATAATTCTTTTTTTAAAACCTCACATTTGGAAATAAGGTTGAAAATGGGATGTAATAACACTTTTATTATGTAATTTTCACAGAATGATATGACCACTGCACGACTAAAATGGGAGGAGATTCTTATGCCTTTACTTAAAAAGTATAAGCTGAATATAACTTGGGGAGATCAAGACTTGTTAAATATAATATTCCATTATAATCCTGGTAAGTATATTTTAAAATTTATATTGTCAGTACTCAACCAAATAATATAAGCATGTATCTAGCCTTTGGAAATGTTATATACCAAGTCATCTCATTTATTAAAACTCTCTTCACCAATTTAATGCCTACTTAGGCAATTCATTTAAAAACTGAAAACAAAACAAAAAATGTTTGTGCTGGGTATGTTTTTAATAGAACAAGTACCCTTCAAAAACATTTAAGAATTAAAAATCTATACATTGCTTATTTTTCCGTAACCTTTGCTTTTGTTGAATTCCTTCATTAACACTAGAATTACCAGAGCCTATGAAAAAGCTTGTAAATCCGGCCTACCTTAAATCCATTCTCACATTTCCGTCAGTGTCTTTTGTCCTGTAAATTTGCTGATAATCAGCAAGCAGCCTGGTATCCCATCAACCAACCCCGCCAACCGCTGCAGTTCAATTCACAAAGAAGTTTCTCAGTGCTCAGTGTTTATCTTCAAGTGAAGTGCTGGAGCTTTATAGGGTAAAAAAGTACATCATCATCATTTGGAATACATACATTTCGTGTGTTCCGTGTCAACAACAATGTATAGTAATCCCTCTTTGATCACAGGGGTTGCGCTCCAGAACCCCCTGCGAAGGGTGAAAATCCGTAAAGTAAAAACCATATGTTTATATGGTTATTTTTATATATTTTAAGCCCTTATAAACTCTCCCACACTCTTATAAACATTTCCCGCACAGTTATACAGCATAAACCCTTTGTATTCTCTTAGATATTAGGTAAGATTCATTGAAATTATGTATGTAAACACACTGTTTATATACAGTAAAACCTAAATATTATTTTAAAGATATCGAGCGTCTCCGATATCACATATGTTACAGCCATTATGATAGACAGGCCACCAGCAATAAATACGTATGATGCAAGAAAAATTGTATACAGTAAATGTGTGTACAGTGACACTAAGCGTATGTACATGTACTAAGTACTGTACATAGAAAATTAATTATGGTTACTCACCAACAATGACACGAAGACTTGTCCAATAACGATGAGTTTAGTTTTACTGCACAACAAAGGAGAGCGCTACAGCTCTTGTAAAGGAGCCTCTTCAGGTGACTGTGTAGCACCGCCATTGTTCTTCTTCCGGCGGTCTTCAATCCAAATCCCTAAAGCAGATTCCATCCGGACTACTGTCTTATTACATCCACTTACAACTCCTTTTGTGCCCTGGTTAAAAGGACACTGCGGCCGTAGATCTTATATTCTTTTCCTCCTTTTTAAATAAAAAGAATCGTGGACTCATTGATGCCGTAATGGCGTCCTACAAAGGTGTAGCTTTTCCCTTTCTTCAACATATCCAAAACTTTTACTTTTTCGGCAATCGTTAGCATCTTCCGTTGGCGCTTGGGCACTGCCCCAGAAGCAGTAGCAGGAGCAGATCGTTTTGGAGCCATAACGAAGGGCTTGACTACGCACAAAGATAAACACAAAAGAGCACAAAAGTTAACTCTTTACACAGCGAAACACGTTGATGCTGAATGAGCGAGACGAGACTTCCTGGTTAACGCCGCGGAATCGAATTCGGCGCTCCGTCGCTGAGCAAATCAGCACACAGGAACTTAACTGCGTGCTCTGATTGGTTAGCTTCTCAGCCATCCGCCAATTGCGTCCCTTGTATGAAATCAACTGGGCAAACCCATTGTCCGCAGAAACCCGTGAAGCAGCGAAACATCTGTGTTATATATTTAGATATGCTTACATATAAAATCCGCGATAGAGTGAATCCGCGATAGAGTGAAGCCGCGAAAGTCGAAGCGTGATATAGTGAGGGATTACTGTATCTTTGTAAAAATGTCGTTAACAAAGAAACGTTTTTCATGTTTTAGTAATAATTGAAAAAATGTAGACATGAAATGTATAAGGTGTGAAGCCTGAAATACAAATCTGAAATAAACGCTTTAACAAAAAGTACAAGTATAACAAAACAAGTGCGCTTTTATTCAAGAATATAACCGAAGAAAAAAGAAAGCAGGTTACGGTAGGCGGTTGACACGACAGCTTGCATATTGCAATGCTAAGAACTGCTGACTCCCAATCAAGAGGTTCTGGGTTCGATGCTGGCAGCTTCTCAAGTTTACCGTTTTGAGTAGAGAGCTGCTATTATTGTTAATATTATACAATAAAAACATATATTTGATTTGCATCTGTAACAGCCACTGTAAATTTATAGTGCTTGTCAAAGTTAGCATTCTTTTATTCAGTTTTATTCTCTGTCGTGTTCACGCTCTCCCTGATCTGACACCTGTTTTCAAATAAAGACGCACTATAACAGAGGTGAACTTAGATCGGAGTCAGAGAACAGAAGCCCTCCCTGCAAGAAATGTCCACTCACATAGAACAACGCAGCTGCACCAGGCTTAAAGGCGAAAGATGGCACCGTTTGGATACAGGATGAAGTCCGGCGTCATCCTGCCAATCACCTGTCCTTGAAAGAAACGGCACGGCTTACAGAGCTCGCCAACGTTTCGTGCAAACTCATGTTTGTGATTATGTTTTGTGATGGTCTTTATACCATCTTGTCTAGTAAAAAAACAAAGTTAACCTTTACAAGTATCATACATTTACACTGGCTGCTACAGACTGAAATCAAATGTATGTTTTTATTCTAAAATAGTAAGAATAAGAGCAGCTTACTTCTCAAAATTGACTCATCTGGGATCGAACCTGTGAAGTTTTGATTATCAGTTAACATTTGATACCATTGCGCCACTGAAGGGGTCGTAGTAAAGGCGTGTCAATGTCGCACCCTAACGCAGGTTCTTTTTCTGCAGTTACACACGTGGACAAAATTGTTGGTACCCTTCAGTCAATGAAAGAAAAACTCACAATGGTCACAGAAATAACTTTAATCTGACAAAAGTAATAATAAATAAAAATTCTATGAACTTTAACCAATGAAAGTCAGACATTGATTTTCAACCATGCTTCAACAGAATTATTTAAAAAAATAAACTCATGAAACAGGCCTGGACAAAAATGATGGTACCCCTAACTTAATATTTTGTTGCACAACCTTTTGAGGCAATCACTGCAATCAAACGATTCCTGTAACTGTCAATGAGACTTCTGCACTTCTCAGCAGGTATTTTGGCCCACTCCTCATGAGCAAACTGCTCCAGTTGTCTCAGGTTTGAAGGGTGCCTTTTCCAGACGGCATGTTTCAGCTCTTTCCAAAGATGCTCAATAGGATTGAGGTCAGGGCTCATAGAAGGCCACTTTAGAATAGTCCAATGTTTTCCTCTTAGCCATTCTTGGGTGTTTTTAGCTGTGTGTTTTGGGTCATTGTCCTGTTGCAAGACCCATGACCTGCGACTGAGACCAAGCTTTCTGACACTGGCCAGCACATTTCTCTCTAGAATCCCTTGATAGTCTTGAGATTTCATTGTACCCTGCACAGATTCAAGACACCCTGTGCCAGATGCAGCAAAGCAGCCCCAGAACATAACAGAGCCTCCTCCATGTTTCACAGAAGGGACAGTGTTCTTTTCTTGATATGCTTCATTTTTCTGTCTGTGAACATAGAGCTGATGTGCCTTGGCAAAAAGTTCAATTTTTGTCTCATCTGTCCATAGGACATTATCCCAGAATCTTTGTGGCTTGTCCACATGTAGTTTGGCAAATTCCAGTCTGGCTTTTTTATGATTTGTTTTCAACAATGGTGTCCTCCTTGGTCGTCTCCCATGAAGTCCACTTTGGCTCAAACAACGACGGATGGTGCGATCTGACACTGATGTTCCTTCTTGAGCTTGAAGTTCACCTTGGATCTCTTTAGAAGTTTTTCTGGGCTCTTTTGTTACCATTCGTATTATCCATCTCTTTGATTTGTCATCAATTTTCCTCCTGCGGCCACGTCCAGGGAGGTTGGCTACAGTCCCATGGATCTTAAATTTCTGAATAATATGTGCAACTGTAGTCACAGGAACATCAAGCTGCTTCGAGATGGTCTTATAGCCTTTACCTTTGACATGCTTGTCTATAATTTTCTTTCTAATCTCCTGAGACAACTCTTTCCTTCGCTTCCTCTGGTCCATGTTGAGTGTGGTACACACCATGTCACCAAACCACACAGTGACTACCTGGAGCCCTATATATAGGTCCACTGACTGATTACAAGATTGTAGACACCTGTGATGCTAATTAGTGGACACACCTTGGATTAACATGTCCCTTTGGTCACATTATTTTCAGTCTTTTCTGAAGATTTTTCTGAGTTTCATGAGTTTTTTTTTTTATTAATTCTGTTGAAGCATGGTTGAAAAGCAATGTCTGACTTTTATTAGTTAAATTTCATAGAATTTTTATTTATTATTACTTTTGTCAGATTAAAGTTATTTCTGTGACCATTTTGAGTTTTTCTTTCATTGACTGAAGGGTACCAACAATTTTGTCCACGTGTGTATATTCTTGAATAGAGGCACACTTGTTCTATTACATTTGTACCTTTTGTGAAAGTGTTTATTTGATATTTGGAAATCAGGCTTAACACATTATACACTTCATGTCTACATTTTCTCAATTATTACTAAAACATGAAAAACATTTCTGTTTTAATGATGTGTTTACTGTACATAGATTGTTGTAGGCACAGGACACAAATGAAATTTATGTGTTCCAAATAACGATATAGTATTTGTAAAAGGTGTGATTTTGCTTGACTTCTCACTCTATACAACTCCAAGCAACTGACACGCAGGTAAACAGACTTGAGCTGAGAAAACTGTGCGCCGATGGGGGATGTGATAGCAGGCTGCTTGTTGTTTGCTGCTTATCCACACATTTACAGGACAATTAAGACGCTGATGGAGAGGTGCGAAGCGATTTAAGGTAGGATGGATCTAGGATTTTTTTCGTCGGCTCTGGTAATTCTAGTGTTAATCTTGTGTTGTATGTGACGTTACTAGAGAGTTAGCAGCAGAAGTTCTTGCAAAGTAACAGCATTATCATGTAATATTTTTAATTTAGTTAGAATAGTGTTTTCTGACTGTGTAGAAAAACGAGTGTTATTGCAGCTACATGTTATACTGCCCTAGGAATGTGTTGACCAATTAAACAGATTCCATTTGCTAAAAGAGCAACACATTCTGTAAACTCACATCTTTTAAATAATACTACTTCAGCTTTTAAAATGAGAATCCCTCATTTAAACATAATGAACGTATCTTTGCTCAATTTGCCTTTATTGTTTGTTGTTGCAAACAACATTGTACTTTAAGCAGTAAACAAATGTCTTCTTGTGTATGAAATTAAACATTTATGCTATGTGTATTTTGTTTGTTACTTTAACTCCAGTTCATGTTTCAACTTTCCTAGATCATTCCACAGTGAAATATGAAATGTCTCCAATTTAAATGAACTTTTTTTGTATAAACTGAAAGAAAAATAAGGAAAAAAGTTGCAGAAGAAATTGTAGTCTATATATCAAGGGAAGATACATTAACTTTTAAAACTTTGATAGTAGCATGATGGTGATATTGCTTTGTGATATGTATGTCTCAGTGACCCACTTCACACTTGCTATTAATATGTGTTTTGTATGTGGATTGTATCCAGATACAGTCTAGCCAGATTACATTTACACTGTATGTTAAAGTGTATCTCCACTCCCCAGTATCCACATCATGGCTAGATGAAGATCTGATATCACAATCCATTGTGCAAATTTCAAAACAGCTTCCTCTTACACAACAGTTGTATGCAGATAGAAAACACATTTGCTTTTACGCTTGTGCTAAAAGTATTTACTTACTGTTTCTAACCACCTTCAAATGTGGTCTGTGTGATTTGATTACAGTCCAATCAAAATGCCAGTTATAAAGGGGGCCTAAATATGCCTATACAATAACAGTATGTACAACAATACAGTACATAAATCTGTCTGCATTTACAGTCCTCTTATTTATCCAGGTAGTTCGTCGTGTGGTGGGTGTGGCAAGTGCATGCTCCTAACCTTATTTATATTGGTGCAACAAAGAAGTTGTATTATAGCAAGCAATATCACGTCTGATGGAAATTGTTTAATGGGGTCAGTGAGTGCAACATTAAGTTAATCCTGTTGAGGCTGCTACTGAGGAGTTACATTTTCAGATTTTGTCTGTCATCAGCTGCCTCTGGACAGCAGTCAGAAGCAAATATTTCAAAACTCACTGAAATATTTTTGGATGTTTTTCCCTTTTAAATTTCATACATTATGAAAGAAAAGCCTCATGTCTTTTTTTAAAAATGTTTCTCCATACCATTCCAAAATTCCCTTCAAAGAAGTGGTAAAAGGCCATTTCCATTCCCACCAGTAGATTCAGGGATTGTTTCTACCCAATGGTAAGAAGGTTGCTGAAAAGTCAATCATAACAACATTTTATATAAATAATGTATATTGCTATTTTATTGTGCAGTTTTAATCTTTGTGTTAAATCTTTGTGTTAGAATTGGGGAGCAAAGACTGCCTTCTGAGGCCTATGGCCTAATTTTCTTCCAAATATTTCTTCTTGAGCATGTAGGATTTCAACAAAAATGTAGTTTTTGATACTAATATCAAAAATGTCAAAAAATAAATTTATTAAAAAAGTTAATCTAGACTTTGTGGCAACAGTTACATACAGTATATACTTGTTATTTGTTGTTTCAGTTTCTCATTTGGTTCTGTGCACATGGTGAATCGACTTAAGGACCTGCTGGGATAGTAGAGATAAGACAATTTTCCTGTCCTGAAGAAGTATTTTGATATCTTAACACTAGGGTCATGATGTGACAATTGTCACATTGTTCAGAGTTTTAGATTGCCTCAACATAGAACTACAACTGACGGTGCATATGTATTAGTGAGGCCATCTGAAGTGGTGAACAGAGTATTCTATAGTTTTTAAGAGGAGAATTGAATGGCTGTTTCCAGTAGTAGAGACAAGATACACCATAGTTTGAGATATGCACTTATTAAATAAATTAGACTTTAAATGACCTTGACTTAATTCTGTAGAAATCCAGCATCCCTGAAACTCGATATTGCCTTAGCAATTTCCACAAGATAGCATAGGGAACATTTTCATGCACTATTCCAGTCCACATATAGCTAAGATTGGCACACTGCAAACGAAAAAAAATTTGGTCTGTAGTTCCATAACCGCAGTTTATTCTGCAGTGTTACATTCATTTTATAACTTTGTAGGTTTGTACCATATTTACTTATGAACAAACTTGAAAAAGCACAGAAATACAATAACAATTCATCACACTATCTCAGATGAGATAAGCCATTGCTCACAATACCACCATCCCACCCTTCCAAGTACCTTGATCATTGTCTACATAAATGTTGAAGTCTGTTAGTAGGATAACAGTAGGATGTATTCAAGCACTGAATGTGCTTCTTTTAAAGAGGAATACTCACAACATTTGTTAGCCACATGAGCAAACAATAGACAACATTTCCTCTCTGCAGTCTAAAGTTGCCTTGAAATGGGTCATTTGTCAGCTGGTACAAAATCCAACATTACACCACTTGTGGTCTGTTATTTGGAGAAACACCAGAACAGGGGAGAGAGAGAGAGACACACTGCCTTCTGAGACCTGAATGACAAATAACTAATTTTCTTTTTCTTTTTTTTTTTTCTTCTTAAGCATGAAAAGTTTGCAACAAAAATATGCACATATCAAATGTAATCCATTTGAAAGCTTGTAATGAGTCTTGAATAGGGATGTTCCGATTGATTGGCTGCTGATAGAAATAAACTGATTTTTTCACTAAAAAATCCTTGATTGGTGATTGATAAAAAGGCTGATCACTAAAAATATTTTTCATCCCCTGCTTTTCTAAGCTTCACTCCTTTACACAAGGTATTACGGTAGGTGAGCCAGCATGCATCTTTTTTTATTTTGCAGCAAACTTCCTGCACTGTAAACAATGAGAAGCAAGTGGAAGCTTGTTTTTTCAGTGATCAAGAGGCAATTGGTATATTACCTTTTATGTTAAAGAAAGTGGAGTAATAAACAGAAAAATAGTAATCAGACATGTCCTGTGCAGATATATATA